>RAHM01000709.1:38355-64034 GCA_003713295.1 Parotia lawesii
GGACGCTGCTGGGGGCTGTGGATGCAGCACGGGGCTCAAGGGACACCCAGAGAGCAACAGCTCGGGACGCTTCTGGGGGCTGTGGATGGAGGACGGGGCTCAAGGGACACCCAGAGAGGGGACACCTCCATGAGGGACAGCTCCGGGACCCCGGGGCACAGCGGGGGGAGGCCTGGGCTGGCACATTCTGGGATGAGGAGAAATGGGAATAAACCACCCCACAATGCAAGGGAAGAAGACAGGACCTCAAGCAACCCCAAATGCAACCCCAAATCTTCCTGGTTTTTACTGGTAACAATCCCAGGATTCCCACACATTCCTGTTACCTCTGCCTGTTTCTACCCCCAGAAAGAAAAGAAAAAAAAGCAAATTCCTAACTTCCAAATTTTCCTAACTTCCCAGTTCTGAGGCCACTCACCAGGACGAAATGCACAGTGCAGCCTGAGACTTTGAATCCACTTTCCAGGGGCTCCTGATGGGCATTACCATCCTTGATGAGTGGAAAAAGTGATGGAGAAGCATTCAAAATTTTCCCTGGGCATCAGTGTGAGAGGAGAAAAAAAAAAGAAAATTTGAACTGAATTGCCTTAAAAATAAAATGAGATTCGATCATCACTCTAAGCCCTGAGCAGCACTGCTCTGGTGTGAGGGAATTCTGCTCATCCAGGAGCACAGGTGCAGCAGCGTTCCCAAAGGAGCCTGTCCAAGCTGCTTAGTGAGAAACTCCTGAGCAAGGCCTCAGGAGCTGGCACTCACTCACTGCTCACCCTCACTCACTCACCGCTCACCCCTCACTCACTTGGGGCACACATGGAGCTGTGTCAGGGTGTGCAGGGCACCACAGGAGGGAGGGGAATGGAGAAATCCGTCTCCCATTTTTCTCTGAGTGGGAACTGCAGGGGGTGAGTTCAGCAGGACTCCYCAGCACAGCTCCCTGGCAAAGGACAGGATCAAACTCCATCCCTGGGGAAGGCACAGACCCACCCCACGCCCCCATTTTGCCCCTCTCTCACTGCTGAGGCAGCACAAGGGGCTCCTCTGGCCATCCTCAGGCAGAATCCCAACACAGTCCCACTGCAGAGGGAATGGGAGCAGAATCCCAACACAGTCCCACTGCAGAGGGAATGGGAGCAGAATCCCAACACAGTCCCACTGCAGAGGGAATGGAGGCACAGGGCAGCCCCCCTGCTGGAATGTCAGCAGTGCCAGCAGGGCTGAGGGATTTAACCAAAGGACAAAGAGCTCTGACAGTGGAATCCTGGGGAGACCAACCACCCCTGGTTCAGTTTCTCTTTTACATTTAATTTCTTACCTTTCCATTTTTGGAGAAAAGGGCTGGACAAAACCCTCATGAATCCTGACAGACAAATCAGCTCCACAGAGAATTCCTCCAGGACTCGGTCAATGGTGCTGTCGAATTCCGAGCGGCTCCCGTATAATTTGTGATCAATCACCTGGAACAGTGAAACACAACAAAAGCCACATCAAGGAAACAACTCAGTGGGATTGAGAGCAGCTGCTTGGGCAACAAAGAGAAACAAACTGGGTTCAATCCAGGCCACTCCATGATTTGGAAGGAGGGTGCAGTGAGGTGGGGTCGGTCTTTTCTGCCGTGTCCCAAGTGAAGGGATGAGAAGAAATGGCCCTAAACTGCACCAGGGGAGGTTCAGATTGGAGATTAGAAATAATATTTCCCTTTTAAGAGTGATCAGGCCTTGTAATGAGTTGCCCAGGGAGGTAGTAGAGTCAACTAGCCAGACCCTCTGGGTAAGGGGACGAGGAGGAGGAGCTCCTTTATTTCTACCCCACCTCTCATTCTCAGCCCCCAGGTGTGTGCTGGTTCCTGGCTCTCCTGAGGGCCTTCAAACAAGGGGATCACAAAGTCTTGTGCTTTTGTCTGTGAAAGTGAGTGCATTTTTATATCACTTTTTTTTTTAGCGATGAGTCAGAAAAATGTCACGTGAATCCAACTCAGGGGCTGAAGAAGCTGCTGAACTCTTTCCATGCAGGGACAGCCTCTAGCAGGGTTTATTTCCACCTGTGCACAGCTGTAAAAACAACTGCTCAAACCCACTCAATGGCAGAAGGGGGAGTTCCTGCATTTGACATCCCAAGTCATGGAGTGTTCTCAGACAATGCTGATGGTCCTTGCCAGGGGACTTTATGGAACAAACTAGGACCAATTTCTGTCCCAAGGAGCTGCTCTGTGGCCCACAGGCAGGAGAAAAAGACTTGTGTGATGTCACTGAAAGGGACTGGGCACAATGTGAGACACAGGTTTTCATCCTGGAGAAGAGAAGGCTCTGGGAGASCTCAGAGCCCCTTSCAGGGCCTAAAGGGGCTCCAGGAGAGCTGGAGAGGGACTGGGGACAAGGCATGGAGGGMCAGGAYACAGRGAATGGCTTCCCAGTGCCAGAGGGCAGGGCTGGATGGGATATTGGGCAGGAATTGTTCCCTGGGAGGGTGGGCAGGCCCTGGCACAGGGTGCCCAGAGCAGCTGTGGCTGCCCCTGGATCCCTGGCAGTGCCCAAGGCCAGGYTGGACATTGGGGCTTGGAGCAGCCTGGGACAGTGGAAGGTGTCCCTGCCCAYGGCTGGGGTGGCACTGGAGGGGCTTTAAGGTCCTTTCCAACCCAAACCCTTCTGGGATTCTGTGACTCTAAGGAGGGGTTAACCCAGGAGACAACACATTTCCGTGCTTTGCAGAACCTGAAGTTTGACTGATTTCAGCCAAAGCTTGAGGCTTGTGGGCTGCAGTCTCAGACCCAAACCATCCATTCAAATCCCTTCCCTGGGATGTAGCACTCACTGCTGAGCTGGGAAAGGCTCCCAGAGCCCAGTGAGGACTCCCAGCTCTTCCTCTCCTTCCAGCTCTGCAGCTCCRTGCTCCATCCATGGGGAAAGTTTCACACTGAAGTGAAACCTCAGTGCTCAGCAAGCATTTCCTGACCTCCCACRGGCTCAGCAGCTGGGAGTAAAAAGGAAAAGGGAATGTGTCCTTACCCTGGTGGGAATTCCAGCCCGGGCCGCGCTCCGTAGCTCCTCCACTCCGGGTTTGTTGGAGATGACCAGGACCAGCTGGGCACAGCTGCCCGGCTCCCTGGCAGAGCCGATGAGCGCAGGCAGGGTCATGCCTCCAGCGGGGAGAGAGCAAAGGTTGGGGGACAGGTGAGCACCCACAGCCCTGGCAGGGGCTCTCAGCTGCTGCTCTAACAAGGATCTGCTGGYTCCACAAACAGGACTGAGGGGTGGGGGCACTGATAAAGCTCAAGTTTTAAGCAGTGCAACACAAGCCCTTGACTTGTAGTCAGAGCGAAACCCTGGACTTTGAAGGTCCACAGACTCTRCTGAAAGAAAGGCCAGGTGGACACACCTGAATGCAGCCTCTCCTGTGTAAGGACAKTCTCTGTGCCAGGACAAGTGACAGCTCACCTGTTCCAGAGACAAGAACAGCCACTTTCACCTTTCTCTTCCTGGGCTGGGGCTGGCTCTCGGCAGTGCTGTCGTTCAGCAGCTGCTGGGGGTTGCTCAKCTGCAGGGCCTCTGCAAGATTCTCCACTTCAATGTGAGAACCTGCTCCAAACACACGAGGAAAGCATTAGATTTTACCTTTCCTTCTAAACTGACTTTGTATGGTTCATTAATAATGTTTCAATGACAAGAAAATGCATCAGCAATGAATTTATGTCGGCAATGATGGAGCTCCAAAGGGATTCCCTGCTGGAACACCCCAACCCGCAGGAGTTGTGCTCGTCTCTTGTGTTACCCACTCACAGGGCTGTTCACAGAGGCCGTCTCAAGGATTAGTCCCATCTTTTATACCTCTCATGTTGCAAGAGGACACTAAAAATGATGCTGATGGAGCTGAGGTGACATTTTGGCTGCCCAGACTGTTGGGTTTCCAGAGGGATTTTGGTTCATGTCCTGCTGGAYRTCCATCAATGACACGCCAGGATTCAGACTGACCATCATCACACATGACTGTACAAAGCTRTGGCCTACCCTCGACCTTCACATGGATCTCTGTGAGCTGGGAAGGGGCTGGGCAGGAGGGGAGTTGATCTCCATGAGTGTGGTAAAATATCCCCTGATGTTTGGGACAGTCAGCACAGGGATATCCTGAAGCCTCAGGGAGGGGGAAGAGGTTATCCAGGTGCTGCCAGTCTGAAACAAGAACTCACTGCTCATTTATTTAATCCTGAAATGTAGATATGGAGGTGTCCAGTAGCCTCCAGCCTAGTGAAACAACAGGGAAATGGTGTGAACTGCACAACAGGAACAGGGAGTYTGTTCAGCCCCATGAGGACACCTGCCCACCTGTGTGACAAGGGGCAACCACCTTCCCAATCAGCCAGGCCTCCTGCTGCCTCTGGATGTCCTGGAGAACGTGCTGGGCCAGGTCCTTCTGCACGACCAAGACGGCCCCGATCCCACAAGGAAAGGTCTGAGCCATCTCCTCTGCAGAGAGGTTCCCCTCCTTGTAGAGCCAGCAAAAGATTTCAGGGATCTTCCAGCTGAGAGCATCTGGAAAAGTTTGAAATTTGTGTGTGGGCAGCACAAATGTTTGTTATTATTTATTCTCTGCAATGACAGTGGTGTGTTACAAGARCTGACAGAACCCAGTTCTTGCTCTTACAAAATCCCAGGATCCCTGAGGCTGGAAAAGCCCTCCCAGCCCATCGAGGCCCAGCTGTGCCCRATGCCCACCTTGTCCCCAGCCCAGAGCACTGAGTGCCACGTCCAGACCTTCCTGGGACACCTCCAGGGATGGGCACTCCAAACCTCCCTGGGCAGCTCTTTCCAAGGCCTGACCTCCCTTTCCATGAAGAAATTGCTCCTGGTGTCCAACCTGAATGGTTTGGGTTGGAAGGGACCTTAAAGCCCATCTCAATCCATCCTCTGCCATGGCAGGGACACCTTCCACTATCCCAYGTTGCTCCAAACCCTGTCCGAYCTGGCCTTGGAAATTTCCTTCTTTCCTTTCCAATTTCATTCTAGAGAAATACAGCCCAACACACAGACACCTTCCTTCCCCCCTTCCCATCCCCACTGTATTTTTAGACTCACATGAACGTGGTTTTCTTTACTATTTCRAACTTCTGAATTCTTTGCCCAGTTTTGGCTTCCTCAGAAAAAAGTTCTCCCTTACTCACAGATGTCAGATGTTGTGGGGAAGCTACCAAGAAAGYGCATTAAATGTGTGTGTGTGGAGCAAACCGTGCAAATTAATTCTCCCACCAAGCCCTGCTGTTTGGTCAAAATGTTTTGTATGGAGAGGTGTCCTGAGGAACACACAATCTTCTCCAACACCTTTTGTCCTAGAGATGTGCTGCCCTTAAACTCCTCTGGAATTTCCCTTCTCCAGTGAAGAGTGGTGCTCACAGCTTGGAATAGGAATGGTTTTGGCAGCCCCTTGGAACGCACCACTTGGGGCTGTTCAGTCTCCAAGTCTGCAGGGACATTTCTGAGGATTCCACAGCTGAAGCTGAAAGGTCAAGGCCGTGCTGTGCCTGAGTTTTGTCACACAGGAACACCTCGGGCACTTACCCAGGACAGCGCTGACGTGCTCGGGCAGGACCCTGGAGATGCCCCCCAGGAGCCCCTCAGCTGTGGGGGCAAAGCCCTTCACGTGCCCCGAGCGAAGGACGGGCAGCAGAGCTGGGCTGAACATTTTCCCTGGGGTCAGCAAAACATCTCCTGCAAACAACAGCATCAGCTCAGGGCTTCTGTTTAAAACCTCACGAGAGGTTTAGAATCAAAAAATCCCAGAATGGGTTGGAAAGGACCTTAAAGCCCATCCAGTGCCACCCCTGCCATGGACAGGGACACCTCCCACTGTCCCAGGCTGCTCCAAGCCCCAATGTCCAACCTGGCCTTGGACACTGCCAGGGATCCAGGGGCAGCCACAGCTGCTCTGGGCACCCTGTGCCAGGGCCTGCCCACCCTCCCAGGGAACAATTCCTTCCCAATATCCAGCCTAAATTTTCCCTCGTTCAGTTTGTACTCATTACTCCTGGCCCTGTCCCTCCATCCACTTGTCCCAAATCCCTCTCCAGGTCTCTTGGAGCCCCTTTGGGCCCTGGAAGGGGCTCTGAGCATTCCCAGAACCTTCCCTTCTCCAGGCTGAATTCAATGAACTGGTTTCAAAGGTCGTGGGGTGTTTTGTGGAAATGCTTCCCTGAACAGGTTCTCTCCCAGTCCTTGTAGCAGGCCTTGGGAAGGAGGCAGAAGTGCTGCCCACTCTTCCAGAGCAGTGGGCACCAGCCCGACCCCAAAGACTGATTAACCCAGCCSGATGGGAACAGCCCTTGGCAGCCCCTGGCCATGCAAATCCCTTGGGAAGGAGGATACCACACCCAGAGTCGTGTCCCCGCAGCTGCCCGGGGCTGGCGAGGAGCAGTGCAGGGAGGACGTCAGGAGGATCTTCCGCACGACGCCGAAGCCGCGGCCGTGGATGCCGGGAGAGCCCAGCCCGAGCAGCACATCCCCCTCCTCGGCCCTCTGCAGCCCCGGCAGCCTCTGCCCTCGCTCCACCGCTCCCACCACGAAGCCGGCCAGGTCACAGTGCCCAGAGGGACACGGAGCCGCCACTTCTGTCACCTCCCCGCCTGCGAGGGAGAGAGGGGTCAGCACCTCCTGTCATGGGGTTTGTGTTCATTTCAGAGGCACAGAATCCCAGAAGGGTTTGGGTTGGAAGGGACCTTAAAGCCCATCCAGTGCCACCCCTGCCGTGGGCAGGGACACCTTCCACTGTCCCAGGCTGCTCCMAGCCCCAATGYCCARCCTGGCCTTGGRCACTGCCAGGGATCCAGGGGCAGCCACAGCTGCTCTGGGCACCCTGTGCCAGGGCCTGCCCACCCTCCCAGGGAACAATTCCTGCCCAATATCCCATCCAGCCCTGCCCTCCCTCAGCTCAAAGCCATTATTGTAACACCATTTAAAATTTACGGCGTCTCCTAAAGTGAGCAGCATATCCAGGGACACACAGCCTAAGAACTTTCAGATATCTTTTAAAAATCCTTCTTGGTTTCTTACTTCACCTCAAGACTCCAACAAACCAAAGCTTCATGAAAGAAGAAGCATTTTTATCATTATTATTTCTGGTACTCACATGGCACCTCCCTGCTAGGGCTGAGTGTAGGGGATGGAAGGAAAACATTAACATTGAAGAATGTCAGGCTTCCAGCTCTGTTCTCCTTTGTTCAGGGGTAAAGAAGGAAGAACAAGGATCCAAATGCACAAATACTAAACCCCTTCTTTCTGTGCTGACCCATTTTACAGACAAGGAAGAATTTAAGCACAAATTATCAACTGTTTTTTCCACCAARCAGAAACCAACAATTCCAGGGCCACATTCTGCCTCTGCCTCTCAAGTCCATTTCTCTGGTGATAAATTCAACCTCAGAACCTTCAAATCCCAGAAGAGAGGAGTGTCCATACCCAGGAAAGCACACCCTGCACTCCTGCAAGCCTCAGCTATTCCTTCTTTAATTGTTTCCATCACTTCAGCATCGAGTTTGCCACAGGCCAAGTGGCTGAGGAAGAAGAGAGGCTCGGCTCCCTGAGCCAGGAGGTCATTGACACACAGGGCCACCAGGTCCTGCCCGATGGTGTCATGTCTTTTACAGACCTGGGCAACCTGCAAAACATGGTGGGAAYGAGAAACAGGCAGAACTCAATTATTAATCACTGAAATCAGCAGARACCTTCTTTTCTCTGAGAGGAATCACTACAGGACTTCCATGGAGGACAGAACCTGGTGCATTACCTAGTTTAAATGAAGAGAAAACAGCTCATTTTCTTACAGAGCAGAGAAAAAAAATAGAAAAATCTATTTTACYTTTTTCTTGGAACATTAGTTCAAATTCCAGCTACAGCTACCTACAAAGTATAATTTTGGGTGGGTTTTTTTGTTTGGAATATTATCACAGAATCATGGAATGATTTGGGCTGGGAGGGACCTTAAAGCYCAYCCAGTGCCACCCCWGCCATGGCAGGGACACCTTCCACTGTCCCAGGCTGCTCCCAGCCCCAATGCCCAACCTGGCCTTGGGCACTGCCAGGGATCCAGGGGCAGCCACAGCTGCTCTGGGCACCCTGTGCCAGGGCCTGCCCACCCTCCCAGGGAACAATTCCTTCCCAATATCCCATCCATCCCTGCCCTCTGGCACTGGGAAGCCATTCCCTGGGTCCTGTCCCTCCATGCCTTGTCCCCAGTCCCTCTCCAGTTCTCCTGGATCCCCTTTAGGCCCTGGAAGGTCTTTAATAAAGCACAAACACTTCCCTCTGGGAAGCTGCTGTTTGGTTTTAGAAGTCCTCAAGGTGTCTGCATTTCACAAGTAATGAAACCTCGGTCAGGTGTTGTGGCTTCCATAAAGTGCTGACATTTCCAGCTCTCAGGGATATCCTGGAGCATCCTGCTCAGCTCACAGGGCTGCAGAGGGACAAAGATTGCATAGGGACCACAGAATTATAAAATCATAGAATTATTTAGGGTGCAAAAGACCTTTAAGATCATCAATGAATAAATTTTCAAGGAGGTACCTTTTGCTGACACAGTTCCACCTCTGCAGAAAAGCCCAGGACAGAGGGAGGGGTGAGGGGAAAATGTGGATAAATATCACTGGATTCCAAATGGCGAGGGAGCAGCACCCAAACAAAGTCTGGGCTTGGATTCCTGATTGATTTCCCTGGCTGCTGGATTTAGGAGTGCTATGGAAACAGGCATCCCGTGGCCTTTGCTGCATGACAGCACCTCCCTCCCACTGCTCCAGGAACAATCCGGGCAGGCATCGGCCAACTTTTCCTTGGCCAAGGAAGAACCTTGGGAACAGTCCGTGGAAACACAGTTGGGAATGTCTGTGTGCCAAGCAGTTGGAACAAAGACTCACAAGGGCCAGCACCAATCACTTTTTCATGCTCGGGGGTGTCTGAGGATGTAAGACTGCAAAARGCCTTTGGGATGATTCTGCTCAGTCTCCTGCTGTTTGTTATCCTGGCATTAAAGGCAGAAACCATTCGAAACAAGGGACATTGCTGTGCTTGACAGTGAAAGGAGCTTCAGGTCTCCACTCTCCTGATGGCTGAAATCCTTCTGATTTAATATAGAAATAAATCCCCAGGTCAGCTTGTCCTGATTCAATACATAAATATATCCCTGACTCAATTTATTCTAATTCAGTACATAAATATAATTCCTAATTCAGCTTGTCCTGTGTGTTCTTGGCTAATTAAAATTCTTTATCTCTTGGCTTCTGTTCCCCTTTAATGTTTATTTCCTCCATCCTTCCTTTCCCCAGTGCCCTGACAGAGGTACCTGTACTCCCTCTCCACACACAATTTATTAGGCCGAGTCTGCCAGTTCTCATTTCAACACCTCCCTGTGCTCCTCCACACAGATCTTTCTCAAAGCCAATGGACCCTCTATTGTATAGCAGAAATTCTGGGGTTTAGTGCCTCAAGCGTTCAGCTAAATTCTTGGTTTATTATCATTTCATCACAAAATATCCACATCCTCAATACAACATGCCCRGACCTTGCACAAATAACCATTTACAAAGTTGAGGTGCCCATTGCAATGGAGTCAGGAGTGTTTGTAGAGCTCAGGAGGGTGCAGGTGGTGGGACTGGCTGTGGCACTGAAACAGCCCTGGCAGGTGACATCAGCTTTGATGCAGTGGGGCTGCCAATTACCTGCAGTTTGGGTCCAAGGCCCTTGGTCTGGGACACCAGGATGGGATCATCATAACCAGATGCCTTCAGGTCAAAGAAAGCAGCAAAGCCTCCTCCTTCTGAGCGACTTCCTGCCGAGTACAAACACGGCAAGGATCGGATTTATGGGAAATAAAAAGACCCAAAACCTCTCACCAAGACAAGAACTGCAAATTATCACAGAATCCCAGGATCCCTGAGGTTGGAAAAGCCCTCCCAGCCCATCGAGGCCMAGCTGTGCCCGATGCCCACCTTGTCCCCAGCCCAGAGCACTGAGTGCCACGTCCAGGCCTTCCTGGGACACCTCCAGGGATGGGCACTCCAAACCTCCCTGGGCAGCCCCTGCCAAGGCCTGACCTCCCTTTCCATGAGGAAATTCCTGCTGGTGTCCAACCTGAGCCTCCCCTGGCCCAGCCTGAGGCCATTCCCTCTCCTCCTGTCCCTGTTCCCTGGCAGCAGAGCCCGACCCTGGCCCAGCTGCCCCCTCCTGTCAGGGAGTTGTGCAGAGCCACAAGGGCCCCCCTGAGCCTGCTCTTCTCCAGGGTTTTTATTACTATTATACTGTTTTGTTTGTTTATTTATTTATTTATGGTATTCCCATTATATTCCTCTCCATTCTGCACCTCTAAGAAGCCCAATCACCTCCATGGCAAGGCAGGCATTTGTTAATCAATCATAAGAGGAGTGACAAGAAAGAAATGAATTTTCTTTCTTTGTGCTAATCCCAGCCCAGTTTCCCAAGCTCAGTTTCAATGCCACGAGAGCATTGCCCACCTCTCAGGGAGAAAAGAACCAATATACTGAGAGAATTCCCAGATTCTTCCCRGTCCTACCTGCCCTGGTGCCTTTCACAGCTGATGCTGGTGGCAGATGACTCAAAACGTCCCTGGTAACAGCTCCCAYGTGTCTGTCCTTGTACACCAGGGCCCTGTGGGGAGGGAAGGATGCGCTGGCAGCAGCAGTGACCCTTTCTGCAGGGCCCGTCAGAGATGGCCCAGATGTGAGGGGCAGGGAGGAACACCTGGGCTGGCCCCGTGCCGGGCCTGTGCTCACGTACAGGGGCTGTTGGAGCAGCCGCAGGCCCCGGTGCCCGATGTCCCTCCTGAACGTGGCCCCCTGGAAGTGGATGGTGGCCACGCCCCTGTTGGCTTCTCCCAGGGCTTCCATCAGGTCCTCCTTGACAGCAGTGACAGACAGGACTCTGCCACCACTGGTCACCACCCTGCCATCCTTCAGCGCTGTGCCCCCATGGAACACCTGCAGCCCCAACGCCTTGGCTTGCAGAAGCCCTGCAAAAACAAAAGGAATCCTCTGGGGATTTTTAATCACATTCTCTKTTGACAATCACAGAATCAAGGTGGGAAGAGCCCTTCAGGACCATCCAGTGCCACCTCAGCAGCATCATCATCCTCCTGAAACCCTGTCCCCAAGGGCCACATCCAGGCTCCTCCTGAACACTCCCAGAGACAGCGACTCCACCACTCCCTGGGCAGCTCATTCCAAGGCCTGACCACRCTGGCAAGGAAAAATTCTTTTTTGTCTCCCATTTGCCCCTCCCTTGGTGCAATTTGAGGCCATTTCCTCTCCTCCTGTCCTTTGGGACATGGCAGCAGAGCCCAACCCCCATCACTGCCCCTCCTGTCAGGGAGTTGTGGGGAGCAATGAGGTCCCCCCTGAGCCTCCTTTTCTCCAGACTGAGCCCCCCCATCTCCCTCAGCTGCTCCTCCCAGGATGGGTTTTCCAGACCCTTCCCCAGCTCCAGTCCCTTCTGTGGATAAAACACTGAAGATTGAAGTCCTTTATTCAGTCAAGGGAGAACAACAATAAAGGTTCCCAACTTTCCTTTCTTCTGAGAAACAGCATCACCAGTGAAGGGCAACCCACTGCACTGGCCCCAGGAATCCCCTTCTGAGCCATCCAGTAAAAAATCATGGAATTCCAGACTGGATTGGGCTGGAAAGGACCTTAAAGCCCATCCAGTGCCACCCCTGCCATGGGCAGGGACACCTCCCACTGTCCCAGGCTGCTCCAAGCCCCARTGTCCAGCCTGGCCTTGGGCACTGCCAGGGATCCAGGGGCAGCCACAGCTGCTCTGGGCACCCTGTGCCAGGGCCTGCCCACCCTCCYAGGGAACAATTCCTKCCCAATATCCCATCCAGCCCTGCCCYCTGGCASKGGRAAGCCATTCCCTGKGTCCTGGCCCTCCAGCCCTTGCAAATTGTCTCTCTCCATGTTTCCTGCAGCTCCTTCAGGCCCTGCAAGGCCACACTGAGGTCACTCCAGAGCTTCTCCTCTCCAGGCTGAACAATCCCAGCTCTCCCAGCCTTTCTTCCCAGCAGAGCTGCTCCATCCCTCTGCTCATCCTGGTGCCTCCTCTGGACTCCTACATGTCCACATCTGGGGCACCCCGAACATAAACAAAGAAATCACACAGGAACAGAAATAAGGGATCCAGGAGCCACCACAGGACATATCCCTAYCCTGTGCCAGGAAAGCTGTGCCCTCTCTGGGAATAATTTGGGCAGGGCTTTCCTGTAGGAAATCACAATCCACAGCCGTTTCCTGTCTGGATTCTCCCCTCTCCCTGACATTAAACCATCAATGCTGATGATACCTCAGCACTCCCCCACTATTCCCTCCTGCCCACTCCACACAATTCCCTACAACACCTGGACCTGGTGCCCCACAAACACTCACAGGTCTGACACAGGGAAGCAAAACTGTTCAGGGTTTTGGGGTTTTTTTAGATTCCTATTTGGAGGGGAGGATAAGGGAAGAGGAGGAACTGCTGCCATCACCTGGGAAAATGAAAACCAAGCACAGTTTTCTCCTTGCTACGGACTCAAGGGATTCTTCCCCCGGCCCTGCTGCAATGGAAATCTTTGCCTCTTTTTTTAAGGAATACTCCAGAATAAAAAGTTTGTCAAGCCATTAAAATCAGAGAATCACAGAATTTGCTGAGCCTGAAGGACACACAAGGATCATCCAGTCCAGCTCCTGGCCCTGCACAGGACACCCCAGAAATCCCACCTTGGGCATCCCTGAGAGCRTAATGTAAAAATGTGTGATTCAATGTGAAAAAGAGAATAAAAACTAATAAACCCTATGACACTCTGAAGGGGAGGATAATAATAAAAGCATGGATTGAATTCCATTGATTTGAGTGTCTTTTTTGGGATTAACAGGCAGTAGGTCAGAAGCCCTGCCAGGGACAAGGCACCAGAGCACAGCCTTGTCTCCAGGTGATGGAGGGTCCGCAGAGAGCTGCCAAAATTCAGGAGTCCTGGCCAGGAGCTGAGGTGCTGGGGTGGCCTGACATGAGGAGAAGGTGGGACCAGCAGGAGCTGAGTGGGAAGGAAATGGGTCTGCAACAGTTCCCTCTGTTTTTAAACACTGTAAACATCTTCATGAGATCCTGAACCAGGAGAGCTGGAACAGCAGAAATTAATATTGAATGCCTGTATGGATCCTGAATATCTATATCCAATACCCAAATGGATATAGATATCTAAATGAATATTGAATGCCTGTATGGATCCTGAATATCTATATCCAATACCCAAATGGATATAGATATCTAAATGAATATTGGATGCCTGTATGGATCCTGAATATCTCTATCTAAAATCTAAGTTAATATTGAATACTTGTATGACTATTGAATATCTATATCTAATATCTATATGAATATTGAACACCTATATCTAATATCTAAGTTAATATTGAATACCTTCATGAATACCGAATATCCCTCTGCCCCCCCTTCCCCAGCCCCTGGAGCCCTGTGAGGAAGGTGCCCCACTCTGGTGATCCCGGGGCAGACGGAGGAGGCTGCACCGCTCCGGTTTCAAAGGTCACAGGCCCTCAGGTCTCACCCTTCTGCCTCGGCCGGGCGCTGGCTGAGTTCATGTGACCTCCTGGCGCGGGATCACAGGCAGGAAAGGCAGGCGGGTGCTGCCAGCACCGCCTCACGTTCCCGGCACTCTGTGCAAGCGCTCCACATGGCCCGGGCACAGCTGCTGCAGGATGACACAATCCCATCCCTCCCCATCACCTCCTTGTCTCAGCAGCAGCTGAGAGCAGATTTAACGCTGCAGGTGAGAGATCTTCCTGAGGAGCGTTCCTGCCCCAAGGACAAGGAGCAAGGTGGGAAGGCAGGCTCAGAGGGGGATCCAGGGAAGCTGTACAGACCTCTGGGAGCAGAGGTAGATCCAAACCCACTGAAGGACTAGGCTGTAATTAAACAATGAACAACCTCCCGGAGTTACCTGTTACCTCCATGCCTTTGTCATGGTCTCCTGGGTATCCTGGGCTGGCCATGACCACACACACAGCAGTTCTGTTCTCCCACCAGGCTGGCATGGAGCTGCAGAGTTTGCCATCAATTGTTGCTTGAATCACTTCATAAAAATCATTTTTAAGCAGAGGGAGAATTACCTGTAGAAAGTTTTCGGAATGATGGAAGTTATTTTTCATTTTGCTGGCTTGCTGAAATTCACCTTAGGGAAAATTCAATTGATGGAATAAAATCTGTATGTGCCAAGCCAGTAGATTTGGAAACTCTGGGTGAGCATTCCATTTGCAGCATCTTTTGGCACCAGTCATAAATTTAGAAACACAAGGTGTGAGCTTATATAGAAGGAACATGAATTTAGGCCCCTCCCATTCTGCTTCTATCTGGAAGCACAAAATATGAGGGACAGTGTTTTAACTTAAAACCTTTAACTAATAATTCACAGGAGCTGATGAGCCAAAATTTTAAGTTACCTCAGACATTGTCTAAGATGTTCACATCCAGATCTTTCCCTAGAAATAAACTACAACAGTAAGAGGTAAAAGAATGGACCATCTTTAATTTTCCAGTGTGTTCCACTCACCTGGCACTGGGGATCCCCAAACTGGCATTTAAAGTTTAAAATCTTCACCCCCTCTTTGGTCAGCATCAAACCTGTTTGCAGCACACCTGGACACAAAGAGCACAGCCAAGCAAATGAACTTAAACATTTCTTTCTTTCTTTCAAGAACTCCTTTAAATGAAACAGCATTTTGGGGTGTGGGATTCATTTCTGCAAATCAGAAGGCRTTAGGAGCAAGGGTTCTGCAAGCACTTAGATGCAAGTCATAACAATTCCTCAACATCCACAAAAGTGACGAGCAGCCACCTGAGAACAGGGCACCACCTTTCAAACCCCACAAAGCAAAGGTTCTCTGGCATCATGCACCCAACTCCATTCTTACTCAACTCCCACTCCACTCTTACTCAGGCATTTTTAAAAAGGCCCCAAAAAGCAGAAACTAAAGGTGTGGGTTGGAGCCCAGCTCTTAGAGGCCTGAGATCTCTTCAGTCCAACAGCAGCCCTTGGCATTAAGTGACACCTGTGGGCACCACCTGCCTTTTCCAAAACAGCCTCTGGATAAAGATCTGAAGAAAATGGACATTGTTGTATGTAGGAGTGAGTAGTACAGCAGGACCAAAGTATATGTTATGGCCTGAACTGCAAATAAATCTGTTTTATTTAAAAATATTTAATAAAATCATTGTGCTTTAAGGAGAAAAGACCAAAGTTCTCTCCCAAACAAAGAGCTGTGAACCAAATGAGTGAGGCTTAACACTGCATGAAAAATGAGCCGCTGCTGGGTTTTTTTATACAAATAGCATCTGGAACTCAGAAGCAGCCTCTGACAATGGAACTGACCTGGATAGGGGCTTACCTTGTCTTTCAGGTGCTCACTCACCTACATAGGCTGCTCCTTCTTGTCTCATGCTGTCCACGACGTGCTGGAGGATTGCACCCCTGATTTGCTCTAGAAGAGCTTCTGGAACCTGACAACCAAATCAAACCCACTGAGGCAGTGCTGGCATCTGCTGGCCTTGCTGGGAGGCCTGGGGTGAGGAGATGCCTGAGCTCTTTGCTGCTGTCCCACCCCAACACTGCTCCTTCCCTTGGGGTGCTGCTGCCTGAAGGATGGAAATTCCACTCCTCTGCCTCTCCAGGTGGTTTGGGTGGTTCTTAAGGAGGTCTGGGACTGGCAGCGTGGGCTGAATACAGTCAGAGTGTTTCTGTCCTTGGACAAACCCACACTGATGTGTTGGAGCAGCTTATTTAGAGCAGTGCTTTAAGAACCAACAAGAACCCCCAGGTTATGTTCAGGGCACAAAGGTCCCAGGCACACAGGGAATTCTGCAGGGGTTTTTGACGTGATGCGAATGGGAGCAGAGGAACACCAAGTTTAGGAATAATGGCAGAGGTAAAAGAGAGCTGCTCCGGAGAACAGTGGCTGATTAAACCCCAAAGAATGGCTGTTAAGGTTTGAGCCCTGGAATCCACTCCAGAAGGCACCAGGATGGAAGCAGACAGGGCCCTAAAGGGGCTGTGCTGAGCAGAGGCTGGGGAGCAGCAGGGGCCGTACCTGAGGCACMGGGCAATAGGCTCCCATCCCTGCGGTGGTGGGGCCCTGGTCYCCGTCCAGCAGCCGCTTGTGGGGCTGAGCCGGGGGCATGGAGGCCACGGTGACACCGTCGGTGAAACAGGAGCACTGCAGGGAGAGAGAGACACGGTCACAGCGGTGACAGTGGCCACAAGGGCCACAACAGCCACAGAGGCCACCATGGCCTGGCCCAAGGGACAGCACAGCTGGGCACAGGCTGAGGCTCAGTTCTGCTCGGAAATGAGGAATTGCAGAAGCCCAGACTGGAAGGGACCTTAAAGCCCATCCAGTCCCACCCCTGCCATGGCAGGGACACCTTCCACCCTCCCAGGCTGCTCCCAGCCCCAATGTCCAGCCTGCCCTTGGGCACTGCYAGGGATCCAGGGGCAGCCACAGCTGCTCTGGGCACCCTGTGCCAGGGCCTGCCCACCCTCTGAGTAAAGAATCAATTTTTTTCTGCTACAAGCTCATTGGCCTGAGGGATTCATTGTTTCTTTCTCATGTTTAAATGACCAAGAGAAATGGTGGCTCTCATTACAATTCCCTTTTGATGAATAAGATTTTGACCTGTCAGTCACATGGACACATGCCTGTCCTCTGGCATGTGAATAGTCTAAAAGAGGCACTAAATATTAGCACAAAGTTATTGATGTAACAAGAATTACCAAGGCAAAGTCCATAAAAACATGTTTTGGGTCACTTAAGGGAAAAAAAATCATTTCCCCCCAAAATAATCACCATAAAAGCAATGTCATTGTTAATGTAGAAGAAAAATCTACTGACAACATGCATTGATTGGCATGACACAGGGCTTAGATTGCATGTTATATATATGCAATATATTTWTATTTCTCAAAGTGCAAATAAAACWAAAAAAGCATTTGAAATTTGAAACAATGAACCTGGGTGTGTCCGCAGAAGCACAGCAATAATGCCAAAGAGTAAAAGCACAACATCACACCATCAATCACATACAGAAAGTTCTTCCCCTTGAAGCAGTTCTTCAATAACAACCATCTCTCCAAACATTCTGTCCTATAAAAAACAAAACAAAATAAATCCCCAGTTAGCAGACATGAACCCACTGCCTAAATCCTCTCTTCATTTTCTTTTAACAGAAAAATCAATGTACGTGAGAAGTGCCAGCTTGCTTGAATACCAGTGGGAAAGGCCAATGGAATTTCATTTGGACATAAGGAGGCAACACTGAAATACTCCTTATCAGGCCTGGGAGACAAGGAAAAATTAAAATTTGGAGGGGCAGGGCAGTGGGACTCAAGGCTGTCTCAGGAGTTCAGTCACAAAACCTCCAGGCTCTGCCTGGGGCACACAGGAGGAATCTGAGGAGACCCAGGGAAATTCCTGAGTCGAATGAACAAGTTTCTCCCAAAAATACTTGTCTCCTGTAGCTGGAATTACAAACTTCCAGAGTGCAGAACACCAAGACTTGGACTGCCAGGATTAATTAAGGATTTATCCACCTGCATCATCTCCTGGACAGCTCTGCAGGCCTCCTCCTTGCTGGCTGCAATGGTCACTTCTTTCCTGGCCGCTGGACCCCGCGCCCGCACCACTCGTGCAGGGAAGTCTGTGCTTTAAGGAAAGCAGAGTGGGGGTCAGGCATCCCTACTGCATCCAGGGAAATCAGCAGTTTGCTCCTGAATGCCTCCCACAGTCTCCCTTTTTTCCCCAAGGGATTGAAGAATAACACATCAGGAAAACACATTCCCTGCTAGCCCATCCTGTCCCGCAGGTGATGGACTCGGAGCCCTCTGGGAACAAGAAATGCAGGAATTCTGCTGTTGGTTCTGACACCAACTCAGTGTATAYCCTTGGACAGGTCACTGAACTTTTTTAACACCTCCCAGTTTCTTCCCAGGCTATTATTTTATTCCTGCCATAGGCTTGGAAAGCTGAACTCCTTGGTGATTTGTAGTTTTACAACACCACATTACAGCACATCCAGCAGCTCCACACCCACACCTTCATCACCTGTCTCTAATTACAGAGCTCATTAATTCAGCACCTTCTGGAGAAGAACAAGAGCTGAGAAGTTCCCAAGGCCTAAGTGAAGGCCACAGGCACAGGTAACTCACAGAGGAGCCCCCAGTGGCAGCGCATTTACCTGATGATGAACCTACAGGCTTCCTGCGGGTTGCTGAAGGCTTTCCAGCGGGCCGTGGGGATCCCGTGCCGATCCAGGAAGGCTTTGCTGGAGCTGCTGTTGGAGGCCAGCTGGGCTGCCCTGGCAGAGGGCCCAAAGCACCGAACTCCTGCTGCCCTCAGGTCATCAACAATCCCTGATCCACACAAACAGCACAAGCACCAAGGGGGCTCCTTGGGGACATYGAGCCATTGACAAAAGGAAATTCCCATCATCCCTTTGTTACCCTTTTCTTTGTCTCAGGTAACTCATTCATCCTTAAAACGAGGTTCTGAATATCCACTGACCCTTCTCAGCCTGTAGTTTTAAGGCTCTTTAGCTCTGTATGTTACTAAGCACTCTCATAGTTACCCCCCCATTTTAAAGCAGAATTCAAGGTGCTGATTTTTTCTGTCAACCTTATTCTATTATTTGATATTATTATATTATATTATTATATTATGTTTATTACAATATAATATTATCATCTCGTTTATACATATTTTTCTGTCAATGTGTGTTTATTTAATTATTTGATTCACTTACCAGCTGCCAGAAGAGCTTCTGGGCCAACTAACACAAGCCCAATGTTATGATCTTTGCAGAACTGGGTAACAATAGTGTGGTTGCTCACTAATACAGCTGAAAAGGAAGAATAATTAAATGATCACCGCAAAGCCTAAAAAGGAACAGGAGATGGGAATGTCTTTTTTCCATCTCCCTAAAAGTGTGATTAAAATCATGAAAGAGCCTACGAAGGGCAAAGTGAAACATCAATATAATAATAACAGATTCCAAAAGGAACAGGGAACAACTCAAATTTGCACTACTCTTTTTAATACACATCTGCTAACTGATTTATTTGCCACACATAATCAAGATATATTTTTAAAAGCTGCTTATCACAACAATAACAACTTTGAAAAACAAAACTTTAAGTTTGGAAAGAAACTCAATTTCAACAGCTGAGTTAAGATTTATTCAAAGCATTGGATGATGCAGCTAAATTTAGCTGAGCAGCCTGGGCAGACACAGAGATGTTTCTATTCAGAAATAAGAACTTTGGGCCCTCTGTTCCTGGGTTAAGTTTCACTGGAATTGTTGAATTCACTGAATTCAAGCACAAACGGAGAAGAGATGAGGTGTAGAAATACGGTCTCATATAAGCCTCACTAGCTTAAGAAGCAAGGCTAGAAATAAATAGAGCGGGGTGTTTTAGGAGGCAGCTCTGAAATCCAGAAACAAAATGCACAATAAAAAATAAACCTGCGCCTTCAGTCGTTTGTGGCACCAGTAAAAGAAGAGCAACTGGTACCCCCCCAGTGGGTTTGTCTCAGTTGCTGCAGCTCTAACTGCTTGGCCCAGGATTTATCCCCCCCTTTTTACCTGAATTGGAGATTTTTCCATTGTCAGCTGTCCCTGCATTTCCCGGGGCCACAAACACGTGTTTCACGTGTGGGGACTGGGCCAACTTCCAGGCCAGGGCGTGTTCTCTGCCTCCGCTGCCGATCACCAGCACCCGCTCAGCCATGGGCCCCTGGCAAGCACAGGCAGCCCTTGGAGCACCACCGACCTCACAAACCCGGGCCAAAAGAAGCAACAACAGAGGAATTCCATCTCATTAATATTTTTAAGTAATATTAACCCAGTTTGTGTCAGAAAGGTGCTTGTGGGCCATGGGTCACGGTGGCTGTGCCAGCAGTGCCACTGGATGGACACATCGCTCACATCTGGTTTAAATACTGACAACAAATCCACTGGGAATTGTCCCCACTCATTCCAGCAGTCAAGATTTCATCTCTTAAGCACCCACGGACATGAAATAATCTTGCCTTGAGTAGGTCTCATCAGGTTCTTTGCACAACTACCCAGGACAGGACTAAAAGTGTAATACAAATGCTCTAAAAAAATCTGTTAATATATTTTATATGTTATGTATGTATTTATTTCTATACAAATATACAAATATATAAGCAAATTTAAAAATTATAATAAAAAAATAATAATCAAATATAAAGAACAGAACTAAGTCATATATATATATAATCATATATATAAAATATATAATAATATATATCATATATATAATCAATAATGAATAAATATATAATAAATATACAAAAATAAAAATTTAATTATTCAACTCCTTTTCATATTTAATAAATATATTTCAGTCTGAATGCTGTGGTTAGTCTAGAAGCTTTTAAGAGTGCAAACATTCTCGGCAGTAAATGGCAAAGGCAGATTTCAGGACAGACTTTATACTCTGACAATTGCTAGGAAGACACTTGAGCAGAGCAGCACATTCAATACAAAGACAACTGTTCATCTCACTGACACACTGACATTTCAAGCAGTTCCTCAGCAATATTTCCTGGCAGATTAATTTTGCTTTATTTCAGAAATGTTATCATAGGTCACATCTGCAAACTTAATTTCTGCCTATRTGCTGAATGTGGACAAATGTCAGAGAGAAACATCCACCCCAGAACGTGACCTTTAAGGGAGGTGCTAATGGAGAAACCAGTCCTTACCCAGGAGAGAGATCATAAATTAAACATACCAGCGAGTTCCGCTGCGCTCTCCTGAGGAATCACAGCCACTGGGTTTAATTCATTGCRCAGCTTCCAAAGGCAAATGGGAGCTAAATGGTGACACTGAGGGAGAATATTCCAGGTAAGAAGTTCATAGAACTGTGATACATCAAGAATCACGCTTGGAGCTCCCAAGGCAGGATTCCACCACCTTAACCCACTATAAAATCCAGTTTAACTCTGTCTGCTTCATCGTTCTTGAATTGCCCAACTCAGGAATTCTCACAGCCCAGCCGTGAGAGCTGCAGAATTTTGGGGGCTATTTGATTTTCAGTTTTAGCTGTTGTGCTCTAGGTGTACAAACACAGAGCACGTGCTTAATGCTCTAGCAGGGACAGACTGATTTCCTTGCAAAAGACTTTTCTTAGGCTTTATGTTGGGTAACAATCCAGAGTGTCAGGCTTTGTCCTTCCTTTTGTCACTGCCTGACAACTAATCGCTGGAAGTGGCTGTGAATGTGAAGATAATGAGTTACAACTGCTCTGTCTCTAACAAAGGCACCAGCGTTCCCTGCGAGGCTCCAATACTGTACAACAGTCATCAATAAAAAGGAAAGTGGTTTTAAAAGCAATTCCAGACACCCCACACCCCCCGCCAATAATTTCACAATTCCATGAAGTTTTCTAAAGCAGAATGAATTAAAGTTCTGAACTGGGAAGAAGAGTGAAAGCGGGCAGTGCCTCCAGCCCTTTGGGAAAAATTCACTTTTCCATTCCACCTCCCAGTGAGGACACTAAGGATGTTTTTTGCAAAGCCAAGCAAAAGCGTGCTGGAAGAGAGGAAATTTGGTGAGTCAGTTGGTCCAGGAGGGAAGGCTGAAGAGAGGGACAGAGAGTGCTGAAAGGATAGCTGGTCCTGGAAGAAACGCGGTGGAGAGGGACATCTCACTGGAATTATTTTCCCTTACCGTGTCAGACCCTGCTGTTTGCCTGCACAAAAGGCTAAGAAGTCCTCCAGAAGGCTCTTCCTCCAGTTCCTGCTTCAGACCCAAATGATTTCTGATCTCCTAAAGCCAAGGATAAGAGAGGGAAAGAGGCAGCCACACCTGCAGCTGCCCTGTCCCCCTTGATCCTCCACCCTCACCGGAGGATCCCCAGCAGCATCCCCTCAGTGCCTCCCGCCCTTCAAGTCCTCCCCACACCCTCAACACCGTGGATCCTCCTCCTCTGTGTCCATCTTCCTTCGTTAACAACACAAATAGCTCCTCCCAACAGCCCGTCTGACCATGGAAATAGGATTCAATCCTAGGGGAAAAAAACAACCCAGCTACAATGTGTCACAAAGCTGAGCTCCTCACTCAGATCCCATGCCAGAGCAACTTTATATCCCCTGCGAGGGGAAGGACCTCAGAGACGGAGACAAAGCACAACCGGCACAGTGTCCAGCTCGACAGAAACACTCCAGCCAAACCTGCACACACAGACCTGTTCTTTTTCACAGAACACGGCTTGAAATGCATAAATAAGGGTTATTTTACTATCCAGCACACACTGGGAATGTGTCCCCCCACCCCCCCCCTTTCATTACAGCCCTTTTTACCTTCACAAATTCAATACAAGCAGTGCCAGAGGTACAATGTACATAGGAACTGTTACTTTATTCTCCAGTGCTTCCTACTCCATCATCTTGGACAGCCAAATCCATCCAGGATAGACTCTGAATTCCTCTGGTTAACATCTGGCAAGTTGCAATGTTCCCAGCCATTCCTTCTCCCTGGTGACCAGGGACAGCAGCCAGGGAGCGGCTGGAGCTGGGCCAGGGCAGGCTCMGGCTGGAGAGCAGGGAAAGGTTCTTCCCCCAGAGGGTGCTGGGCACTGCCCAGGCTCCCCAGGGAATGGGCACGGCCCCGAGGCTGCCASAGCTCCAGGAGCGTTTGGACAGCGCTGCCAGGGATGCCCAGGCTGGGATTGTTGGGGGGTCTGGGCAGGGCCAGGGGTGGSACTGGGTGATCCCTGTGGGTCCCTCCCAGCAGAGCATATTCCATGATTCCATGATTTTTTATGCTGCCAGCACCCGCCTTGCTCCCGGTGTGGACCAGGCACAGAGAAGATCAATTGTAAGAAGCAGCATCTTATTATTATTGTGATCACCCACTCTTAAGGGGAGGGAAGCACCCAAGAATCRTAAATGCTCTGGAGTGAAAGGAACGATAATAGCTGGAGCGTCCACAAAATAATCAGAAACTTTTGTTAAACACTTACTTTTATTTTTATTGATATATCAATATTTCATTAATTTTACTTTTTACTACACAACTGCTACACTAGTCCCTGACCTACAATAAAAACACATGACAGTGAGTTTGGGGTAAAGGGAAAGGGTGAAAGGGAAGATGTTGAGTTTTTGATGGGATACTTTTCTTTTTTGGATGAGGGTAAAAGAGCAGAGGAGGCTGCTGTTCTGCTAAAGTTCTTTATTTCATAGTCTCATAGTTTTTTGAACGTAGAGTTTGAAGGGGTTACATGATAAGGCCAAGCAGTAACAGCAGCAGCAGCAGCAGGCAAACAGCAAGCAGAAAACAGCTTTTTTTTCTTTCCTAAATTTACAGAAGTGTGGATTATATTTGTTAATTGACTAATAAAATTGACACATGATTCTAGTTTTTCTTTTCTTAACCTATCTTGGTCTAATTCTAACAGTCGTAAATCTTACACAAGTATTACACAGGTATTGCATGTCTGACATTTTTGGTATTAACATATCACTTAATGCAAGGGAAGTAGCATTGAATTCTTTACTTAGCTAACACTTTAGTTGGTTTAATTGTTTCTGCGTTACTTTTGAACTAAGTTGTGGTAAAAGAAGAGCTGCTGGGAGCTTTTTTGCAAGATTCTAGGGTACAAAATCATCATTACAATTTGGCTTATACTGATAAATAGACCTTTTACTTCTATGTCTTATAAAAGCAAGCATTTTTGCACTGGGTGTTAGTAAAGTAAGTTTTTTTATGCTACATGGTTTACTAGTGATGTGTGCTGGGGTAGCAGGCTAAACTCTATCTTTACAAATGAAAAATATTTTACGTGGTAATTGAAAGGGAGCATCATATACAGAATGAACTGAAGAAGTATAGTTGCACTATGAGGTCTGATTTTTATATAAATTGTGATAAGGAGTAACATTTTTAATTAAAGATTGATTTTTTTTTTTGCATAATTAAATTTGACACAAAAGGTCATATATGTAGAACTAAGGATCTCTAGTTTTTGAGGTTCAGAAGATGCTTTGGGAAGGTGAGGAACTTACTAATCTCATGCATCTACTGGATTGTCGTCGTTTCACACATTTCTCTCAATGAAGGCACTTTGAATAACTTTATCAACTTCTATTGGAATTGGCCAAGCATCCACTGGCACACCAACTAAACAAGTGGAAAATGGTTTCTTAGGGGTCATGTTGGACAGACATTTGATGCATTAGCTAAAGTTGCTCAAACATTTACTTTAGATTGGTTAACTGGTAAATCTGCATGGCTAAAAGCAAGCAAAGGAAAAAAGCATATGCATAATTTTTGATTAAGTTTTATATTTTTTTATGCTATTATCTAACAAAGAATTCTGCAATACTACTGATTTTCACACTCAAAGTTCACAATCTTTTGTAGATAGAATGCAAGACATCAGGCAGAGGCTGTGATTTTTGTACAATTCATGTCTGCGTGCAGTCTTTGCTTCAGTACATACTGAGTTTGTGTCGTGAGTTTGATCCTCACACAGGGCACCATTTGTTGAGTTTTTGATTGGATACTTTTCTTTTTTGGAGGAGGGTGAAAGAGCAGAGGAGGCTGCTGTTCTGCTAAAGTCCCTTATTTCATAGTCTCATAATTTTCTGAAGGTAGAGTTTGAAGGGGTTACATGATAAGGCCAAGCAGTAACAGCAGCACCAGGCAAACAGCAAGCAGAAAACAGCTTTTTTTTTCTTCTCTAAACTTACAGAAGTGTGGATTATATTTGTTAATTGACTAATAAAATTGACACATGATTCTAGTTTTTCTTAACCTATCTTGGTCTAATTCTAACAGTCGTAAATCTTACACAAGTATTACACAGGTATTACACAGATTTGTGTATATTGTTTCTATCAGCTCTTAGTGTTTATGTGAACACTCTATCTAAAAAATGTGAGCAGTATAGTTCTATCTACGTTTTGTCTAAAGTAAAGAAATTCTGTGAAAAGGTAACTCTGCTGCAGCAAGAACTGTGTTTAAGGTCTCTTTGCTGCAGCTTTTCAATGTTTAAAGCACTTAGCATATATTTCTACTAAAAGTTAAAAATCTATATTTCTGTTTCACTTTGGTGTGACTTCATGTATCTCAGTTTAACTAAACGTTTCAATTCAACCCCTRTGCTTTGGCTTTCCTCTGGGCCTGGGTCCAGAGGAGCTCTCACTCCAACAAGAAGAGACAAAGGAAGAGGTGAATTAAAGAGGGGCACAGAGAGAGAAAGAAAGACAAGAGAAGAGGGAGAAAAAGAGATCATCACTCCTGGTTCCAGCRTGGTCCTGGCTGATGGGATGTCACCCTTGTTCCCAGCGTGGTTCCAGCTGAGGGGACGTCACTCCTGGTTCCAGCGTGGTTCCAGAAGAGGGGACGTCACTCCTGGTTCCAGCGTGGTTCCAGAAGATGGGATGTCACTCCTGGTTCCAGCGTGGTTCCAGATGAGGGAACGTCACTCCTGGTTCCAGCAGCAATCCAGCTGTTGGGATGTCCAGGGTCATGGGCTTGGTGGGGGTGCCCTTTTATGGACTGGGTTCCCCACCCTGAAATGGGTTTCTCACCTCCGTGCAAATGGGGTCTCTTGCACAG
>RAHM01000710.1:0-63436 GCA_003713295.1 Parotia lawesii
AATAAGGAAAAGAAAAAAGAATAAAGAAAAGAATAGGAAAAGGAATAAGAATTAAAACAAGAAAAAGAATAGGAATGAGAATAAGAAAAAAGAATAAGTTGATATAGAAGAAGAAATAGTAGAAGTAAAGAAGTAGAAGGAGAAGAAGAAATAATAGTACTATCAAATTATTATTATAACAGTAATGTCAAGTTAAAATACACATCCACACATCCTCTATAGCATCACAGAAAAGATCATCTAGTTCCAACAGATTCTCTTCTGCTCTCTTTCTCTGAGACCTCTTTCCTATTTCTTTCCATCTCTCTCCCTCACATTTCCTGTTAAATAAAATCCCTGTTAAATACAATCTGTATGTTGTCATCATACGGTCTCATTTGCACCTCAAYTTGGGCACAGGCGTCTCTCCCTAAGCCGATCGGAAGGCATCAGCCAAAATACTCCTCGAATGCCCTTCCCTATCCATGTTCCCCCTTCCTAGGAAACACATTAGACAGCTCTGGAATAGGATCAGGAGTTAATGCCTGAGCAGGAGCGTCCTGGTGCAGCGGGGGCCTTTCAGCTGTGCTCTGTAAGCAGCAAGGCAATGACTTGAACAGTAAATGAACCGCGTACACACAGATCAATGGGAAATGCAAACAACTTCAGCCATCAACTTTCAATGAACTACCTCAAAAAACTGACCCTAATACAGAGAAACAAATCAGATCAATCATCATCTCTGCCTCAGTTCTACACTAATGCCAGAAAAGATGTTTTGTCCCATTTTATTTTGATCATTCACAATTTCATGCCCATCTTTCACTCCTAACCCTGAAAGCTACACAGATGTCTTGCAAAAATCTGCTATCAGATATAATGGTGTGCTTGTTCCTCATTTATAGTTATCACTTAAGGCCCTTTCTATTGAACACTGCATGAACACAGCATGAATTAAAAACTACTGTGTTGGATTAAGAATATATTCCATATATTCTCCCTGCTACCACCCCCTGTATTTCCCTTCCTTGAAAAAAAAACCAAAACAGATCTCACTTAAGAGAAGGGTTGCTTAACATTTGAAAACCATCTTTGACACAGCTCTCAACCAGAAATCATACTCCAGTGTCTAATTTTTCAAAATCTCTAAAAAAATCAGTAGGATTTACTGCCTTAGAAGATGACATAATTACTCACAGGTGAACAGAGGCATATCACAGACCCAGCACTCACCTGCTCCAAGATGACCCAAGTACACCAGGTGTAAGGACTTACTTTACCTATTGCCTGGCAGACACACAGCTGCAGCACAGCTTCCAGGAACAAAGTTCCAGGAGCATTTGGGAATCTCCAAAATATATGAGAAAAATCAGGAAGGAATAACATGGCTACTCTGTCAATTTACTTTGGAGAGGAAAATACCACATGCTAAGAAAACTAACATTAATATGTTCCTTCAAAAGGAAAAAAAAAAGCCAGTGTTTGCCTTGTTTTTTTACATGATTATCAAATATTTCCATTCAAAACAGCTGATTACTGTAAACTCAGAAAGTTCCTTTGCCTGTTCAGGTTACTTTGCAAACAAACAAACCACTTCTGTGGCTACATCCTTCTGTGCTCCTCCCCCCTTATCAGTAAAGTGGGTTTATTCGACTTCAGACTTTATGAACACACATCAATACCTCATTGAAAAAACATTATCATTTCATGGGCAAATTATGACAAAGACTTTCCACTTTTCCTCATGTTTTGTGTTATCTTGGATATCCAGGATTCTTATCCTCCATTTATACTCTTAACAAGTTCAAGTAATAATTTCTTCATTTGCCCTAGTATTTGTGGAGCCTTAACTTAAATCACTATGGCAAGACTTGTATTTTACAGCTGATCTTGACAGGCTGCTAAATTTGTTTCCCTGCACAAGGGTATTTTTTGCTTTTTTAAAACTTTAATAGCAAAGTTCTTCCACTCCCTTTGAGAATTTAGAAGGTTTTTTGTGTGTGCATAAAATGTTTAAATGAGTATCTGTGAAGACTGTAACAAAAACATCACTTTTTGAGACCCTTTATATTTTCAAGTTCACTATTTAGGAGCTGAGATTTCTTCTGATTGCTAATAAATAACACTTTATTCTCTCCCCTTTCCATTTCCCCTTTGGCTTCCCTCCACTATATCACCAGATTTGGGAAGGGGGATGCCTACAGCAACAGGATTTTTACTACACTCTGGGGAGTCTGGAAACGACTTGTCTGAAGGATCTCAGAGAGTCTTGATCTCTATTATTTTTTTGTAGATCCATTCACTAATTTGTATTTCAAATGCTCAGCTTCAAAACCAAGAGAGACTTAAGAGTGGTATTTGTTTGTTTTGGAAAACAAGTGTTCCAAAGCCAACGRGATGACTTGTAGATGAAAATTCAAACATCTAAGACATTACTTTAAAAAAACCAAACAAAACAATAAAAACAATTTTGATTGGGTTGTTTATACCATTGGTCCTCGGTCTCTCATGAGTTCCAACTGTTTTTCAAAGCACCGTTTCACAAAGGAAAAAAAACCAATAATCCAACACCTCTTTCCATGTTTCCCTCTAATCCTAGGGAAAGAAGAACTCTATCAAAACCTTACCAAATCCTACCATCAAATCCATGCTTCCAAACGCCCGTAGGACAATTTCCCTGCGAGGGACTGGAAGAGCTCAGCTTTTCATGTGCAGCAACGATGCCATCTACAGCCCGAGTGAGGCCACAACAACCCGACCGAGCTGCTGGAGCCAGAGAGATTGTTTTCAGATGTGTTTTTGCTACACACCTGCTCTTCCAAAATTCAAGTCTGCCTGAGGCTGCAACTTTAATATGATATTTCATATTGATATTTAGGAGGATAAATTTTATACTTTACCCATGGAGACACTAAATATTTTCTAGCAGTTTATTCTCAGGTTGCATGCTCTTTTAAGATTCTTCAGCTATGGACTGAACTCACTACTAGCTAAATTGGGTGTTTAGTAGATGTATCTATGGAAACCATGTGTTAGAGGCAAGAAGTAGAAGAACATTACATTTCTGTTGTCACAGACACAAAAGACACTACACAGGGTGTATTTTACAGACTCCAAGAAGAAAGTTACTGGACCTTTTTATAAGCCATAGTTTAGGTGTCATCTGTACAATAAAGACTGACATCTACACTTCTTATTTGATGCAAGAAAAATCAACTCTCCCAGTGCAGCTGGCATGTTACTGAGAAGCCTCACTTCCTAGGAATTAGAAATTTGTAAAGTAAAAAAAAAAAAAATTAAAATGGAAATGTCAATAAGCAGCCTGAGAAATAAAATGTCAAGATATAAAGTCAATTCAGAAATAATATATACAAATGCAAGCCTAATGGAACCAGTAGAGTGGGCGAGGTCTTTCCAAAGGTGCCTGAAATAAGGACTGGAAATGCAGGTCATAATCTGATAATCATACTTGATGGAATAAAAATTCTGAACCACAGGGCTGCTTCACTTTGTTCTCAAAATTCATTGCCTAGTTATTTTGTATCAAAGAGATAAGGTCACAAGGAACTCAAAGAGTTGCTTCAGGGAAAGCAATAGGGGGGAAAAAAAAAGGACGGAGTAAGTGAAAAAGACTAAGTGAAACTGATGAGAAAAAGAAAAGGAGCAAGGCAAAAGTCAGAAGTAAAAGCTCAACTTCCTACTAAACACACAGTAGCCCTGATACAAATTGAGAACTGTAATTCCACCTCTTCCCACACACTCCAGTTGGCAGCTTTCTCTCCCTGCTCAGCAGAATCTGGGCACTAGGGAAAGACACCTTAAAAAGTAATTAAGAAGAAAAATTTTTAAAAACCCAAACATGTTAACCTTTTTCTTTTACAAGTAGAAATAATATTTAGGAAAAAAATTTTTTTCCTAAAATAACTGAAATCTTTTTCCCCTCCAGTGTGATGGATCTGTAAGTTGATGCACTTCTGCTTTATTAAGTCAGTCAATAATTCATTTGTCAACCCTGACTAATTTTTGCTCGAGCAAACTGTTGAAGCAGAAAATGAAATTAAAATATTACACCTGTGATACCACAGGAAAACTATGTAACAGTTATATGTCCATACATTAGAATATTTATCAAGGTGGCATAAATGCAAATAGCAAGGACGCCTATTTCAGATGGGAAAGTGAAATGGATTTACAAATCAGATACAAGAGCACTGAAAAAAGCCTGAAAGCTTTCTCATGTATTTCCAAGACATAGCAARAGATTTATGGAGACCTTGCCTTAAATTTTCCATCATTTAATTATGGCTTTGCTCAGGGGCATGGGGAAAGATGGTGTAAGACCATACATTTTAATAAAGCATGGAAAAGCTTAGAGACAGAGGAAAAAAGGACCATGTCCAAGGGAATAGGAAATTCACCTGATGAGAGTGAGTTCTGCGAAACCCTGGTGCAATTAATTTAGAAAAACTGAGTGATGGCACTGGAAGGAGCAAATAAAAACTATAAGGCAATAAAGAGATTTCAAGCAGAAACTTAAAAAAAAAAAAAACCAAAACAACCCAAAACCATTTTCCTCTAGGAAAAAAGTGCTAAAGCAGAAAAGTTTTTCAATGTAAGCACATTATGTCATTTTAGGACAGAAMCCCTTTCAAAAACTGACCATATTCCACAATATGGTTGGGGCAAAGGTTTTATAATCATTTCTCCAAAGAATAGGAAATAAGCAGAAGTTTCTGCTTTGTGAAAAAAAAAATGGAAAATGGAAGGAAATAAGAGCTTTTCATAGAAAGCTTTGTATTACTTCACAGGAGGCTGATAAACAAAACATTTTTCAGGCAGCAAGACATCTTTTCAAGTCTTGGCTGGGATTTTAAGCACCCTACAGGGCACAGATGCAATTTGTAGAAGTTTGTTTGTATCTCTACTAAATTTTTTCTATTATTAATGCGTAAGGTACACGCAAATACCCTTAAACCTCCTCAAAAACAACTCTGGCTAGTAGGGCAGCACTTCTGTAGCAAAACAAACCTTGTGTGAGCCTCACTTTTAAGACTGTGAGTCTGTATTTTTTGGAATGAAAGGAACCAGGTTTTACTGCTTTTGACTGACCCTGTTTTGTTGTACTGATGTGGACAAAGAGCTGGGGGGAGATTAAACTCTTGTCATAAACCAGCATGTGACTCTTCATCTCAAATCACACCAGAGCTTTTAAAATAACTTCATAATCCATCAGCTTCATTAGAGCTTCAACAGAGGAAGCTAATGATGGCTTGAATGTCCAGCAATATTCCTGGAAGCCACTTTTGAGGCATCAAAGCAGGACTTTTAATCTAGACAGAATGCTATTTCAATGTTTCTAAAGGAATATACATAATCTAACCTGTTGTTGTGTTTAACATGCATTAAATTCACATTTACCTGTCTCCTCCTCAGCCTGGCTAAGCTCTCCCTCCGTTCCACTGCTCCCACCTGGAGAGGCACCAAAAYGGCAGCTTTCGCTCTTCCCAGCCTTTTGCCCTGTGCATTGAGATGCTGTTCTGTTCCCAAAACTGCTCTCTGAATACAGTTCCTAAACTTTCCCAGCTTTTCTAACACTCAGATCAACTCTAATCTATATAAAAACATACCTCACCACAATTATCTCCCTCTCCCAAGTCAACAACTCTACCAAATCCTTTCCTCTACTTACTCCTTTTTTTTCCCCTGGGCAGTCATAATCTAGCTCTCCTCTTCAATGCTCTTTGTGTATTTCTCTGATGTCTCAGGTGTCCCTTTCACTCTGCTGGATCACTTGTTTCAACAGCTTCTGCCATACTCAGACTCTGCCAGCAGCACATACAACCACTGCACATTAGCTAATCCTGTAATCAGCACACAGACAAGGCTAACACATCTCCAGGCTGAGAATGTATGTACTTACTTCCTTGATGCAGGCACATCACACATCTCTGCTGGTTTGGCAATCATTGGCAACTGGTTATTCCTTGGAACAGGCCGACATTGGACATTTTTTAATTGCTGCTGTTACAGCTACTGAGAGGGTTCACTCCCTTCTACTCACTGTTTTCCTTGTTAATACCCTCTGGTATCAGTTGAACAAGCTCACAAATCCGACACTTTTTCCTCATCCATTCAATTTCCAGAGTCTCTGTTCAGTTGAATGCGTCCTTTGAGGCTCCTGTCTTCATCAGCCTGTCAGTTCCTGGCATCATCTCACTGCAACTTAAAGGCTTAGCCCCTTACAGCTGAGAATAAAAGAGTTTCTCTTTAATTTTATCAAAGAAAWTAGAATTAATTCATAACTAAGATAATAAAAAACTTGAAGAAACATTTTTCCTCAAAGAACACAACAGCTTTGATAAATATTCTCAATTTAGGGAAATGAGTGTGGTTATTTTTTCTGTTCTCTGATAAATTCATTAGCCAGGAGTATTTTTGTGATCAGATGGACCATGCAATTCTGTTAGTGAGAGATGGAAATAAGCACAGGCAGCCTGGGGGACAGCAGGGCTGTTCCTCCCACGGCAGTGCCAGCTTCCCCTGGTTTGAGGAACTCAGCTGCAGCCACACACAGGGGTACAAAAGCCACTGCAAGGGACAGGCTACTAGCCTGGACTCAAAACTGAGCCACTTCAACAGAACAACTGGTTTTGTTGGCTAAATCAAAGCTGAAGCTCTGACAGATTTAAAAAAACATGGGCAAAATCCTGACTGTGCTTAAGTCAGTAATGAATCTTTTATTCCCTGCAGCCAGGACAAGATTACCTGGCTTCAAGAAAACTACTCTGTCAAAAATGCACAAATAATATAATTACCATTAAGAACAGTAAAAGAACTGTCTTTTGTATTTTGGTTTATATTTAATCTAACCATAGCCACACATATCTGTGCTGAAACTTTTATCACTTCTCTTCTACCAAGAGATTGGACTTTTTTTCCCCTTTCTCACCTTATTCTGTAAAGTCCTTTAAATCACAGCTCTCAGGATTACAGTAGCAGCTGGCACCTGTAAGAGGACTGGAATTTAATCACTAAAGAGGCACAGATAAGCTCAYATGAATCTTTAAACAAAGAGAGACTCAAAGTGAAGTTTACAGCAGAGAACCCCTAGTGCAAAACAGCACCAACAAAGCCAAAAAGGAACTTTAATGAAAATAAAATTAATACTACAACAGTTATTCATTGACACAACATTTTATGAGACAACAGACGAAGCAAGTAAGACAAAACAAAAACATAAGATACTTGGAAGTTTTGGTTAAATGCTTGTTAAAATCTGTCACTGAAATGAGCAGTGCAAAGAAATAAATAGCTTAAAATAAATTAGTTTTCAGTCACAGATTCTATCCAAACACATCATMAGGCAGTTAAATTTTACATCTGCTGAGGAAAACTATGATAATAATTAAGCTCCTAAGGCCTGGCCCTCAGGACAAGTCAGGAACCTTCTGTCATTGCACAGGAGTGTACCATACAGAATATAAAAATATAAATGTAAATAAAGAATGTCACAAACCAATGCCGATCTGTAGACATTAGAGAAGGATCAGATTACTTCCAATTTAGACAAGGATATTTTATCCTAAATTTTAATTTACAATGAAGAGTAAAGTAGCAAAGTAAAAGAATCTTTAATTGACTGCCAAGGCAGCACCAAGGTCCCAGAGGTGAGGCAAGGGGTGACAGAAGAGAGCACTGACATTTTACAGGCTGTTAAAGAATCCAGCCTAACTTAAGCTGAAGTGGGAAATTCTGTATTTCAAGACCTCATTTATGGGATCAGATCCCAGCATACCAGTCTGGATCACACTTCTCCCCCAGTCCCACACTTACAAGCAAACCTTTCCAAATTTCCAGTTTGGCCCACTGAGAGCAAAAACATTTAGAATTTATACAGATATCAACCCCACAATTTACTGTGAAGTCCAAAGTAACAAAACACTGGCCCGGTTCTCAGACAGCAATTAATCCCCTTTGAAGATGATGGACAGACAGAAAAATATGAGCATGTCTTCAGAGAAGTGTCTGGCCAAAAGATCGTGATATTCCATTGAAAGTCTTCTGTGAAGTCCCAACAGGTTCTGGATCAGGCCCTTATAACCCTCCAGAAAATGGCAACACCACCCTTTCAACCTCTGAACTTCATGTCCAAGCATGACTGGAAGTTTAACTCAGTGTTTACTCTACAGACCACACCTCCAGCATCTGCACTTTCCTGTACAGCACTTTTTCAACATCTCCATTTTCCAGCAGAACAATGCAGTTTGCAGGGCAGTACAATGGCATTTAGATTTGTACCTAAAAATTAACCTGTAAAAACAGCACAGTAATTATGCATGCATTCTTAATTAGTAATATGCTTCCTGTTAACAAAATCTGAATGTGCACGCAATGTTTAAATCTTAAATCTCTTCAGTCATATTCTGGATAACTCTTTCATACTCCCTTTCTTTTTTCTAAAATAGAATTGAATCTCAGTCTCCATCTTTCCTGAACTCAGATCTGAAGCTGTTCTGTCCTCAAAGCTGCAGAGAGCAGATCTTACAATGTCGGCCCATGTCAGATTTCCAAGTTGCCCAAAAAAGGTGCACATTCTCTCCATAGTTTCTGTCTTCCGGCATTCAGCTGAGTACAGTCCAGACACAGAATAAATGGAGCAAGCAGCAGTTGTTTGGCTTACCTAAAGCAGAGGGCAAAAAAGCCCTAAATTAGCTTAAGAAGAATTTTTTTTTTCTCCTGGAACTCATCCAGTTATGTTGTTTTCCGAAGTTTTACTCCTCATCGTTATAAATATTACATTTTCTCAACCGCTATCCCAACATTATTATAGTCCACAGAACATTATGCCCCCTCATTTCAGCATGCAAAGTAGCAAACTCTTTTAAATGGCTTATTGAAATTATCCTAAAGAGAATGATTTCTCCATTCTCAAACCCCTTGTGATGCTACTGTCCATTTCCTACTGCAGAGTGCACAGTAAGCTCAGAGCTGAACAAGACCAGGTGCCTTTTCAAATTCCTTTTGGAAGCTGGCTGATCACAGAACTTGACCTCGATGTTGCCATCGCTGAATGCCTCCCTCCTGCCTTCGTCCGAATCCATGGGATCTCTCTGAGAAGCACTTGGCTTTTGCCTCCTCATGGTAATCCCCGAGTTCCCAAGCTGCCTGCTCGGGGATGTGTTGTCTTTCACAAYGCAGAAGCAGAGGGCAGACAGAAAATTCTTCTTGAAGTTCTCATTCATGAAAGCATACACTATAGGGTTGCAAATAGAATTGAAGAATCCTATGATCTGGACAATTGCAAAGATCATTTTGATTGTCACATCATCATACTCCTTCTCAAAATTACCTGGAGAGGAGACGAGAAATATGCTGTAAGCACAGAATGCCATAAATGCTTACCACTTAGCTTATTTATATCCAGTTTGGCATTAGAAAGCTTTTGTTTAAAAACAACAAAAACACATGCTGGAAGTTCTTAACATTAGCAATAGAGTTTCATCAACAAGATAAAATCAAGATCTATCACATAATCATGCTTTGTATGTAGGTAATAACAGAATCAAATGAAAGAGACAATTTATGAATCAAAAAAGCTGACTGGCTGAACTACTGATTCATCTGCTACAATCTTATTTGTGATAGGAGACAAAGAAACAGCTCCTGCCTTTAGCAAGTAGAATACAACAACTATGGAAAATTTCCTTTTGTTCCTACACATAGGCTGCTCCAGTATCCATGGAGGAGGTGGGAGATGAACAGTGGAAGACTCCAGAGAATATGGCAAATAGCAAAAAAGGCAACACAACAAGCATTAAGGGCATTTCCAAGCCAGTTTTCAGTAAAGAGCACTGAAAAACTCCAGCTGTATTCATTTGGTATCATCATTGTGATGTCCAGTATTTATATTTCCAATATGCCTACATCAATAAAAGGCATAAATGTTTCATAGTGAGTTTAACTCAAGACAGTTAAGTTAAAAATGAAATATAATTTAAAAATTCAAGAGGTTTTATGCTCAGAAATAACTTTTACCTTCCAGCCAGGCACTTTAATATAAATAAAAAGGATATATGTTTCATAGTGAGTTTAACTCAAAACAGTTAAGTTAAATGAAATATAATTAAAAACTTCAATAGRTTTTATGCTCAGAAATAACTTTTGCCTTCCAGCCAGGCACTTCTGACCTTTCAGCAAATGAGGGTAGTGTAACAGACATGGTAAGAAAAGGAGAGAGACACTCACCCCCCTAATCGTCCTGTTTTTCCTTAAGTCTTTCTTATAAGCAGAACATTAACCTTTTGCTAGCAGAAGGTATTCTAGAGCTGAATGCTGGCAGCGGCATTARCTTATCACACCCTGTAGTTCCATTATCAAAAAAAAAACCAAAACCCAGACTTTATTCTATGAGAAATGGGARGTACTCACTGTATTCCATCATCATGTGAATCACATGGAAAGGGGCCCAACAGACTGCAAAGAGAAACACCACTGTCACCATCATAACAATTGCTCGCTTCTTCTTCCTGAAATTGCACCAAGACATTCCACACTGAATCACTGGGAACTGACTGGCAGTTTCATGTCTCTCTTCAAGTTAGATCTGTGACTGTGTTCTCATGGCTGCAGATGCAAATAAAACTCCCAAGGAATGCTSAGAAGTACACAATTCCCTTGGAAACAAAAAAATGCATCATCGTATACATCTAGCACTTTATTTCTCTTTTTTGGGACAGCAGTGCACTTTCCAGCATGACATTAGCATGTCTTGCAAGGCATTTTAAACTCTATTCAAGAGGAATAAAAAAAGGAAAAAAGCTTTCTAGAAGTCAAAGTTCCAAGTGTATTTTGCTTACAAACCTTGATATTTTAGACATTTCGCTCCCATGAATGGTTTGAAGAACTGAAGCATCTCCCACCCGTTTCTTAATCCAGAGTTCATAGCCAATTTTAGTGTACAAAAAAACCATCAGCATCAGTGGAAGAAGGAAGAGTATAACAAGAATAAAGGTTGTATAGATCTTCTGATAAATTGGACTGGCCCATTCTTCCAAGCAACAAACATACACCTTTTCATACAGAAAGTCATATTTAACCTGTAACAAATGCAAAGAAGATGAGTCACTAAGGTGTTTATCCCAAGTGTAAAACCCAAGCACATTCAGATATTCTTTGCTCTTAATGGAACAACCAAAATTCAACAGATTTTTCTAAGTGACAAAATTCTTTCAAGCACTTTTCCACATCAAGTGTTGAGTTCGATCCAAATTGACAAAGAGAGGTCAGGAGATGCTCTGATTTGTACTTCAAAGGAGACCTTGGCTACACATTTTGCAAGTAAAGATGGATATACAGAAACCTCACAATAGCCGCTTAAAAAAAAGGAAATTATTAACATTCAGACTCACAAGCAGCAGAGTCTGCCAAGCTGCCTGCTTAACCTCCAAACATTGTGTGGTAACTCATCAACTATAATGAGCAGCTAATTAATTTTAAACTAAGTTCTTCCAGATCCTGGGGAGCACTATGTCATCCTGAAACAGCAATCTAAGTCCTCTATTGCTGTGTGCCACTGCACCTGTAAACCAAAAGAAAGCCACAGTGGAAGTCACAGATGTAATTACTGCTCTTTGACATAATTAGGGAGAGTAGGCATGACTAGTCCCTGCTGGTATTCCTTCTTCCACTGCATGCAAGTTCTAATCCTTAGCCTTTCCCAGGCTGTCACACAGAACCAAAGCTCCACCTCCCTTATCCCCCACTAATTTCACAGGAGTTGATTCAATTTCACCTAAAGGTACAGGAAGACCCAGCAAGGACTGAGTTTAAGATGCAAATCCCCATTTCACCTAACCTACCTCAAGCCGTTGCACGTACCACATGGGTGACCCAACAATAAGAGCCAGCAACCAGACTATGCCTGTAAACAAACACATTTCTTAATACTTTGTCCAACAAGCAGGATCTGGTATGAACAGTTTAACAGCTTTGAAAAGTCAGGCAAGCTGGAAAATTGTAATAAAGAACAAAATTTTCTATGAAGCGTACATCAGTCAATACATCAATAACAGCATGCTCTTTTGACATCAGCTTTCTGTCTCTCAAACTACCTCTGTTTATTGATATTCACCAGGAAAAGCCACTTAATCTGCGTAAGGAGTATTAAGTTAAGTCTCTTTGTGTAACAATGGAAGGACCATTTCACTGTGACATTGCTTAAGCAGTGCTTGTACATTTTGAACCTTTCTTAAAATAAAAAAAAAGAAGAAATGGCTGCTAATGGTTTATTTTTAAGTACATTTTTGACTTCAGATGCTAAGTCCCTTGTGAGAGTTTTGGCTAATAAATGTACTCTACTGATAGGCGCTCTCCTTGAGCTATTTTATAAAGGTCAATTAACTCTGCTTCTGAATCACTGGTCATATCAGGGCCTTCTGTTCTGCCATGCCATCCACACTGAAGATTATTTCTCTACATGCAGAATTACTGGAGATGCTTAAAATCTTACCAAGCATCGTGAAAGCTCTTTTATTGGTGTACTGCCACTTCATTTTTAGTGGATGCACAATTCCCTGGTGCCTTTCCACAGCAATGCAGGTCATTGTAAGAATCTCAGTTACAATAGCGGAGGACTGAACAAACGGCACCATCTTGCAAGCGAAGGCACCTGCAATAATCAGAAAGTAAGGCATGCAACAGCTATTAATACTAGACTCCATTACTAAAAAAACCAGATTCTTAGATTCATTGTAACATTTAAACTGCTAAATCACCTATTTAAGCTATTTGTCAAATGCAGCTTTCCATAGCCATTCTTTGTTGTCTATACCTGCAGAACCGAGATTTCTAAGGACATATTCACTTGCTCTGTTATCAGTCTGACACTTACTCCTATTTCACTTTTGACCAAGTCTTCCATCATCTGTTTTCAAACACTCCAAGTTACAGAGACATTTATTATTTTTTTCATTTTGACAGATTACTCTCCAGTTGTATGAAGGTCTGAGTGTTACCTGTTTAAAAGTTTACCTTTTCTGCTGTTGCAAATCCACTCCTAAAGCTCATTTAGATATCACTCTATTTGTACATGTTGGCATTTAATGCATCATCCTGTCAAGCAAGATATATAGAGAAGTCCTCGAAGAGGTGTAACATAAGAGGAAAAATTCAACCTCTTCATCATCCTTYTGTTCTCCAAGTCTCCCTTTCTGCTGATTAACAAATTATGTTAGAGCCACTGTCCAAACCACATGCAATTTCCTGCCTGCATTTTCTAAGTTGTACAGATTTCTATTGTATTTATGCAACTTCAGGATTTATTGCTGCCACAGCTTCCCAAAAAGTCCGTATTCAATTTTTAAGATATTAGTCATTCTCCATTACTCATTCTCAAGTCCTAACCATCTTAGAAAGTGGTATAAATTATTCTGTAAAAAAATTTTACCTTAATGCTCTTCCCAATTGACTTCTCCTTTACTCATTTTCTGACCCTGAGATAATTTTCTCTGTCCATATTTCCAGAGTTCCCTCACGCTCCTACAGTTCAGTATCAGCTATTCATTTCAACAACAGTCAGGGTTATTTTCCTTACTTGACGATTATTTATACCTTACTCAGCTATAATCCATAAACTCAAAACAGCCTAAGAAGTATCTGATCCAATTTTCAGTCAAGCTTTAAGATGCTATGGACACCTTAAGCAGTAACAGCATAGAAAACAGACAGAAAACAAACAGAAAATTGAAAACTTAATCCTACCCTCCACAAAGGGAACAAGGAACAGGGAAACTACTGCTTGCTAGGCCAGGCTAAAAGCCACTCTAGCTTACAAGAAGGAACTGATTTGCTACTGGTCTTACCAATTCTAGTTGCCCAAAAATCCCTTTTTCTGTGGCTCCAGCAATGGAAGGAGAGGACAAGCAGCAAAGGGTGGAAATCAAGCACCTTTCAAGCACATATTCAACACCAGCAACATGATGGAAGTGCATACAGATCTGGCTTAAACCAGAATAAAAATACACCATGCAGCCCAGTTTCAAGTTACTTGAATGAAATCTTAGCATGGGCAGTAGGAGCTGCATGGATGAGGATGCACTGGGCTGCATGTTTGTTTTTCATCTGGTATGTATTTCTCCAGAGCATCAGGAAGAGCAAGACCAGACATCCTCACATTTTGTATCAACTGCAATTTATACAATAAAATTCCCCCTGCTTCTTCCTTCTAAGTAAGCACCTTAAACCCCTTAAAAAAAAGTAGACTCCTTGAAAAAAAAGTAAATACAGCCAATATCTTACTAACTCAGCATCTCATCGGTTTCTCACTACACCCATTATAGAATGTGCTGCACATACAGGTACCAGACCCATTCTGTCAAATTTAAAGCCCTTCACCCAATGGGCTTAAACTTCTGTTGTGAGGTAAAACAAAAAGCAAGCTCAAATCCTGCCTACTCTGCACATGGCAATTGGTGAATGCAACCAAAGAGTTGGTTTCAAGTGTTTGCTTCACTAAGTTAGAAGGGACTCCTGCTACAAATAGCAAACAGAAAAGCAAAACTTGTTAATGAAATGTTTAAGTTCCTGTTTCACTAAGGAAATCAGTTCAAGTCTGAGTGCTGAAGCAAAACCAAAAACCAGCAGACAAACACAAAACAAAACTGAAAAAAAACCAATCCAAACTTTCTCCACAGACTGCATCTGACAGTTTGAAAAAGGCCAGACTTAAATAAAGTCCACTTGATCTATACTGCCTTACAGAGATTTCCCCATAATGCAGTACTCCTCCACTGAAGTCCCAGCATTTCCAGGGTATTCTTAGGAAGCAAAGAAGTATCACTGTCACTCAAGTAACAAAATAAGACAGAGACTTTCACTGAAGTTCCGTCGGTCTGGTGGAATTTCTAGCTGGTGCACAACTATTCAAAGAACAAAGAGAAGACCTGAGCTCAGCTCAGGAACTCCCAAATTCCCAGATGCCCATTGTTTTTTTACAGATGTCTTCTCATTTTCTTCCCAGTAACCACACTGTCAAAGAGCACAGATTACCACTCACTATGCCTTTAGCTGAACTCCTAGGAGAAGAGGCTGCAAGAAAACCCTATTTCACCTCTTTGAAGACAAACACACAAAAAGTGATCACTTGAACTATGTAAAAGTAGCTGTTAAAAAGGTAATAAAAGCAAAAGTCTACATAATGCCTGCAGGTTGAGCCTACTGAGCTGGACAAGGAGTGACATTAGCACTTCCAGAAATGGGAAGTAAAAGGATGGTTTGCATTAGACAGAGTTGGCTGGAACAGAAACACCTGCTCTGAGACACGTGGCATGGCACACACTTTGGGGACTTGGAAGCCACAGCAAAACAGCCACAAGGTTTTTTTATAATCAAGAAACACCATCACATTTTCAAATGAATAGTACGTAAAAGCTACTCAAAAAGCCTCTAGGTATCAAAAGTAAAAGCAGAACAATATTTCAGCCTCCCTGAAGCTTCTGATGCCACCACGCACAGGGTYTCTGAGTATAACTTTTACTAACAGTACCATATCCCTTCAGGACTCTTGTGCTTGCCCTGAATTGTCATTCACTATACAAATGCTTCCCATTTTCTGAAATCATGAGACCCTCAAGTGCTTGAAATTCAAACGTCCACCAAGGTTAAGAGACTGCTGAGCAAGGAAGTCGATTCTCTTCACTGAAGTATTTAAAACAGATTGCTTGGGGGGAAAAGGGAAAGAAATACACTGTTTAGAATGTCAGGGCCAACTGAAGATCCATCAACTTCAATGGAAATCCGACATTAACACACCTGAGATCCAGCTCCACCATCCTTACTGTGTTTGAACGGGATTCAATCCTGAGATACCAGGAGTCATTGTACTTGGCAGAATAGTGAATGTTTTTCACATAAAGCCTCTTTTAAGTTTTCAAAACCATTATTTTATTTATAAATATATAGCACCCATTCCCAACTGCTTAGATAATTACTAAAGACTTTCTCCAGGTCTTTCAATACTTTAAATTATATAACCTATGTTTTCAAATTGCAAACATTAACAGATCTTTACACATGGAAAATGAAATTTACTGTTAAATAAGGTAATTATTTCAGAATGGTGGCAGTTAGGTTGGGGCAGTGCAGAGAAAAAGGAAAAAGACAACCTGAAACTAAGATTTCAGAATACTAAGAAATTCAGAATGATCACACTGGTTATTCCAGGGATAGCCTGAAACAGAACTTCTGTATGGAGATCATACTGGTCACAAAATACAACCTTGCTTGTGAGACTTGAGGTGAGGTAGGTTTTACTAGTTCTAAGTCTTTCCAAAACACAGATGATGCATTTTTCCTTCTTCCCTTTAAACTAATTGAATATTGTAATCACTGAATACAGGGAGTGTGGGAAAAGGGGCCTCAAATCCTGTCCCTCCAGCCTCGAGGAGAAAGCCTTACTGAGTAGGGCTTCACATTCAGGACCTCTCCCTGAAATGGACCATCTCAAAAGAACAATTACAGATTTTCACAGCCAGGAAAAAAACCCCACAACACTTCCAAATTTCCATACTGACTATTAGGGAAACGGATACTGAGGTCTAGTCTCCCATCCAATACTGCATGCACATTTCACTTAATATTTAATCCATTTGTGTAAAACAAGTTTCACCTGCAGCAAGGAGAAATTGATACAACCCCATTCTCAAGTGTCTGTTAGCTGGAAGTTCCTTATAGAAAATCTGAGAAAAAAGTGCTGAATTTTACTATAAGAAAGACATGAAGTTTTGAGGAAAAAAAAAAAAAAAGCTACTACATCATAGTACATACAGGGAAATTAAAATAAGACTGAGGCAGGCAAAACTCAGCTGTGTCATACATTAAAGCCATTTCAAGCTAATTTTCACATATTTGTGTTCAGACTTAACACAGAGTAACAGAAGATTTTAAAGGAATATACTAGCTTAAATCTTTGCTTTAATCCAGCTGGTAAAAATGGGGCTGTTTGGAACATGGTTTGGAGATCATATAGTTTAACAGTTAGTATTATTCAAGTCTTATTTCTACTCACTAACACAACTGGTATATATTTTAGTTATTTGTATCATGTGCTATGTCCTTGCCATGGTACACTCACCTATAATACATCAAYATTGGATTAAGAATACAATGAAGTTCTGTATCTCCCAACCAATCTGAAAATAAAAGTGGATTTGCTTTTTATCTTTATGAAAAAAGCTCTTGAATTACTTCACTATTTATTTCTTTTTGAGCAATATATTCTTCAAAACGTAAATTCAGATCCTACCTAAAGAGGACAATTAGTGACAGACTAACAAACAAACACGAAGAACAAAAGTCCACTTCAGTGAGATTCAGTCAAGATTACTGAAATCTCACACTATAAGTTTTCCCAGTGCTGGGTTAAAGGCTAAAGTGCTGGGATCACCTCAAAATCACTGGAACTGTGTTCATTTCTGCACTGGAGGCAGAACAGAGAAGTGTTGACTTTTCTGAGTAATTTAAATAATTATAACACTTTAACTAATATGTTTAGTATGTATCAAAACGTTTAAATTTCCACAATGTTAGGTTTTCAGAAAACACTTCCAATAGATTGTCAGTCAAGACAGCACTGCAGCATCTAATACTGACCACTTCCAATTGGGAAAGAAAATCATTTGCAGCGGAACACTGGGAATGAAAGTAACTAACTGCTTCTCTTTTTCAAGAGGCTAAAAGTATTCCTTATGCACTGCTTGCTAAAAACTGCATAGATTATTCAAGCAGTGAACAGTTTTCCCAATGATAACACATTCAGAGACTGCAAATATAAATGGCATTCCCTTAAACAATGCTTTATGCCTTCATTATCAGATACTGTGGCTGGAACTGTGATTTAGTCATTTCAAATATCAGTTTTCCTTTTATTAGGGTAGCATAAGTAAAAGCCTGAAACCATTCTCTGATAAAAGTCAAATTGCTTCTTCCCCTGGTAAAATGCTGTTGATCAAGCCCTTGCACTAAAATTTCTATCGCAGCTCGTAATGAGCTCTCTCCAACTCACTTGAAGCAAGCAAGTTGATTTTTCTCATATTTTGTAACTTGGGGCAGAACACGTCAGTCATCATCACACAGATGATATCCCCAAGGGTGTCGCATTGTTTTACATCAGTTCTTGGGTATATATGCAAGATTTAGTTTTCATCCCTCAGCAAGGAAGCTTTATGCGTTCTCATACAGGGAAGTTCTCAGTAAGGTAACAGACTGCTTGACATGAGACATTTGGTAAGTAACAGAAAGCACCTTAAAGACTCAGCTGGGTAGAAAATGCCACTTAGTTTTTCACCCAGCCTTTAGAGAAAACTGTCACATCAAGAAGCGCCAGATGTGACAGCAACATACAGAAGACCCACCCCTCTCCTGAGTGGCAGCTGGAGGCCAGACAAGATACACGAGGAAACCTCAAATGCTGCTGTGTGTTCAGGAGTGCCTAAGATGACTCACTGCTCTCAAAGTGACAGGGAAAGCCACCCTCTGACACCTGTCTTGAGGATACACATTCCAACTGATAAGATGCAAAATTCACAAGAATGTAGCACAGTGCTGGCTGTACTTTAAGCTCAAGTTGTGCCCTTATCTTTTGCCAGGGCTCTTATATTACACAACATTAAATTAATTCTCCAGTTGCCCCGGACAGTCCTGTAAAGACAACACTATCACTCAGCTAACTAAGCAGTGTCAGGAAACAAAGCAACTGTTGTAATATTTGACTGAGAGACAAAAGTATAAATTTATCTTTAATAGTGCCGACATCAGTATGACAAGACCAGTACTGCTGCCTCCCACCTATGACCATATGAGAGCAAGTCTTCAACTGCTCCAGCTTGCACCAAGACACACTACTGCTGTACGCACCCATTTACTCCCACTTGAGTTCCCATTTTATCCTTCTTACCCATAAATATGATCGCAGTGACCATTTATGACAAAGCCACAATCTTCATTTTCTTCCTCATTACAGAGAGATGAGTGTGCTGGATTTTCATGAAAAGCTCCCCTAGAAATTACAGCCATTTCAGTTACATAGTTTAAATTCAGAAATTAAATCATATACTGTCACTATTACACTCCCACAGCTACACAGATTCTTAGATCAGCGAATCAAAAGCAGGACCAATTCACCTATTTTTAGTCAACATGGCGCTGCTTCAAGTTGCTACCCATATAGAGTTAAAGAGTCTGTGTTAATGCTGCTTAATCACCAGGCAAAGTGAGGCACACTGAGTTTTTTAACTGCAGGTGAACTTAGAGTGTATTAGTGAAAATACTACGGAAAAAGTCACAGCTTCAGCTACTCTGAAACTGTGGCTGTTCTTTTGCCTGTATTACAGTGTTTGCAATTCTCTCCTCTCCTCTCCCACTCTTCTGTGGGCTTCTGAAGGGGAAGAGACAGAAACACAAACACACATATACAAGCACAGAATTAAAGAACCAGATCTAAATTAAAGACAAGTACAAAACACACACATCTCAGTTCGCACCACCTAGTACAGATGCTTGTTGTAGTGATGCAAATAAATCAAGAGATAAAGTGACTAAAGTCTCAGAATCCCCAATAAATTTCTAGCATCAAGTGCCTCAGGATGCACCACTTTGTCCACCAAGGATATATCACAAGTCAAATCATCTTTTTTATAACAGAGTTGGATCTTGCACTACTCTGTACTGTTGCATTACAGTGGATGAGAACAAGATTTTTTCAGACTCCAAAATGAAAGGCAAAAGGCAAATCAAACCAGTTAAGCTAGCAAGGAAAAGACTCCTCCAGGACTGGCAGGCTCTGATTTGCAGTACAACTGTAATCACCACTCATGCTTCATGGTGTAAGCATCAGGAACCAGATACCCTTGGGATACCATCAGTCCACGTATTTGTTTTCCTCAATTTTACTTCACACCCTCCACCTCTGAGAGCAAAGGGTTAACACACATCAATGATATTACTTATTATGTCCTCCCAAKACTGTGTCAGCTAAAGATTTCACCAGATCAAAAGACCTATGGATTCACTGGTACTGAAAATGCTCTAGCACAGCAAAGAGGACAGGCAAAAAACACAGTAATCCCCACAGAAGTGTACTTTAGCTACCCAAATTCTGAATATCTGAAGAGATTTGTTGTAATTATGCTATACCATTTACACTCACTACTTCTAGATTTTTGTCAGGCAACCTCAGTACCAGAGTGTAAATAAAGACATACATATTTTCCCCATACTGTTCCACATGCCCGTGCTTCATTGCCTGTAATTCACCCCACATGGAGGCTTCAGCTGATTCTGATCAGATGTTTGGTCAAGCTGACAGATCAGAGCCTCCCTTAGGAAAGGAAAGAATCACAAAGGTTATGTTCCCTGAAACAGCTCATAGGAAAATAGCACAGTTGTCCTTAGTATCAGTAGTCCCAGGAGTTTTGGATTCATCACTTTTCACCAAAGTTTCTGTAATAAAGCCCATTTCTCACATGTGCTCCAAGTCTCCTCTGACCTGTCAATTCCCATCCAGCATTCTAGTCTATGGGAAGTACTGGAATTAAATCTCCATGTTCTGATAATAACCTTCACTGTCTCACAACAACAGAAACACAGGAAGCCTTGGAAATTGGAACATAAATGTGTCACTTTATCAACATCTTTACTGTTCATTCTGAAATATTCTGAAAAATATTTCAATTTGTGGTTGTACAAGATGTTGTCTGCTACTTGCTGCAACACCATTCCTTTTATTTTTCCACTTATAATTGTCAAACACTGTTTTAAGAACAAAAAAAAAAGGAAGATAAATACCATACGCAGTCTTACTGCACCTGTCTCTGCTTGTTCCTTACTACTTTGGAACTGGGATACATAGAAAAGGAAAAAAGAAAAGCCTTCTTTCTAGGCATCAGGGAAGCTTTGCCAAAAGGTCCTTCACATCAACAGGAATACAACATAGTTCACAAGAAAAAAAGAATCAAAAAATTAAAAGGATGCATTATTTCAGCACAAATTCTACATGTTCTCTCAGTCACCTGTTCCTCTAAGGACATTCTTTTTCCTCACAAAAGGTTAAGGAGGTCTGTCTCCGAGCTGACAGCTGCCAGAGGAACTTAAGCTGTATAAAGACTGATATCTCACTTGCCAGACAGATTTCATTACTTAGCGAGAAAAGAAAAAAAAAAAAAAGAGAGAAGTAGCACGGTAAGGCTTCCTCGCCAGCTCCACACAACGAACCGCGTCCCACACGCACACGGCAACTTTTAAGGAATACAAGCAGGAAAGCGCACYGGGTTATTTTAACATAACCTGAGGGAGGGATGGAGAGGGGATCCCTCGCAGGGGGCGGGAAGGGGATGGGTCCCTCAGAGACGGAGGTCTCGGCGGCGGCGCTGCCACAGGCGCTGCCCCTCATCGTCCTCCCCGCTACCCCCTCCCTGCAGCCCAGCCCAGCCCAGCCCGGGACCGCCCGGCCCGGCCCCGGCACCCACCGCCGAGCCAGTTGGAGGAGATGTTCTGCAGCATGGTGAAAGGGACGCAGAAGAAGGCGATGAGGAGGTCGCTCAGCGCCAGAGAGCAGATGAAGATGTTGGTGACGGTCCTCATGGCTTTGCTGCGGGTCACCACGTAGAGCACCAGGCAGTTGCCGAAGAGCGCCAGGGCGAAGATGAGAACGCAGATGAGGACGAAGGCTACCTTGGTGCGCCTCGGCAGCTCCGGGATGTACACCAGCGGCTGCAGCCCGTAGAGAGCGATGAACTGCTCTCGCGTCACGTTGTTGTCCCGCAGGAGCTGTGCGAACTGCTCCGGGGTGATGTTCAGGGACCGCATGGCGCCCGCTCGGGGACCGACACCCCCACCTCAGTCGCCACAGCGCCCCCGCCCGCGCCCCGCCATGGCCGGACCACCGCTCCTCCAGCGCTCGGCCGGGCCAGACCCCGCGGTGCGGCGGAGGAGAGAGCGCGCACGGCCGGCAGCAACCCGCGGGCGGCAGCGGCGGCTCCGCCCGAACACAAACTTGGAGCGAGCGGCGGCGCCGCCCGCGGGCACGGCAGGCGGCGGGGGGGAAACTGGGCGGCAGCCAATCAGCGCCGGGCGCGCGCCCGCCCCAGCCCCGCCGTGTGGAGCGAGACGGGCGCGAGGCGGCTTCGCCGCGACAGGGGCGCGCGGGCACCGTCCTAAATCGCTGCCCCTCACAGTGCTGGGACCCCCTCACAACTGCCCCTCACGGCGCGGGGACCCCCTCAAAACGCTGGGACTCCCTCACAACTGCCCCTCGTAGCGCTGGGACCCCCTCAAAATGCTGGGACGCCCCCACAAATGCCCCTCAAAACGCTGGGACTCCCCCACAGCTGCCTCTCACATCGCTGGGACCCCCTCAAAACGCTGGGACTCCCCCACAGCTGCCCCTCACATCGCTGGGACCCCCTCACAACGCTGGGACTCCCTCACAACTGCCCTTCAAGGCGCTGGGACCCCCTCAAAACTCTGGGATTCCCTCACAACTGCCCCTCACGGCGCTGGGACCCCCTCAAAAGGCTGGGACACCCCCACAAATGCCCCTCACATCGCTGGGACTCCCTCAAAACGCTGGGACTCCCCCACAACTGCCCCTCAAAACACTGGGACTCCCCCACAACTGCCCCTCACGGCACTGGGACCCCCTCAAAACACTGGGACTCCCTCACAGCTGCCCCTCACAGTGCTGGGACCCCCTCAAAACGCTGGGACACCCCCACAAATGCCCCTCAAAACGCTGGGACTCCCTCACAGCTGCCCCTCACATCACTGGGACCCCCTCAAAACGCTGGGACTCCCTCACAACTGCCCCTCACGGCACTGGGACCCCCTCAAAAATCTGGGACTCCCTCACAGCTGCCCCTCACAGTGCTGGGACCCCCTCAAAATGCTGGGAACTCCCCCACAACCGCCCCTCACAGTGCTGGGACCCCCCTCACAGACCCTCACACACTTGCCCCTCACCTTGTTGCCCCAGCCTCCCCAACATCTCACAGCACTGGGACCCCCTCATAGCTGCCCCTCACAGCACTGGGATCCCCTCACAGCATTGCACCCCACTCACCCGTGTCTTCCCAGCTCAGGCTCGAAATGCCCAAGGTGGGCACTGAAACTCCCAAGCCCTCTCCTCACGTTCAGATCAGGCTGAGCAAAAGGAAGGAGATGATGCTGTGGGTACATGGCCTCCTGCGTGAGGTCCATGCCCAGCCCAAACGAGACAGCACAGGGATTTTATCTGCCCTTCYGCCCCACTTTGTGTCAACGCCACTACAGGCCCTTCCCAAAGCTCAAACAGGAAAGTAATTTTCCAGACTTTGGCTGTTGAACTCACTGAGAGGACAGGAGGCTCCTGAAGACCCCTTTCTCAGCGGTACAGCTGCTGTTGCCAGAGGAGACGTGGCACAATCCCATCCCACACAACCTGCCTGGTGAGGCTACTCGGGTAAGGCCATGGAGGCTACTAAGGTGCACTCAGCTAACTGGCTGCAAAAAAATGCCTCTGCAGTTTAAATATGAATAATAATGACAGGTAAGCTCTAACAGAGGGACCAAGTTGAAAATATGCATTGATTTCTCTTCCAGCTTGATTTAAATTGCCCAGTACGGCTTTTTCCCTAGCACAGGTAATATCCCTTTTGTACTGTACAATGAGATATTGAATAGCAACTTGCTTTAATCAGTCACATAAGAAATTACCAAAAAGTATCCAGAGAAGGCAATAACAATATGGAAACCTGTTCTGGCAACACTTTCCACCCCTACAGTGATAGATGTTTCATAGGGAAACCACATCACCAGGGACAATGCTGCAAAATTAGATTTTGTATAGAACATGGGTACATAACTTTACCTGTACAAGGGAAGTCTAGAAAAGAATGAAGGAAAGTCTAGCAAAGGCTGTCTATTTATAGAGTTTCTGGCTTGCCAAGGGAAACTGGAGAAGGAAGAGTTCACCACCAATCCATTCTCAGCAAAATAAATATGCTCAACAAGACCAAAGACATTTTGTGTCATCTTTGGAAAAAATAAATCCCATTAAGTGGAAATCAATGGAGAGAAGTTCCAATACCTGCACTACCCTGTGCTGGTTCAGTCCTCCAAATGCTGACAACCCTCTCTTAAGGTGTAGGTCCATGGCAAAGACTGTCTTTATTATCCCGTGGTGGAAGGAGATGTCACTTTTCTTTGGTGCAGTATTGCCATGTGTTTTCCACTTGAGACCAATTTCATCAGGCTCCCTCTCTGACAGGCTTTCTAAGCCTTGTTCTGGAAGGCAAATGCTTGTTAGACTGACTTAGATGTTGACAGCCCCTTTCACGTTCTCTTAGGCTTGCCTTGTTGGCTAGAAAAGCTTGGTCTTTTAGGCCCATAATGATCCTGCTGAGCTTACACTCCGTATCACAGAGACCAACTTCTTTTGAGGTCAATTTTCCCAGCACCTTTCCGTAGACTATCCATTAACCACATCAGGTACACCCTGAAGCCACCTTCATGTACTCTGTTCACGCATCCTTTCCTGTACCTCTTTTCCTTTTCCCTCTTCCCCCTCCACTTTGTGCTGGTAACAGAAACCTCATTTAGCAGCTCTTCTATTAACAAACAAGCTGGATGCATTTCAGCAGATTTCATTCCCATCGTAGATAAAGGGCCAAACCTGGAGGCCAGTCTGTCATCGTGGACTGCAGTGTTGTGTTGTTCATTGTAAAAAGCATCCAAGCGTATCAGGAACAAATAAATGGGAATAAGCTCTCACCTAAATACTGCAGATACAGTCTGGGTTTATGGTTAGCATGGACATTTGTTTTTTCATATATCCTTATTTTATGACTATGATTGCTCATTACAAGTAATAAAACGGCATTAAAAATGAACAACATCTGAATGGTTATTCCACAGAATATAAACAAATCCTGAAGCTGTAGGCTATGTATGGAAGGGTGCCATTGCATCTACTGCAGATTTAGACGGGTTTTTTGCATGCAAAGGCACAATACAGGTAGTTTTACAGATAACTTTTCTTGTTAATACTTACCTACAAGGAGAAGATAAACGTAGGATTTACAGAAACTTTCGTTTTCTTTGAGCATTATCCATCCTCTTCGCTGAAGCAAGAGCAGGGACATCGTACAGGTTGTAGGGCAAATCACTAGTAACTGTATTTCCCAGCTCCTTGACTCGAATGAAATTGTATTTGGAGTTAAAAGGGTTGAGTTACAAAAGGTGACCTCATCTCAAACCTGCTGAAATTACTGAAGTAACTTCTCTGCTTCCCTGGGCTACAAATAATTGGCAGGTAGTGAAAAGTTTCCTTTTCAGGGCAGCGCCTCGTGTTCTGCCTTATCCTGCAACCCCCGGCTGCCCCAGCTCCTGCTGCTTCCTGCAGCCACAAAGCAAAGCCGTGTGGGACTGCCGTGACTCTCCCCGCTGTCATTCAGCTCATCGGTGAAATCACCAGCCGTGTAAACATGTTTTGTCTAGAACTGGAAAGAGAGGCTGTGCAAGTATTCTTAACCAAAACGGTATGAAACTACTTTGTCAAACAAAAGGGGTCCTTTTCCCTTAATTGATGTTACTAATTCAAAGATTTGAGCAACTTCCCTGCTGCCTTGCTCACCAAAATGTACGCGTACACACATACCTTGCTTTGTCCTGCATGACTGTTTTCAGATTTTAATGATGATTTTTCCTAATTCTTATCAGCAACTTCCAAATCCACTTCTGGTTCCATTGAAGTCTATGGAGTTCTGATATTTGCATCAACAGGACATGGGTCATGCCCTTACATAATCTTTGCAATAACAAATTAATCTCCGCTCTAAATTTTGAGAGGCTGTCGTGTGCTGTGTAAAAAAAAAAAAAAAAATACTATTAGTAGCCTGTACATAATAATAATAAATTACAAGGCACTGTTCTGTTCCCTTGATAATTATTTATTAAACTGATGCATTTGCAAGTATAAGGGAGGGTTTGAAAAAGCCCAAAATATTCTAGTAAATAATTGATTATATGGAAACAATGCATTTCTCATTATTCTTAATTGAAAAAAATTAAGCCTCCTACTAATAAAGTGGCTAGAAATATTTTACTTCTGTGTCTAGAATCCCAGTGGAAAAAACTTGCAACTTGAACTCAGATCAAGTCTTGGGTAATTCTCCTTTGCTTTCAGAAGGATTGTATATTCTTTGGTCACAAACTGACAGAGTGATAAGCATGGAAAGTTGTGAAATATATGTTGTACCAGATTGCTCTCTGTCAAAACTACTCATTGCTTCATTCCACCATATGCTAATTTCTTTTTTGCCTACATGATTTATCCTTCTCATTCAAAAGAGACAGTGAATTTTCTGCAGACTGAGAAATCCTGTTAGTCAGTTTGTAACCTTGTCTCTCAGAAAGAGGAAAGAAGCTGTACTTGCATTCTGTTTCCCTTCTAATAGCACACAAACAGATCCATGTCTGGCAGCCGTGAAAAAAGGGGTGACAACAAAGAATGTGCATTCATAGTTTTGCATAAGTTTTGACAGCTGAGCATGAAGTTTGTAAAAACTGTGAACAGCACACATTTGGAGCACTGACAAAGCACATACTGTACAATCCTAATCCAGAAATTTTAAAATAAATTTTTTTCCCTTCCGAATCTCTATTCATGCTGTCTAGTTCAGGCAAAAGAAATAGATGGCAAAACTACTGACAAAAGAATTCCTTTCCTCTTCCTCTTCCATTCCCTTGACACGTCAAAATACTTTGGAAGAGACAATTCAGATCCATGTTACCAACTTTTAAACAGCCACTGCAACTAATGACTAATAAACCTTACTTGCCTTGGATCCTTTGGTAGATATGTTGGGGATGAACTCCCCTCTAATCCAGATCAGTACCACAACTTTTAGGATGATTCTTTAAAGCAATGGAACAGCTTACCATCATCATTAGGTAATTTTAGGTTAAGTCAGAAATAAAGTGGCTTTTAAAATTGTCAAAGCAGCCTCTGAAACATAAATTTTAATAGAGCATTTGCTGTTGTTGAGAACATATGTTTGGAGAGAGTACTGAGGTTAAAACTTCAACTTTAGATTTACATGCTTTTGTACACTTAGACAAACAAACCATAAATTATCTTGCAAAAGGGAAAACTCGACACAAATTGGACTAGAATCTTACTTGGTATCTAAGGATACAGCTCAAAGTTGTCTTATCAGTGTATACTTAATTTTGGCTATTGTCTCATCTTCATGCATGCTTTACGTTTCCATCACTTGTGAAGGCAGGCAGCTTCCACAAAACAACATTTATGAACAGAAGCATCAATCCCTAAACCAGTAGCACACAGTTGCAAAGTATATTGGAGTGGCTGAACAGAAAATAAATTATGTTAACTTAGTGCATCGGCTTGACTCCAAATGTTTTGTCTCCCACCGTGTGGCTCTGCTGATAAACACTGCTGGCTGGTAATCCTTATTCTTGTGAAGCCTTGTGTCTCTACACCTCTAGATTTAGTGATCCCCACTGAGCTTTATAACCCAGCCCCATCTATTAGTGATATTAATGCGCAGTGTGTGCATGGCAGGGTGGGGGACACAAACCTTACAGCCCCATAGAGCTTGCTGGTCATATTTGATACAGCAATTAAATGAGAAAGAACTGCATGCATGGACTGGTCTTTGTTTAAGCTTGGTAAGCCCAGCCTCACCAGGCTGCAGGTACTCCAACAATTCCCTGTGGGACCCTGCCACTGCCACCTGTGAAGAATTAATATAGAGACTAACTTGATGTCTTAGAGAAAAAGTAGCCACCCACCCCAGTGCAGCCTCTGACTCACCCAAACCAAGACTTTGTTGCTCAGGCTGTTCTGACATTATTTGATTTACAGTTTCTATCCTCTGCACTGGATCCCAGCCCCTCAAATTGTACAGCTGACAAAAAAATTGGTTCACTGAGCAAGAGCCTTTTAAAATCACCTTGAGTAATTGTTCCCTTCCCTCAAAAGAACCACATTTCTCATAGTTCCTGGTGCATGTGACACTTACCTCCACTTACTTCTACCGCACCTTCTGACAACCTTCCCTTGGGCTCCTTCCTGGGTTTTCTTCCTACTGCAAATGAATACTTTTTTAAACCAAGTCTGTGCTGGACTAGGACTTATTCTTTTAGATACTTTGACTCCTCCTGCCATTTGTCATCCAAGAATGTTTAGTGAACTTGTGGAATCAAAAATAAGTTGCAGCAAGCACAATGCTCAAAGGAAATAATTTAATATACTTGCTTTTTCTATTTTTCTTTCTTTTCTCCCCTATTCCCTTTCCTCATGCAAATGAAGTAAAAAAAGAACATGGTCAACAATTCCACAACTTAAAAAACATTACATATGCTATATATAATAGCTAACTTGTGGGGGTCTGGGGTTATTTTGAGGAGTGGATTTAATTAAAAAAATTAAATAGTGATAATGTGCAAGTAGCATTTGATGTACATGCCAAAATGCTAAGCCATATATTGTTCAGGATTTTAAGTTCCTTCCTTGTGCTTGTGCTGAGCAGCAGTTCATCCATCCTCAATTCACTAAATCTTTTCCATTTCCATTGACAATTCCAATTGGTATTCTCTTTTATCCACATACACAGAAAACCAGCTATTTTTTGCCACCAGTCATCAACTGCCAGTTTGCCTACATATGAAATTAAATTTCCTCATCTTCTGATTTAATAGCAAGTCTAAACCTTGGCCCAGTCCCATTTGTTAGGAATGGTCACAAATCCCGCAACAAGCAGTGTTCTCCCTGGCCAGCCGCAAATTTATTTCTGTTCTCAGAGCATCAGGAGACAGTGGCAACAGCACCATGATGCAAATATCCTCACTCCTTGTAGCCCTCGTGTCATTTTCATTTCTTTCAATGATTTCCAGCTGACTTGTACCCAAAAATCAGTTCTAAACCTCCTGTAAATCTCATTTGCACCCACAGAGAAAGGTTTGCAAGAGCAAGTGCTTTCTTTCAGCTAAAATCTTTCAGCTCCAAATGTGTTAGAAAGTCTGAATACCTCTTGCTTGTTCTGTCACTTTAAGTAACCATTTTTGTAGTAATTTCGAAGACTTTGGTTGTCTGTCACACAACGCCTTACCTAATTGCAAAGGGCCAATTACCTGGCACAGCTTTTAGCTGTTAGCATTCTATTTATCTTGCACCGGAATTAATTCTTCATCTAAGACCAGACACAGTCATTTCCACATTTTCATTCAAGAAATAAAATATAACAGTAATATCATTTTCTGCTAGTCCAATTCTCATTTTCTTCCTTTCTATTGGTGCTAGTACCCAGCTTTGTCATTTGCAAAATACAGTGTTAAATGTCTGTATCGCAGTGACCTGGATCTTTTGCTTCTCAAGTAAAGACCTACTTATCGCAAAACAACTGATTCAGTTCTAGATGTCAACTTAAAATTGAGAGAATCTTTGGATCTAAGCCTCCACAGGGACATGCAGAATATGGTGTTAGAGAGATTGAAAAGGGAAGCTGCACCATTTTGGAAAAAAGCACTCATGAGAACTGTTACTAGCATTTTAAATTTAAGTTACCGTTGTGATTTGGTGTATTATTATTAAAATACTGTGATATGAAGATTATCATACTGTAATGTTCTCAATAATTTTAAATGTTTCTATTAATAATCATTAATTTAATGTTGTCGAGTAGAGATTTAAGCTGTTTTGGCCTATAATGACTGTGTGACAAAATTTCAGTCTCTCATTTTCACGTATCAAATACACCTCGGGGAAGGTTCTTTTCTAAAGAATATAATGCTGCAGTTCTATATGTCAGATGTCGAGTGATATAAATGACCCTAAATTATTTCTGAAAGAGAAATGCCTGTTAGAAAATGTACTTTAAAAGGTGAAATGAGCTCATTAAACTTCTGTAAGCAAGATATCAGAATCCTACCTTCTGGCCAAGTGAAAACACTGATTCACCACTAATCTTTTGAAAAGCTCACCGAAAGAGCTTGAGATCTGCAGCAGAGGTCAGGACAGTTCACTGCYGGCAATTTCATGGCAATGACCCATATTTTGCTTTAGGATAGTGGATTTCATGCTTTATAGCTGCTGCATCTCCAAGAATGGCTTTTGCTTTCTGAAAAGATACTGGAAAGTAGTTCATGTATGTTCCRGCATTTTACAAGCTTTAAAGGCTGCATATTCCACACTCTGGAGCAAAGCAATTGACTGACTCCCTTTTTACCCTTGTCTTACATAAACACTTAAAAATCACAACTCCTGTTGGACCAAATGCCAACAGTAGCAGGTAAACAGAAGATGCCACATTCACTTCCATGTAATGATTTTTTCTACATTAGATTAGTGTTTGCAACCCTTTAAAAATCCTTTTACAAGTTACAATGGATTTATAAAGGAAAAATAACCCCTTCAAATGCAAGGGAGTGTTGCTGAGAAATTACTTGGGGAAAAAGCTGATGAATAGAATAAGAAACCTTGGAAATACAGACTGCAACAGAAATAACTAAGGAAAATCAACATAAAAGTATTAGCAAATTTGGTAGTATTGCTTGGCCTCATAATTCCCTTCCACAAAAGAGCTTTCAGAGGAAATAGAGTGAGATGAAGGCCGCCTACCAGGAGATAAAATATTTCTTATCCTTTTTGATGAAATCAGAATTAGACCCTCAGACTTGTTTTCATATAAGAGTCTTCCTACTGTGATTAATCTGCACTTTCTCTGAGAAGGTAATTAAAACCATCACACTTCTACAGAAGATTTTCAGAAAAAATCTGATGACTTAACAAGTACTAGCCCCAGTGACAGGCACCACCATGTAGGAAACTCTCAGGAAATGGATACTCCTACCCTTTCTGATCTGKGAGTTTGCTGCTTTGCCATGATTTGAGCAGCAGCTGAATTTATCCTTCTAAACTCCAGAGGGTTTTATTACATCCAAGAACATTTGATCCCCTGCATGTTTGGTCTGATTGGCAACACTTTCCTAATTAAAAGATAATCACAATATTTCAGAAAGGATGAAAAAAAATCAGTTCATGAAATACCCTGTGTGCCACTCTACTTCAAACAATCCACACAGTATTCAAGGATAAATCCCAGGCCCAGCACAGGCAATGTGGGGCTCATGTGAGTACTAATGAGGCTCTTTGGCTGCAAGTGAGGGATCATTTAAGCATTCTTTAATACTGTTGTGAGTGGTGACCTTGCTACGATGCTATTGCACCATGGTTTAGTTAGATGTGATTAATTTCACATAATCCTTATTATTCTAAATTAGATCAGCTTGCTCCAAACGAGCAATTTCTTTCTTTCAATTAGAATATTAAATCATTCTTCTTCCTTTCTAATGTTTTGCATAACATCAGCTTGACAGCATGGCATCGTGTGCTACACAGCAAGAGGCTTGTGCTAGCATATTTCTGCTGCTTCTATTGCTGTTACCACCTGCTGTCCCCAAAAATAAAATTTAAAGAAGGGGATGTATGTGCAAACACATAGATTTCAAGGTACAGGCAGATTCCAGGGGGTAATTCTTATAAATAAACTGGTTTTGGACATTTAACTGAAAGCATATTAAAAATGCCAGGATCAACAGCATACAGAAGCAATTCAATTTTGTGCTTTTAAGAGTTTGGGGTTGTTTTCCACTTCACTAAAGGTGATGGTGATGACTTCTGGGACAGATTGGGTAATTTATTTTCAGTTAATGCATCTCCATGCATCAAGTGTCACTTAACATCACATAAGGTTAACAGTAGGAATAGGTACAGTTTGTCACACAGTCACAGTAGATTAACAAGGTAGTCACTGGGCTGGCAAAAGCACTGGCAAGGAGAAGACTGAGGGGAGAGAATGTGAGTGGGAAGAGATGGAACCTCACTCTCACAGTCCCTGTGGGCAAAAAGAGTTTGTCTCCCCCTTCAAGCACCACTAGGTTATACCTTGCTTTTATATAACAGGTTAAAAGTGAATCTAGTTACAAAAGAATTAAAAATACTCAATTATTGAAAAACCAAATGTCATAATCAACTAGAAAAAGACATGTARGATTTTCATTGTCCATTCTATAATTTCAGTCTAAGGCTGAAACAACAAAAACCTCTCCTAGGTAGATGCAACCACCAAGGACCAGAATTTTGGAAAATTTTATGCACTGGGGTGGTGTTAAACAACAGGAAGCTTTTATGGATACCTAAACTGTCCATAAGAGAAGAGTTATTTGTAGAGGTAGCAACTTCTTCAGAGTAATTCAAGGATAAAAAAAGTCAAGTAAGTAAGAAAAAGCATTAAGGATTTAATTATGTTAAAAATCCTGGGAATCTTAAATTAACTCAAGTGCAATGGAACAATCTGATATTTAAACAATGTCAGTATCAATAAGCATTTTTTGGCACAATTTTTCACATTACAGAAATGTATTCAAGGCCACTGTGGTCTTTGTTTTGTGCGAATGTGAGTGGTTTTCAAAGTGAACACCAGGAAATAAATCTGAGAGTTTTCTCCTGAATGTAACAGAGACGAGGAAAATAGAGCTGTGAATCAAATCTTTGCCATTTAATATTTTGTAGTTATTGTTATGTTGTACACTACTCACCATGAACTTCTAGATCATTTTATATGGAAAAAAGGTTCAGAAAATATTCAACCTGTTAAGAAATCAATGGCAGAGAACTCTGCATTTTTTTCAAGGAGTGTTTTGCCCGTGGCTCCATGAATAGTTCCAGTCCTTTACTGGGTAAACAAATTATTTAGTTGAAATAGGCAAAGACATTTGGCAAAAAAAATCCAGTAAATGAGAAAGTCTTATGCCTGAACACAAATTAGAGGTTTCCCAAATCCTCAAAAGTTAAACCACTTGTGTATTAAGCACTTCATCCTTGTTTCCCTAGTAGTGCAAGGAGTTTTCCAAAACAGCTGATTTGTTTGGACAAATAAGCCTTGGACAAGCTTTTGTGTTTGAGGGGGCCACAGGTCACAGGGCTACAGATGAGGCAAGTGCACAACTCCTCTTCAGTAAATTCCTAGAGGAGTTTTCCTGAGGTGTGAGCTTTCCCGTTTCCCTCATATCCAGAACAAACTACTGGCTGCAGTCCCAGGTGTAACATCGGTGAACAAAGACCGGTTTTAACAAGGAACTCTTCCTTACGTTAGAAAGGACAGAATAAGGAAAACAGTTAATGGCAAGTGCTTGTGATGCCTCGGGAATGCAACCTGACATGGCCCACAGACTCAGTCATCAATTGACATTCAAATGCTTGACAAAGGAGAGCAGTAAATGCTGTTAAGGGGAAAGCTGAGGTACAGAGAGAGATCATTTCCTAAAGGTTATTCCATAAACAAAACCAGGCTTGGCATGTGGACATGAGACCAGTGCTTTTTCCACTAGACTACAACTCCCCCCATCATGAGAAATTAATTGCATAGGTTTGCTCTTCTTTCCATCAGCTCTTGCCTAAGAGAAAGTGTGTGCCACTAGACAACGCGCACCTTGGCATGGAGGAAGAGAGTTCTCATCGAAAGAGCTCCTCCTTTTCCTAACACCATGGCCCATATCCCATCCTGGCAAGCTGGAAAACTCATCTGGGACAAAACCACACATGTGTGGAATCATTTTAGTTTAAGAATCAGGAAAAGTCAACATTTTTACAAAACCTTACCAATGCATCAGCCTATGCGATACCACTATGTTGAATGTGAGATGCAGTTCTGATTACTCTCAGTTTAAAGACAATCAAGCCAAGCTGGAAAAGGTGTGGAGAAGGATGGTTAACGGGACCAAGGTTTCCCGTGTCCAAAACTCTTCAGCTTGGAAATGCACGACTAAAGCAGGGAGAGAATAGGAATCTAAGAGAATAACACTGAGTGACAGAAGCTGCTGAAGTGAGCATGGCTGTTTCTTAAAACAAACTAACAAACAAACCCCCAAAACCAAATTAATTTCCCTGGTTATGTTTTTTGCTTTGAAGCTGACTACAGCATAAAATATTAAACCCACAATTCTGAGAAGCCAAATACTGGTTTTTTTTCTAGGTTATTATTCAGTCCATTATGTTGAAATATTAAATGCCATGAAGGAAAAAACCAATAATTTGACCCAGACCAAAAAAATAGAGATGGTCATTAGTAAACATCATACCTTATCATACCCAGCTCTAGCAAGCTGCCAAATCTCGATGGCTCGGGTTTTTGTTCATTGCTAACTTCAGGTTCTAGGCTGACAACACTTGACAAGCTTTGGAAATTTCTCTTCCTTGATTGTTATCCACAGAAAAGTAAAAATCATCCCAAACCTACAAGAGTCATTAAATGTAAAAGAGAAAAGCTTTTAAGACACAACTAAGTCCAACTGTGAGGTGTCCCTTGTGTGTCACTGCCCAGCCTACCTGACATCAGCTGCTGCTTCAGTCTGAGCCCCTGGCACGAGGAATGGAGCAAGAGCTGTGTGATGGGGGACAGCTGTGCTGGGGCCACTGCTGTGAAACGGCTTCTGATCTGCTAGGGAGAAACAGACCAGGAAGACACAGTAACCAGACAAACTGAGGCTTGAGGAAGACCGAAGGAAAAGCAGGATGCCTGCAGGAATCTTTTCTCTAGTGCAGGCTCCAGCTGACTTCCTGTCTGGAAGCCCAATCCTCTGCCTGAAGGCCCGTTTATGAGTTACGTTCACAAATGGCAGGAACCTGCTTTACATCTTGTGCTGGTGGGACATGGAGGGATGGAAAAACGTGGGATAAAGGAGAGAGGGAGCAGGAAGTGGTTATTGGACATGGAAATGATGTTTTCAGTTACCACTGATTTTAAATGACACAGCTGAACTTCACCTGTGTTCAGGAAAAAAGTATTATTTTCCAATTTCTCTGTCTTGCACATCCTCAAGTTATGACAGTCAAGCTATTTCAGTGCACAACTGAAAAAGATTTTTTAAGTTAGTGCTTTTGAATAAAAAGCCTGCAGCTTAGAGAGTTTTGCCTAAATATATTTTCTACCTAAAAATGACATTTGAAATAATTACATTTTTTAAACATAACCTTGAATTTTTAGAATTTTTAATTAAGCACCAACATTGTAAAGAATGAAAACCACCGGATGAGGAAGTCACTGACTGAGGAATTGGTAATGGAGTTTTTTGATAGCTGTCCAAGTGAACTGTTATGAATTGATCCTGTAGACTTGGCTTCCCTGCAGATCAGCTCACCACAAAAGTTATCATTCAGTGCAGCTCAGCTGCTCTTTGCAAACCAATTAAGTATGAATGCTACAGGAAAGGAAATTTGGGTATGAAAACGATTGCTTCCTGTTGCTTTAAATCACATTGCTTTATATCAGTCCTCATTATTTATTCTTCTCTTTTTGCCTTTGACAGAAAGTATCATTGAGGACCTTTTCTTATCATTTCTATGTAAAAACAAAGAGTGTATTTTCCAAAAGATGCTATTATGGATTTTTTTTTTTAATTTAGAGGCAAAATAAGTACCACGGCAATCAGACACTTGGCATTTAATATTTGACAAAATTAGAGACTTTCAGAGAACCATCTGCCAGATTTTGAGATTTCATTTGAGAAGGGCATATCCATCTTTTCTTAGCTTTATAAAACTCTGCTAACTCCAGAGCTTACCCTGCCTCATCACATGAGCTTCTACAGAAAAGCACTGCAGAAAACTTATAACACATTTTTTCTTGCCATCTCTCAAGATCTCACAGAGCCCTAGACTGGAACTCTTTTCCATTTTAATGTGGTTCACTGAAAATACTGTTACAGGCACAAGCTAAAAGCCTGAAACACCACAGCCAGCCAGAAACGTAAGAAATGTTTCAGGAGAAAGTGTTTCACCTGCTCCTGAGCCACATCAGTTTTTCCCAGCTTAAAGTAGCTGCTCGTCTTCTTAAGTGTTCTTAGTATGCTTGGAAAGAGCTGTCAGCTTCTCTCTCAGACACTGTTTTGTTGACTATTTACTGGAAGAAATAGCTCTGGAGGGAACCTCACATGTGTCATTTGTCTGTTCTGTTTTGCTCTTTTTTAAAGGCATGACTCATTGAGCTGAGGTATACAGCATAAATAAACAGCCTGTCAGACAGCAAGTGCTTGGTTGGCCTGGTATCCCTTTTTGTCCTCTGTTCCTGTCTCTTAAATCCCAAAAATTTTGCTTTCTTCTGACCACAGTGCAGCTCTCARCCCTCTGGGAATGAGAAAGCCCTAGCCATTTTCCAGAACCACAGTCCTTTGGGAATCTGGTATAAATAAATAGCTGTTGTTATTATTATTCCATTGCCCTGTCTCAGACCTCTCACAGGTAGCCCATGGTAGCCAGGCTGAGCCTTCCCTGTCACAGGGGCTGCCCCAAGTGAGGGCTGGCTCAGTGGCACCACAAGAAAGGATACCTGAAATGTGAATGAGCTCTTAAAAAATACTGCCAGATAATTAAAACAGTAATATTGTGATGACAGACAAGGCAAATACCCTTGAACAAAGAGATTCCTTAATGTTGTCACAGGCTGAGCGTAGTAGTGTCAAAAACTTGCTCTAGTTAGCTGGCATGTGGGAATTACTTTATACTTTTTTTTTAGGTAGATCCATTCCACACATGCCTTTTCCAAGTATTGAATTTACTATATCCTTAAAAAAAATTTGTGACATTTTAAGTTTAAAACATTTTCAATGAATGGTTCTTTTGGCTGAGCCTGAATACAAAGTTGCAGTAAGAGCCACTGGGTTCTTCTCTCTGTTGTGAAACAAGATAATACACCTTTGAAAATAGGTCCTTGTTGTACAGCTGGGTAAAGGAAATTCCTTCCCACCATTAATCTGCTAGCCCTTATTAAACTACTTAGATTGGGACATCAGGACTACAGTAAATATCTCTAAATTTTGAAGTCTATCATGTGGTAAACACAAATGCCATCATTTACTAATGAAACTGAGTTCTGGGGCAAGAAAGTTTTCATTATACCAAACAAATGCATATTTATCAACTTTGACTCAAGTTTATGCATTACTCTGATTTTAAAAAAAAATTAAAATAATTGGTAGGAGGACCAAATCAGCTTTTTTTTGTGTGTGTGTGTTAACCTTATACACAATGCCTGCCCTAATTCTCTAATTTCCTTTCAGCAAACCCATGTAACTGYGTGCCAAAATGGGATTTCATTTGATCAACCTAGATTATATAACTGGGTCTTTTCAGTGATTTCTACATGCCAAAAATTGCAGCTCAAAGAATATGGTGTGTTTCAAGGAGCTGTGGTAGCAGCTTTTCCCTAAATTAGCAAAGTTATTTCAGTCATCATGTTTGTTATCCCAGAATAATGATTAGGATCTGATACCATTGCCCATGGTACACAGTCTGTACTTATGGCTGGTATATTTTCAGTAAACAGTTTGACAGCTGCAGCTGTCTAACAATAAATATTCTTCCCAAGACTGAAAACTTCAGTACATGCTCTCTTTCTCTTACAGTTCATTACTAATTTCTAATACAAGACTGATTGCATTCTCTCTTCAGGTTTTTACATATGGCTCTAGGTGACACATAGTGATAGGACTAATTAATTTTAACAATATTTTCCAAGCAGAGCTGGAAATGTCATCCAATTTCTTTTATAGGTTTATGGTGAATTTTTTAAATGAAAAAAAATTAGCACTCGGAATCCAGTTTTGGATGGAATTTGCAGTGAAACTACAAGATATAACTCAAGTGGGTGTGTTCCAGGTACCTTACTTTCAAATACCATGTAACTATTGCAGCACTGGCTTATCTTTCAAGACCTTTTCCAGTAAAAACATCAGGAACAAATGTATGCACAAGTTTCCAATGCTTCTCAAAACTCTAAGTTACCATCCTTTAATTGGGGGATTCAGAGGGACGAGAAGTGTTGACAGGCACTCCAGCTTAAAAATAACCCACAGCATTTTCATTTCATATCTCAGAAAGATTTGGTAACAATTGTTGACATGCAATTCAAAGTAACTTTGTTTTCAATTTTCAGGATGCAATTCAGGAAGCAATTGCTTTGGTGGCAAACCTGGCCTAACAAGCTCTTGATTTTGCCTCCCGTGCCCTGCTGCACAGTGGTCTTGTGGATTCATGGGTTTCAACCCTACCACTGAGACAGCAAGCCAAAGCACAAAGATTTAAATTAGGATTTAAATTATTACAGGAATATGTGGCTGATGCCATTACCTTATGAAATTATGAAATAATTTTTTTAAAGGTTAGGACCAAGATCTTAAACTGGCTTTGGAAGTTGGCCAGGACATCCTGCAGGACTGTGAACATAGCAGCAGTATATTCTTGGAAAACGAGTTTTGAAAGAGTCAGGCCATTTTGTTTGGTTCCTGTAGACAACAGGTATCATTTTCCTATAGACATCCAATGATTCATCTGGAGGTGACCAGTATATGGATGACCACTGCTAGGTCCAAACAATGAGGACTTTTACAAAACAGAAGGATCAGACTTTTTGAACGCCTGTGGCTAGCAATAAATTCAACAGGAATTCCAGGAGTCTTCCAATTACAATCAGCAATGCTTCAGTTACACTGGGAAATGAGAAAAAAGGCCAAGAATTTGAATTTGCCAACTGCTTCTAACCTCAACATTTGTAGACATGCAGATGCCATTTCTGCCAGGAAACTGGGAAAACTTGGTTTTGGTCATGAAACCTTTTTATTCCCATGATAACTTTCCTTCCAAACTTCAAATTATTATTTTTACTAAGAAAAGGCAGCTCAGAATAAATTATAGAGAAGACATCTACAGAGCATTCATTTCAAGAGATAATCACCCTCACTTTGCCACCAGCAGCAACTTAATGAAAACAGCAGGTGTTTGGCAATGCCTTACAGGCTTCACATAAGCCTGGCCCAGGAGATGTCACCAATCCTGAGAATCACAGTAAGAGTCAAATCCTTGAGGCAATATTCCTTCTTTCTCTAACTTTTAAAACTTTGGAAAACAGCTAACAACAACCAAAAAAATCAATAAGAGTGATTTCTGCAGGCATTCCTAGGTTTGTTTTCAGCTGAAATTATTTCCCCAGGAAACAGCACTTATTTGTATGATTCCAATGGCAACTGGCTGCTGGAACCACTTCTAGTTACGATCCTGTTCTTCACTGGAAGATTTCTTTTCCAGTGCCCTCACATTTTTGCAGGTGGACCTTATCTAAACTGAGTTCCCCTTAAAACTGGTTATGTTTGGCAACAGAAAAGAGACAAGAGGAAACGACTGACCACGTTTAAATTTTTAATCTTTCAGCCCAGTGAAGGGCAGACTGTTTTTGAGCTGCTTGCATAATTCTGCTGCATTCCCTCTGAGAGCAGTGTTCTCCCATGCTGGAACTTGAGGGGACCTGAAAAGTCTGCATATAAAAATTAATATAAACACACATTGTCAGGCAGAGAGAAAAGCACGTGGAAAATAAGGTATCCTCAATGCTTTGGAGACAGTGAGACGAATTAGCACCGCCAAGAGAGCTGAAGTCTGAGAACAGAGCAGGGAGAGAGAACAGTACCATGCTTACCATTACCACCCATTTTGGAAGCATTAACTCCACACATTTTCACTTGTCAGCACAATCAGTCACAGAGCAGCAAGAATAACCCTTACAGCATTATGTTTGCAAAACTGTAATCAAAGTTTCCAGTTTTCTCCTAGTTTACTGAGTCAAATAAGTTTTGAAGTATTAGGCTGGACTTAAGTAGTTTATTTTTCATACTTCTCCCCCAGGGCAACACCTCTCTTACAATGCACTAATACTTGCATTGACAAACAGGGTTTTTCCTAGAAATGAAATGTCTGAAATGTCACAGGACTTTTTTACAAAGTCAGGCTCACTTCTCAGAAGAAGGGTTTCTCTTGAATGGCTAGAAGTGATTCCCTTTCTGATTCATTTCCTCCTTTAACTCTGCACAGTGGCAGGTTATAAAGCCCTCTTAAAGCTGTTGATGAGATCACAGTGATCTAACTCACCCAGTGGCTGCGAAGGTACAGAAAGGTTGCTGAGCTCAGACACCTGCCCTCTGGCACACCGGTGAGTGAGAACTGTTCCCAAGTGGAAATGTGGCCACCCATACTTGTGACAACATTTATTTCTGATCCTGTCCATGAAGAGGGCACTGCTCATGTTCTAATGCTCTAGGTCAGTGAACACGGGGTGAAGGACAGCAGAGTAAGTACTGTTTGCTGTCACAGAGCTGTGACAAACTGGGGCACTGCCGACTCCTGCAGTGATGCTCACTTCCTTCCATAAGCTCACTGCTTTCCTTTTCCCTGAAAGATGCGTTTATTTTAACACTGGGCTCCATTAATTTTGAACTAGACACCATCCTCCCCACTGCTGAGTTGAAGAACCTCTGCTTTTATTTCTGCCTGAGATTTGTAGCTGCTGACAAACTCTTCATGAGATATTTCTTGAAATTTCAGTCGTAAGAAGGCATAATTATTTCAGATTTGTTAAAAGCATATATTGCTATGACAACCTAGCATCTCTTTTTCTTAAAATAAAAAAACCCCAAACCAGTAATAAGGTTATCCTGCTTTACATTTATAGCCACCTCGGCATATTTGAAGTTAATCATCAATAAAGCATTAGGAAATACTTAAATTGCTGGAAATACTAATTTCTTTTCAAATTTTCTTGTTACTGAGCACTTCTACAAAAGTCTGTATCAAAACAACCCTCTGGCAGCAGCAGCAGCTTTGGTGGTAACTTTGTGCTGTCAGCCACAACTCAAACCAACCTATAAAAAGGAGTGACCCCTCTCCAACAGGCACACTAGGAGATTATCTTGGCATTCAACAGCTTCTTCATCTGCAAGGGCAGGTRTTATTTTCTTCCCAGAAGGGTTGAGAGAAGTTGAATGTCAATAAACTGTGAAAACATTCTGCTCTTTCAGTTCTTAGAGAGAAATGCATCAACACTTTTGCTTTGCCCTGTTTGGTACAACTGAACATTTCCTTGGCTTAGGGACTTCACAGCAGCACCAGGATCCAGACAGTAATGCTGCCTGGGGAGGACACTCCCTTTCCAGCTCAGAGAGCCTGCAATACCCACATCTCACCTTCTCTTGGACATTTTTTTATTAAGCACCACAGAGGCTTTTACAGATATGACTTAGAGGCCATCTTGTCTAATTAGTAAAGCAGGAGTTCACCAATACTTTTACTTCCAGYGACAAGTTTCCAAAAAACACCGGAGGACACTGCTTCCACACATGCTGCAGATCATAACAACACCCCTGCTTTGTCTCTTGACAGCAATCATGGAAAAAAAAATACTGGAGACAATCCAAGATTGCCAGCTGGTCAGATACTGCTTTGCAATTAGTTTCRAAGTCTTGAACAGCATTTTCATCCCCAGAAAGGACCCTTGAGATCAAGCCCAACGCCTAACCCAGGCTACCACTAAACCATGTCCCTACGCGGCACATCCACGCATCTTTTAAATACCTCCAGGGATGGTGACTCCATTACTTCCCTGGACAGCCTGTTCCAGGGCTTGGCAACCCTTTGGGTGAAGAAATTTCTTCTAATATCCAACCTGAACCTCCCTTGATGCAACTTGAGACCATTTCCTCTTGTCCTGTGTCACTTGTTACCTGGGAGAAGGGACCGACCCCCACCTGGCTACAAGCTCCTTTCAGGCCATTGTGGAGAGCGATAAGGTCCCCCCAAGCCTCCTCTTCTCCAGGTTAAACACCCCCAGTTTCATCAACTGCTCTTCAGACCCTTCACTAGCTCCATTGCTCTCCTTTGGATGCAGAGAAAAGGACCAAAAGAAAAGGAAATGGGAAAGAAATAGTTACACTGAGTCATTCATCTCTGTCACACAAAAATCAAAGTTTCCATTAAATTAAAGGGGGGAAAATCACTTGTTACTTAAATTGAAAGATTAGTTCAGAATTTAATTTCATTTAAAATTTTTTTAAGAGGGAATGTTAGCTCTGCTCTTGGAGGCCATTATTCTTACAGCTTAGAATTACATCTTATTGATGGGTGTTCAATACAGCCCACCTATTCCCTTGGTTCTTCTTAAAATTCAACTGCAGCTATTCATGTTACCATAAAGGAGAAGTACAGAATTAYCAAGATATACAAAAGAATTACCAGCCACTAAAAATAATTAGATCCAACATCAAATGCAGCTTCAGAACAGCTTATTGATGCTTAATTGCTTTCCTCCACTAGCGGCCGCCTGCATTGTACAGCTCGCACTCATTAGCCAGTGGCATTTCTGTCACCTCATGGGGTGCCATCGTGCGAGCAGCACAGCGCTGGCTCCTCAAAGCTGCGGCAGCTCCAGCCGAGGTGTGGATTGCTCCCTTCACAGGGATTATCCAAGGCAATTGGCTTTGAGTGCTCAGCCACCACACCGGGGCGGGGGGACGGCTCCCAGGCAGTGCAGCAGCAGCACCACCCTCTGCAGAGACCACAGGGGGCTGGAGGCTCCATCGGTGGGCTCCAGGCTATGGAGAAGTGTCCCTGGAGAAAGATAAGGGCATAAACTGCCTTTGGAAAAAGGTGGTGTTCTTTTCATTTTTTTTCCTGTTCCACTTTTCTAGTCATATCCTCTCACAAAATCTAAAGGAAAAAAATCAACTCCTCTCTAGTTTCCCTCGGACTCACCTACACAAAGCCCAGAGAATTTAATCTGAAGTGCTGCAGCTATCAGGAGGCTCCTGTTTCCCAGACAGGGACAAGACAATTATTCCTGAGGCGGCAGTAGCAGCAGAGAAGTGATTGAGTGACATAAGCCCTGACAGTTCCAGCAGGCTTCAGAGACAGGTGGAAATCTGACAGATCCCTGTGGGGCAAATTCATTTCCAGCTCATCTCAAAGAAGGTGCTCAAAGCTGAGCATATACATGGAGGCAAAAATGTCAGGGAAAGACCAGAAAAAGAATCCTTTGTGCCACCTCAAAGGTCTGTCCCCCTGGAGTCTTGTGCCTCACCTCCAGCTAAGTTCAGCCCCAGTGTGCCAAAGGAAGGCAGGAAAATGGATTCTGTACCACTCGCGGCTGAGGGATGAAGTGTTCCTGGCCATGACAGGAGAGCCATCACAAGAATTTGTCTTAATACAGACCCACAGTGACTAAAGGGAAAGCAAGGGAAGCAACTCCAATTACCTCGTGTAATCACAGTTTTAAATTGCTGAACATAAGAGCTTGATTCAAGTAATGAATTCCAGTTTTAGTTTGCATCTGCATTTTTTAGCAATTTGTTGTTTCCAATTTTCTCAGAAACCACTGGAATTTGCAAGTRAAACAGAAGCATAGACACTGTATTGAAACCAGTGCTACTGTTCTCAAAACAAGAGGGCAGCTTTACATATACACATGTTAAAATAGCAGCCATGGAGCTCAATAYATATTTACTGCATGATCAGGTGATRTGTTGTTTAAAAAGTGCAGGTTATGTGCCAATTCCCATTGAAATCATACTACCATAGCATTTAATATTTATTAATTTAACCAGCACTACTTTATGACTGTTCTGCAGAGTTCCTCAGSGGCATCCGAAGCACACACAAGTCCCTCAAGGTTTCATTTTCTGTTTTCCTTGTCACACTCAGAACCTGCCTTTTCTCGGGCAGGCACAGGTGTGGCCTGTACAGGGGGCTGCTTACATGATTCCCTGGCAACCTCTTCTTTAAATTTCCTTCCTTGTTCTTGCTTCTAAATGAGCACAGGCTTCGTGCACACTCACTCCCAGCCTTCAGCAGCTACAAGGTCACCCAGATTATCTTCTTTTCCTTTACTGGGGGCTGAGGTAATTCAGTTACCTCAGGTTCGCCTTCAGCATGAACACATGCAGTGTGTAACACACACCCTCTGCTCCCTCAATTTACRTCCAGAGTACAAGGTCTCTACTTCTAAGAAAACATCTCAGAGATGTCTTGCATTCTAAAAAATGGTTTACACATTTTTAAGCTTTCCATACTTTAAAACAGACCTCCATCCATACTCCAGTTCATGTAAACAACCCATGCATATCCTGCTTGCATATAAACTAGGAATTCCACTGAATTCTCAGGGAAACTAACAGAAAAACAATTGTTCAAATTTACATTATATTTAACTTGAAAGTGCTTACTTCTGGTTTTTGCTAGGATGAATTTCCTCATAGCATTACTTTTAAGAATGCAAATGATGTTTCTTTTCTGCTGATCATCTTTCTTTTTCTTTATAGCAATAAAACATTAAATATTCACACATCTACAATTTCTGAAACTTCTCTGCCTTTGGAATCTACATAAAGAAACTCACCCTCTACTCTTTTTAAAAGAACATCCTGTTTGTAAAACATAACCAATTCCCAGGCCTGGAAAGCAGCATCCCTTTCCACAGGCTGATGGATGAGGACCATGACAACACACGATGCCCATGAGTTGCTTGGCTTCAGCAAACACAGCACTGTGCACATCACACCAGCCTCTGGCCAGAGTCAACGAGAAAGGCTCAATGCCTGTTCCTGGACARCTTTGGAAATTAAAGACTTGGGTGAAATTCTTCTCTTTTCATCTGCTGGGCTAAATCAGTGTTTTCACTGGCTCTGGCTGGCAGAATTTATTTATTGGTACAKTTGTCTTTGCACTGCTGGGCAGCAATTGCAAATCTAATTACTGCTGAAGCGACTCTTGGGGCTTATGCACAGGTGTTTTGCTTAATATTAAATCTAAATAAAAAACTCCCTAGCAGGGACCTGTTCATAACAATTTGTGACAGGAATGCTCTCGAGAAGATAAGGCACAGCTTTCAGCCCCCTCTCCCCTCCAGTCTCTTGCTATTTAATTCTTCAGGCAGTAGCACTGTGCAAATCAGCAATCATCATCACACCATTTCCAGGTAACAGTTTTCAGAGCTGCCAAGAAAGCATGTTCAAGTGGGGCTTTCCCTCTCTAGCACTGCTGACTACAAAAACCTAATTGATTTGTGAAGCTTTATCTCAATGGGACAGCTTTGTTCATTTTCCTCAAGCCATGCTCTCAGTAACATCTATATAGTCCCACAGATGCAACTGTCAAGAATAATAAATAATTCCATTCAAAAAGCCTGAGAAGGAATTGAATATAAGCCAAAATGCTTCAAAAAGCAATTTAAAATGTGTTTGCTACTCTACAAGGCACACCTTTTTTTCAGTAAATACATAAATACACACAACAGAAATTGCCCTTTTAAACATAGTGTAGTGTTTCTCAGTAACACCACCAGCATAAAAATCTTGTAGTATTGAAACAAACAAATAAAAAGAAGTGCTGGAGATTTCAGAGCTTGACTCCAAAATTGTGATGCAAAGAGTACAGCTGTGACCAGTAAAAATATACTCTAGAAGGTGTTAACACTCACTGTTCTTCATCCCATGCTTCAAGATTTGATATTAAATCTCTGTGTGGGTTAGAGGGGTCTTAAATGAATGATTAGCTCATTCATTAGCAGCTGTGCTTCTCTAGCTTTCACAGGCATTTATATTACCTGACCAGAAAGTTATGCTCAGAGAGTTTTTTAATTAGATTTTCAAGCTTTTGCTATTTCAGGGGAATACGAATGTAGAAGACAGGAGAAGAATAAAAATATGTAACAGTTTCTTTTGCTGACTTTAAAGAGATTTTTGCTTAAATTTTAGCTTCTTCAGAGTCCTGGCTGTCTTTTACATATTTTTAATCAGACAGTGATACTCCCCTTCTAGCCTCATTCCTGATTGCTTTGCCAGAGGAACAGGAATAGCACTCCAAAGAGCCTCCTGTTGCTGCCTTCTACAAGCTAATGAAAAGAAATGCCCATAACAGGTTTTGCCACTTTTTCACTCTAACAGGGAAGAAAAGCAAATTTCAAACTATTTGGCCAGTGATCACCCATCTTCCACAGGTTTTTGACTGATTCAATCACATTCATTCAACCAAAATCTAAGGTTTACAAGCTTTTTTCCATCATGAAACAGTTCTTTAGTCTTTCCCTTAAATAAAATACACTTGACCAATAATTTGCAAAGATGGCAATTTCATTTGTTAACCAGTGAACAGGCAGGAGAGATGTATACTTCAGTCTCTAGATGAATTTATTATCAAGGAAAGAAGGTGTCTATTCCTTCTTTCATGGAATGAGCTTCTCCTGAAATAAGTACCAACCCAAATCCTTTAGATATTTTTGTTCTAGAACAATATTTAAAATCAAAAATCAGGGGTGGGGGAGGGGGGCAGGAGGGGGACAGGAACTTTAACTGTACCACATCATGACTTAGTTGTGATTCTCAATACACTCAGAATGTAAAAAAGAAATTGAAACATCCATTTTGAAAAGAGAAAAATGGAGAAACAAGATACTGAGAACATCCTGTAAATACCACTGGTGCTTAAGCTGTCTATTTTTAGGGATGGCTGCAATTGGTTTAGCTGGTTTTTTTTTAAAATGAATCAACAAAACAATGAGTAAGGAATAAGAGTACAGATTAGAATAGCAGTAATAAGAGTCAATATGTTTTCCATGAAGATAAAAGCTACAGAAATGCCTTATTTTAGCCCTTGCTGATTAATTATCAAATAGGACATTCYAATACAGTTAGAAAATTTCTACATTTATCATAATTCTTTCAGTAGTGTCAGCCACATATGTACTTTTATTGAACCATAGGTATTTCTGTTTCATTACTGTGGCTAGAAAAGTGTGTGGGGGCTAAAACTACAGTTCAACTAGAGAGAAAAGTGTTTCAGCATAGAAAATCATCTTACTAGTAATACTTTTTTCCTCAGATTTGTGTGCATAATACTGAGTTTCAACATGAAATGGAAAATACTTGGAGAAGATACAGTGATCAGCCTGAAAGCATAACTGGCAGTACAAACCCACTGAGAAGATCACAATTTTTTCCAGAAAAATGTGTAAAGTCAACAAATTTGTAATTCCAACTGGGGCAGGAGGTCATGGTCATTTGGGTTTTTTGAATGTTTAAAGAAGATATAATCAAACTTGTTCTAAATCTTCTGGGGGAAATTGGAAATCAGCTCAATGTCCCATCTCAAACAAAATGTACCCAGAAAAATGACTGCTGACAAGCACAGGAGCTTGTTTGAAATCACTCAATTGCCTCAGTTTGTGATGTTTGAGTAGAGGCTTCTTGACAGCTTCACATTCGTGATTTCAGAGCCTTTCACTTCTGATCTAAGAATATCTGGAAAAATAGTCTATCCACTCTATCCACTTTGTCCAACTGTGATAACAGCAGATTGGTAGACAGAGAAAGCAATTTTCTGCACGTTTTAGAACTTCAGAAGAAATTTCAACTAAATTTCATTCTAAAAATGAGTAAAAGTTTCAAGTTGTGCCTGGAGTGAGAGACTCATTTTTAAAGTCAGGTAGCTTGGTTCTCAAGCTGGAGTCTCACACTCTTCCTGAACCATTTCCTTTGTAAAAGCCTCACCTTTTTAAGAAACAGATTTTTAAATGAGCTTCTCTGAGTACCAAGATGGGGATGTTAGTCAGTCTCTGTGAGGAACCATGGAAGAAAACCTGAAAGCGTTCTACAGAGCACTGGGGGAGAAGGACATCCCGTGTACTGCTTAGAGCCATGGCATTGCCAGGAGRATGAATGAACTTCACACAAGTCTAAGGAAACACAACTAGACAAGGTAAGTCAAAAGCATGAGAGTGAACATGGAAGGTGTCCTCACATGTGGAGATTCAACTCACCTTCTGATGTAATTTCATCAGGTATTTAAAGATTAAGGTTTTACTTCAGGGCAACTGAGGGTGGTTTTGGCATCAAGAACTTGGAGCAATTTTACCACTGACCTGCAGAAGAACAACGAAGTGAATCTTTTAATCTTCAGCTTATTCCTGTCCCTGGGCAGCTGACCTGCTCACCTACTCCAAACCATTTATATTTAATTATGGAGGACTCCTGGTCCAAACCAATTTAGGATTAAAAAACAAGCTAATGTGATGCAGTGTACTCCACATAAGGAATGCAGAACTACTCCTTTTCTTTGGGCCAACTGCAGAGTGAAAGGCAGCCCGAATTTCCCATACCCCTCCCACTGAGCTCTGAAGTCCATATTCCTGTGGCTCTGCTTTTAAAATCCTGTTTCTTTGTACGTTTATGAATTTAGAATGCAGGTAGCTATCAAAATATGAAAAGCATTTTCTCCTATACCACAAAAAATAGATCAAAAGAGCAAAACATTAGCAACTCATTGAAGTATTTCAGTGAATTGCTCATCCAATAATGATTTTTATGCATTTTATAGCCACCTACCCATTTCATAATAAATTCTCAATAGAAAATCTGATTGACAGTTCTTACAGAGACCTTATAGAGGTCGGTTTTTACTGAAAAATTAGAAATACTGTTCAGTTTATATAAAAAGGTAACAAAAGAAAATCTCTAATACCAAAAGCCTGAAGAACTAGGCTAGAGTTTATCCATTAAATGGAAAGCACAGCCTAACAGATTCATTTATTCCAGGAAATAGTTGTGTTGAGTTTATCTTACTGCCAGAAAGAAACTTTCAAAAGGTACCTAACAGAAGAGTAAATCCAGCTTTCCTAATAAGTAGGTAGGTACAGAGGAAATAGCCAGCATTTTTGGAAGGCATAAAAATTGAAAACCAGCAGTAGCCATTACACTTGATTTAAGGGAGCTTCAGCTCTCTGGGAGCACACAGCCTGAAGCAGACTTACAAGCACACACCAGCACAGAGCAGCAGGATGCAAACTCCGCCACAACCTGGTTAGATTTTACTTCTCAAATAAGTTTTTAATAACCCACTCCCTTCATATCATTTCAGTTTACGAGATGAATGAGAAAGGCCATTTGAGATGCGTGGTTGCTGACATCACAAGCAACTCAGCAATTGTAGATTCTTCATTTGTAAGGAGGTCAAACTGCCAAATGCAAGGAGGTGGAGAAAGCAGCAGATTTTTGGGGTGGGGGGGGGGAAGAATGCATATGTGTGATTATAGGAAGATTATTTGCTATCAAGAGCTGATAAATTCTGCCATGTACACGCAGCATCACCCAGTCTCCTCATGCTCCTCTTCACCACCCTTGCCTAACACATGGAAGTTGCACAGGCGGTAAGAAGATCCCCAGAGTTCATGGCCAAACCGTGAGTTTGGGAAAGATTCCTTTCCTGTGCCCTGGGGCATGACCAGCTGTACATGGTATTCTTGACATGTATTTCTGCACCCTATTCTTAAAGGCTTCAGAGCCTGACAGATTTCAGTCTTTCCAATCCTTGCTAACATTTCTGAATCTTTACCTTTGAAAAGTCCAAGGAAGCACCCTCTAATTTTCTTCAATTTAAGCCTGTTCATTCTTGCTTTACCAAGAGTACCCAGGCAGAACAAGCCATTCCCTTCCACACTGCAACAGTCTGTAATTATGTGCAAAGGATGGATCCTCTAAATCCTCTCATCTTCAAGCTGAAGAACATCAATTTGATTCATCTTTGTCACAGGTCATGTTTTCACRCTTTCAACAGCTCTGTTTTCCTCTCTCTACACAGTCCTCAATTGGTGCACAGCTTGCTTGGATTTTGGTACCCAAATGCTCTAGGATTTGGTACCTGATCCTCTAGGACAAGCCCTAATTAAGCAGAACAACTCACTCATCTCCCACCCAGGCAAAGAATCTCAAGCACATGCCCCAATAGCATTTTTCTTTTTACAGTGTTCCCTGGAAACTGTCATCCATTTCTGTACAAACACTCCACAGCCAGCTCTCCCCATGCCATTGCTAATCCTAAGCACTGTGCTTGGAATTTGTATTGTGGATGAATTTCTATTCTTTTCAAACTCCACCTTCTGTTTGAAAAGATCATTTCAAACAAATCCTGAGCTTTTTTTCTCCCACACACTTGTGGCACCTAGTGTGCTCAGAGGATTTGAATAATACAATCTCCAGTTCCTTGTCCTAATCATTAATAAAAGTCAGACGTGTGATACCAAGGAACATATGGATTCAAATCCACCCCCCTATGCATAATCAGCGAATTTGGAATGTAAATTAAGGCTTTGTTTTGTACATTATTACTCAACAGCACTAAGATTTTAGCTCCTCCAAAACTAAACCAACATTGAATTATGAGCATTTCTCTCTCTAATGTTTTATGATGTCAATTTTTGTCCTCTTTTTGATTCCATTTACTGAGCTGCTGCCTTATTGTATAACTCCCTACCTCAAAACATGCATCACTGATACAATGCAATTACAATAATAATTGTTGAAAGATAGTTTGAGAAACTAGCTTCTCACTGACAATGAAGGCTGTTGTTTAAGGGTAAGAAAAGCATCTCACGAAGATGCTTCTCGTCTCAGAGAAAACTTAGTTTTTATTTCGCCTAAGAACAGTTTGTCAAGAATCTTTATACTCCTCTAATCCTCTCTCAAGGTTATCTCACAGATGTTCAGAAATTAATTGAAACTAACAGTGACAAAGTAGAGAAAGCTTTTGCTTTTTGAAGTGATTTTTAAGTGGCAGTTAACTCTCATAATCTCTGTGCGCAGCGAGAAGAAGGTGCAGGCATGGCCCAGAATAATTTAAGCACTTGCAGTACTCACAGAGACTGAGTTGTATCCAGCCTTGAGAATCCTGCAAAATAAATGAAGGAATAGCAGGCTTCTCTCAGGAGCATGAGACAGAGGAGAGCGTTTCCTGGATGTTACAGCCTGGCTGCTCTCCTGCCAGTGGCACTGAGGAAAAGGGCTGACATGGCTGTGTGAGCCCCACACCACCTGGGAAGCCCACCCACAAAAGGTGGGGTCTCAGAGCACCACTTCCAACCTTTTAGGGCATTGATATCACCACGGCAATGATAAAGGTCCTTCAGAAAATTCAAAATCAGATCAGATACATCCACAGTTTTATCTATCACCCCTCTGCTTCTGTGGTGAGGAGCAGCAGCTGTCTAAAGCACCATTTGGCAGCACTGTCCAGCAGTGGACAGGCAGCACAATTTCCCATCTGACTGGGAACAGGAAGTCAGCTGTAACATACAAGTCAACCAACCAGACAGAAGCCTGTTGCCAGCCCTTTGTGGCCAAACAGGGAATCACAAATCAGGCAAACGAGCTGCTGCCGGAGAGACACCCCAGGCAGCCCTAGGGCCAAGTGAAGTACGAGCCCAGCTGTCGGCTGTGCAAGAAGGGAGCCCACTCCACAAGCTTCTCAGGAGGAAAACCAAAGCAAGACTGTATGGTTAAGCCATTTTATTGGGAGAGGAAAAGATGGGCTGCATGGGAAAATCACAGTGGTAAAAATCACATTTCTACCACAGATGCCAAACGTACCGTAACAACCTATAAGGTTAAAGAGAGACAACATCTGAAAGCAAAGTACCAAAGCTCTGATCTCACTGCAAGATGTCTGAGAAACTGTGAAGCCCAGGTGAGTTGAGTCTCAAGTCTGTTAGATGCTCTTGAGAATTGTACCCTAATGCAAGCTATACACTGTGTTAAACAAAGCTCTCAACACGCTCCATCAAAGTGAACTTTGCAAAGGCTACCAAGGGGGTTGTCACCCAGTGATGAGGTTTGTAATGGTCAGTTTAAAACACAATAAGGGAGCTAACATTAAACATAGCACCTATTTCTTTTTTCTCAAAGGGAAGAGATATGGTCATTTAAAGTAAGAGAGAGAGAGAGACATAGATGTATGCAAATGTATGGAGATTGAAAAAAAATTGGAGGTTGGAGACTCTTATTTGCCTAGATCCCACTCAAACTTGCAGAGTAGTGTAGCCAGATACATGAGACACAAGGACAAGGAGAAAGGTCCCTGAAAGTGCCCAAAACAGCTGGAGTGACTGTGAAGCACAAAGTTGTGCTGACCAGGGCATGGTGTAATCAGGAAGGAGACTACCTGACTGTAAAAATTTATATATTACCTGTATACCCAGAAAAACCCAGTAATGATGAAGGGAAGGAATTAAAACCTCCAGCTCACTATGTGCTGCTGGGTTTCCTTCCTTTCCTCTCATAGACTGCAGACTAACAACTTCTTCGGTTCAAAAGACTTTTTGTCCCTAGATTTGAAGTGCACAGAGGTGAAGAAAAGCAACTAAATTCAACCATCATGCCTTGGATATTTTTTTCTCTAAATATGATTTGGCTGCCGGTCTGTACAATTGAGTCAGTGTCAGTAAATGTTGTAGAGGCTGACTCACAGGGATCAGTCAGTCCCAAGCAGTTTCTGTTTGAAGGGAACATTTGGTAAAATCTCACCTTTTATTTGTCACCTTTTCCCAAACTAAATATAATCTTACAAATAATGCTAACTGTTATTCAAATGCCTTTATATCAAGATAAGAATTTCCAACTATTCAGAAGCTGTTTCAAACAGATGTTTTCAAATCATTAAAATACACAAAGAGGCTRCCTCTGATCTGCTGTTTTGGCTACTAAATACCTGTCATTCATTTAACAAGGCTACACAACAAAGTATATTTGTTTCTCTGCCCTCCAAAAATCAACTTTCACAGCCACTGCAACAGGAAACCTTCCTCGGGATGTAGCCAAAACAAGCAAAAAAAAAAAAAGCAAATTGTTTGTAAAACCAGTTCTGTAATCCTGGCTTAATTTCATTTGAGCTGTGCAGTCATTGACAGACTGCTAATAACAACTAAAAGGTCTAAATCAGGGCCCATTTTTTCATAACTGTCAGCACATTTGCCTGCTGTTATTTCTCTCCTAATAACTTTTTCTGCCCTGTGTTTATGTCCCTAAACCATATGTCATGATCAGAAACAAGACTGCACAACTCCAGGGTAAGCAAACGTAAAAGACTTTGAGTCAATACAGAAGCCAAAGTTTTTGATGGCGGACAAATCAGGAACCCCCAGAAGTCCAAGCTCAGCTTTACAACTGCTTTTTATATTTTCCAGGCTGTACTACATCAAGTGGATTTCTCTTGCTCCTTTGGGCACACAGAGCACAGAACACTGATCACTTACAGTTTCATTCAACCATCTTTCATTTGCATAACCTGCGTTTATTGATCATACAGATTTTAGTTTTCCTCCATCTGGAGGGACAGCAGATTTGGCAAGTCACCAGCAAACTGGCAGTTCCTTTCCTGGGGCTGTGACCAGAGCTGCAGAGGCCTCCTTAATTAAGGAAACAGTGATGAAACCCAAGCTCGTGCTGGTCAGCTGGAAGCAGTAGCCAGACTGACCCTGTTCTCAGCCATGTGCCGCCATTAAACACATTCCTCCTGTTGTCTCAACACCTTCCCCATATCCAGGGTTCCTTTGTACCATTCTGAGTCTCCAACATTTTGAAAGAAACTAAAGCAAAGCTCAGTGCAAATCTTTACTCCTCACCATCAAACACCCTACCCTCTCTTTTTTGGATCAGTTGATACACTTATCATTAGAATGAAGTTTTGAACTGGCATGTCACATCTCACACCAAAAATGCTGTTTGATTCCCAAACAACTTGATCCAAGCACCTTCACTTTAGAAGGTTTACTCACTTCACTCTGGTTTAATTACAAGAGACACTTTTTCCAAGAGACAGTAAAAGTGAAGCTAAAGAAGGAAAATACTTCATTTTTTTCCCCCTCCTTCTGAACTTTCACACAGACTTACAGAACAACAAAGTGCAGAATTTGGCTGATGCTGTATCTGAGGAAACAGATCCCAGGCCAATGTCACAGCTCTACTAACTATAACAGGTTCATAAAGATTTCTTGGAAAGCAACAGCAATATTGCAGTCTGTGTCAGGGTAGAAAGGTCTCTGAGCTGGCTTCAGCCTGGTAACCAGAAGCAGATTGACTGCAGCAATAATACAGCCAAACAGATTAACCTGCACTGAGCTCTGTGCTGGCAGAGCCACACTGCCTGCTCATGTGAAGGGGCTTCAGCACCTGCTGAGGTGCCAGCAAGCTGCTACAGTAGTTACCCAAATTTTTGTCTGGTTTTCTGGCTCATTATGAAAGGAAGACCATCTATTTTAATTATAATTTCAAAAGGCACGCACTTGTGCAGGACAGTGCTATGAAATTATTATGCACACACTTGAACTTGGGATAGGGGCAGTTTTAATCTGTTTCAGGGTTGATTCATCTAACACTGATCATAACAGAAGACAGTTGATGCTTGCAGAAGAATAACCTAGGTATCCATCATCTAAAATGTTTCCTCTGAAGCATCTTATTTTGCATTATTCTTCCTCCTTTCCTTTTTTCTCCCTCCATGTAATCACAGTCCTCAGTGTAATCACTCAACAGACTGTTACCAGCTCAAGATGCTTTACCTTTTAAGTGGTAAAATGGAGCTTCACTCCTTTCACACTCAGCACACTGTTCTTCTGGAGTTACTTCTTTCTCCCACAACCAGAAAACTTTGGAATGAGAAAGGCTGATTACAGTATTTCCAAAGGAAAAAAACCTAGTTATTATGTTTGTCTGAAAATTTGTTTCCCTCAATGTTCCAGTCTGACTTTTCAGACCACAGATGTTTGAAACCTTCACAAACCCCACTGACGTTGCTCATTGCTAATTGAATTTCACTATTTCTAATGTGCACTGTTGCTGGTTTTCTCACTGTCTTTGGTTTTTCAGCCATTTATTCTGCCAACCTAGATTCCATATTGGGTAATAACTCCAAGCCATAAAAGGCTTACCTGTCTCCACTTGGAATGCCTTCTGCCATTCCTATAGTTGCTTCCTCCATAATCCTGCTTCTCCTAGTTATGCTACCTGCCCACAGTCCTGCTGGTTATCTGACTTGTTATCTATAAAGACAAATGCCAATTTGCATTGCAAACTAAGCCGGGAGCCCATATTTACCCTGGGGCTTTACTTGCTGCTCCTACCCCTCTCCACCCCATTCACGAAAGCTGCTAACACTGTGAGTAGCCACATAAAAAGCTATTTTTCTTTAGCTAAAGTATAAAAGGAAGAAATCCATTGGGATCCAATTTGTCTCTTGCTGGTGCAGAGTGTGGACCTCCGGTAGAATCTGAACTGCACCAGGCATTTACTACCTCAGCGTCCTCTACAAAACAGGTGCCTTAACTGCACACCCCTTCAGGACAGATGCAAAGCTTATCAGCTTTAGTTCTGCTGTTACCCTGAGCCATATCAGCTCCAGCAGTCGATGTGCAGGGCAGGTAAAGTGTGACATCCAGCAGTGCCCTGAGTTTCAGCATGTTCAGTTGTCAGGGTAATTAAAGCTGTTTCACGCCAGCACTGAGATGCTGCACATGACAATGTACAGGAAACAGTCTGTGCCTGCTGGCTGTGCTGGGCCGGGGGGGTACAATCTCCAGGGTAGAAATAAAGGAATCAGTGGGAAATAGCTGCATTTTATGGGCAGGTCCACATGGCACCACAGGAAACATTAAGACTGTACCAACTAAACTAACCCCAGGAAAGGGAGATACACGTATTTGTATCAGGAAGATCTTACCCTGTAACTCGGCTACTGCTTCAACCACCATTGATTTAACTTTTTCTGACCATAGCAAACSAAGACCTAATTTATTATCAAATTAATCTGAAAGAAAACTTTAGGGCCTCGTAGCACGTAGTACTTTCCAGTACTTGAAAGCCTCAGCACTCTTTCAGTCATTGATTTTATTTCCCCAGATATTTTTCTTGTTAGAGATGCACATTTTATTGCACACTCTCCGAAATTCCAGGAACAAAATTCTCCATGGACTTAGTAGACTTTTCCCTTCATGTGCTCACAATAGCATTTCACTGTATTAATAAAAATAAGCTCCCAAAATGGTCTCTCTGCTTACAAGCACATTACTCTCCCAATTCCATGTCGTAAGGGGTAGTATGCACAGAAACTCACAGGTTAAGGGTAATGGCCATGCAGCTTTGTATTATATTCCTCAGCAAAGGAAGCAAATTCTGTGATTTTGAGATGTTACGTAAGTTTTAATTGTAAAACGTTGTGAATGACAAGTTCTTGTAATTGAAAACACTATAGCAGAACAGTGGTAGACTGGCTATCTATTCAATTTAAAGTGAATTTCTGCACATAATTAAATGAAAAATTGTTTTTCAGTGGTTTATCAATATTTATCCACTCAATTTTTTTGTTTCTCTGAGCAGGTTTTTTTTCTACTTTAATATGCCACAGGGGTTTAAATTTTACAGATATAAGTCATTTTCCATGCATCCAATAACTGAAGAAAACTAATCCAATGTAAAGCAAAGAAAGTGAATTAGAAAACATTTTTAATCTTACCTGTATTTTACATATTGCAACTCAAGTTAATTAAAATTCATTATAGAGTAAGAATGAAGCAGATAAACTGACCTTGATCTTTGTGCAAGACACGTAGAAGCCTTTCAATGACAGCAATTCTTATTACATTTTCTAGCAAACAGGAAAGCAAGAAAGGTTTTAAGGAGTAACTGAGAGTGACTAAGTGTTCCCATGTGCCAACCCTTGGTGCTTGGGTTTCATCAGTGGGAACAATCTGCAGCTGCTGTTCCACAGCCCCCACTGTCAAATGCAAAGTCTGCTTGTAGAGCTGGGGCTCTCAAGTGTAAAAGCTAACACTGAATCAGCAGCTTTATTTTAAAAATTTAATGAAATTTATTCTGTTGAGAAATATTCTGAAAATGATCTTTTTGAAAACTTACAAGTTGCAAGAAGCAGGGCTCTTGAGAGTCTGAAGTCCAAACAAAATACAGATTAAAAGTAACTTCTGAAAGATGGTTCCTTATCTATATTTTAAAATCTGACCCAGAATTGAGCTTTACGCAGCAGACAATCCTACTGAGGACTGCCTCTAGACTCCTCTGTTCTCAGGGACATACATTCTATATTACTGCTTGTAGAAATCACTCTAAGAGCATCAGAAAATGCATAAATGATTTATAACAAACTTTCATCAATAAGGCCAAAAAACATTTTTTAAAAGTTTATGACATTAATGTATGTTCTGTAGCTGACCTGATGTGATAAAAATAATGAAAAACAAATCAGTCACAACGCAGAGATTACCCAGCTCAGATTTAAAGTGCTTTAAATTCTTCAATGTCATTTGAGAATAACATCAAATAGATTACAGAGCAATGTATAAATTAGAATTAATTTCACTGATGTTTTTCCAAAATTGGCATAAGTATGATCAGATTCTGTAAGTTTGTAACAAAAAGTGCAACTACTGATGCTGTATGTAACTGTCTGGGACAACATCAAAATGAACCCTGCAAAGAGAATGACTGGCTGCTCACAGAAATGCAGCCACCAAAAGCAGTTTTCAAAGAATAAATGGCACACTCCATTCCATTATTCCAGGCTATTTCAGCCCTCATTACAGTCATGGAAAATCAGCCCATAACCACTAAGGGAGCAAAGAACTACGTGAGGATTTTGAGAATTCATTCCTTGAGGTTAAGTTTTTAAAAAAAATTTAATAAACCAAGAAAAACAAACCCCAACCCTCCCAACATAATCCACCACAAAATGTATGCCTTATTTCTGAATGTTGTTGTCAGAACAATTATTTTAGTCCTTTACTAGTGTGTGATTGGCAGCTGATACAGCTTTGTACTTTTTAATAACCATTTCAGACATTTTTTGCTCAGAGAAAACTGAAGTGCAAATAATCACCACTTACCACATTTTCATCTATTTTTCCTTCATACAATGAACAATCATATGTTTGAAATGTTAGGGAATTACAGAAATGAATTACTAAACAAAAACTGCTAGTACTGTATTTAAGCTATMTTAATTCTTTATATCACAGAGAGATTCTATTCTATTGCTATAAAAGGAGCTGAATTTGTCTTTGTGACTGGGTTTAATTCAGGTTTATCTTTTGTACTTCTTGTGACTCATCCTAATGTTGCCATACAGAAAAATCACACAGGAATGTGAAATTACACAGCCTGAGGAGCGAGAGTTTGCTCAGTCACAGTCCCTCTGAGAGAATTGGGAGATCAACCCCAGGTTAATTTCAGTAATGCTTTTGCAGTAAGTCAGGTAGGAAGTCGGGGTAAAATGCATGAAGTTACTGAAAACTTTCTTTATGAACTTTGCCTAAACGATCTACTTAGAGAAAAGTCCTAGTTACCATTTTTCTAGTTGTGCATTCATCCTACCAAGGGGGCTTGGGGGCAATTTTTTTGGTTCTCTTTGCCGAGAGAGCCACATTTGGGGTTTGGTGGAGGTTTTTTTTACTATTGGGATTACTTTCAGAGACAGCTTCAATGCGTGCTTATTCACAAATAATTTCTTACTGTAATCTGGGCCTACTTTGGGCTCTGAGAAGAGCTGTGTACTGTTGAGAAACCAGAGACACTTCTCTTTGAAAATCAAACTTTTTTTCCGAGGCCTAGCAGGGCTAAGTGATTTTTTTTTTTTTAATTTGTAAGTGTAGAAGAAAACACTGCTGTAGAAATAAGATAAGCTTATCTTGAATCTCAGAAACCCAAGAAACTGAAGTTTGTGAAGAGAGGGAAGAAGTATTTCTTTGACATGATTTAGCTGATGAGTGAACTCCAGTTGCCCTGTGAGTATTATAGCACAACCAGACTGGCCTTTCCTCCAACACCACCCTTTCTGCAAAGAACATGGCTGAGAAGCCAGATAATATTTCTGAAAACAGGAATTCCAGGGAATCAGGTACTCAGCTCTATCTGGTGAGCAGCGATAAAACCATGCATTCAATTTTGTCTTAAGAAAAACTATTATCTGCTTCAATGGCTAAAATTGTAGTTTGAAAGCTTACTGATGATATATTCCACATTTACCAGGGACAGCATTTTCTGTTACCCYCTTAATGCATGAAGGAAATACTATCTCCCATCTCAGCAACAAGCCATGCACCTATTTTCCATGACATACATATTTTTCTTCAGYAGCTTACAAATCTCTGGCAACATTAGCAAATGCTGGAAGACAGTGCATTCCAAAAATCTTAGAAATGAAAGACAATTTGATTTTCAGTGTTCTTTCAGAGCTGGCACTCTGCAGTCCTGGTCATCCATACTGAAAAAAATGAATCCAAGCTAAAATGGTGATCAGGAGTGGAAAGCAGAGCAGCCACCTCACCAAAAAGAGAGTTAAGGACTGCTCTTGTGCAATCAGCCTGGTAAATTAGGAAGTGGGAGGCAGGACGTGACTGCTTCCCACAAATACATGAAACCCTGTGAGGAGTAAGTGCTGCTCAAGATGAAAGACAGTTCTCAAGAAATGGGAATACAGTGGCTGATTTTAAACTGAAAATTAGGAGGATCAGTAGAGCAATAATGTCCTGGGACAGTCAGGAGAAAAGGAAATAGAGGCAGTAAGCCACTTCTAAGATGGAATAAATACATTTACAAAGAGGATTGTAGTATGTGGTGGCTGTGACAGCAAGGACCAGGACTTGGTCATCCAGGACATCTTTTTTAATCCCATGATCTTGAATATAGACATAAAACAAGGAAAAAATGTTTTTCCCTCCTGTTTAGATAAGATACAAATTTAAAAGGTACACAATAGGTGCTACTATAGTGCAAACTCCAGGTGTGGGAGAGCTGCATTTCTGTAGCAGGCTGCAAAGCAATGAGTGATTTGGCAAAATAAAAGACAAAACCATCTTAATTATAACATTTCACTTTCAACATTTCAATCAGTGAAGAAATACCTCACAGAATTACCAATTATCTGCATCAGAACAACAAGCAATTTATTCCCATTGATATCTATGTGACACTCAGTCTCAATTCATGTTTCATGAGTTCCCCTGCCTCTTCTGCTGTGCTGTGTTTTAGCAATAAATAGCTTTTTAAGTGTCAGTCAGGAAACTACAAAGCCACACTTATCATAATGAGAGACAATTTCAGCTCCCTTGATTGGAATTGCAGATGCCAGCCCTGATAGCAGCCAGTTCCACTGCTCCCACAGTGAAAGTCTGGGAGCAGRATAGCAAATTCCCTGTGTTACAGCACAAGAAAATCTCATTGGTGGCATTCAAATGTGTGGCATTTCTATCAGCTATGCACAGAAGAAGACAATGGACATGTTTATTAGCCTTCCTGGGCAAAAWTCAACTCTTAATGCTATATTTTCTAGTTTAATTCTCTTCGCTTGAAGAAATATATTACCATATTCCATATGTAACGGATTTTTCAACAGAAAGGTGAAGTGAGGCGAGGCCAACTTTACTTGAGGAGTACTGGAAGCTACTTTCAGTTTTAAAGTGCAGACAAAACCTGCAGTTTTTATGTACTTACACTCGCCTGAGGGACTGCTAGCCCCTGTTTAGGTCCAACCCCTTCCCCAGCCACAGGCTGAGCCACAGCATATCCATGGCAACTACTTAAGCACACTTGTTTCTCACACAGAGACAGTAACACCCTACTCCTGTTGTAAGGCCAGTTTATTYCTAGTCTCCTCTTTAAACAGGGTCCTGGAATATCGGAACTCCTATAGAATTCAAGGCTTTTTTTGAGCTTTGACAAGATCAATTGCTGGATATTAACTTCAAACTCTGCACAACACAACACTGTGATCTCATAAAAGTGCCTTTGGTTTACTATTAAAGAACAAAACAAAACTATACAAAACCAATGAAAAGTAGCAGAAATCTGTCCTGTATCTGCCGATGTTTTATGGTAACAGACAGTCTGGCTGGAAATCAATTCCCTGAAATGTGCTGCATCTGAACTATTACTTCTGAATCTCTTGCATAACTTGAAATTGAGATTTTGTTTTATCTTCTTGCAAATGCTCAAACGTGTCAGGAGAACAAGATTTGATTGCATTGAAATTTGTATTTCATCTCACTTTACGTCTTCATGCTGTCATTTTGCCTTGCTCTTCACTCTCTCTCTCTGGAGCAACGCTGGCTTTTTATGATTCTGAAAACCTTGTTTGCATTCACTCCTTATATAATTCCATCATTCAACATTAAATTTTAGAAAGCAAGAACCAGGTGACCAGACCTGACTAGAGCTAATTTAGCAGATGCATCACTTCATCCTGAGAGATCAGATGAAATTACATCTATAAAGCATGTTTCAGCATCCACTCCTTAGTTCTTTGGAACGATGAATCTCTTATTCCTTACGAACTCAGAAGTGAAATGACAAAGCCTGTTATTTTCACAGTTGCCATTAGCTAATAAATACAAGGCTGCCAGTAAACAGTAGCTGGGAGATGCCACAGTTACCACAAGTTACTAAATTAATAACAGCAATATAGAATAATTTCTAATCAGAATTACACATGATCTTTCTTACTGGAAGCTAGACAAAAACTTTTTGAACGCTCGCAGCAGAGTAGGCAAAGTTTGCATTGAGTCCTTAGGAATGGATTTTAGCCCAAACAATTACAAACAACATACAAACAATTGCACTTGTAAGTCACTCTGAAGCCTGCAAATTCATTTCTCTCTTTTCATGTATTCCTGCCACTTGATCCCAAAGCTTAGAAAGAGCAGTAGGTTGGCATTATCTGCACATTGAAAATCTTCACGCATCCATGTCAGAGGCACTGGATTGAGCCAGAAGAGCCAACTGCCTCCTCTGCAGCCCTCACAGGACCCACTTAGCCAGATGGACATGGAGAATACCATTACTGAGATCACAAGCCCATGCCTTACATTGGAAGAAGGCTTGTGGCTCATGCCTGGGAGGGCTGCACTGGGCCGCCTCAAGGAAGCGAGGCATTGTACTGAACTGGGCAGGAAGGAGCAGCTCAGAAGTTCTGGTAGTGCTCCCTCCTGCATCTACACACCCTCAGAGCCCTGTGAATGCAAGCCTACAGAAAATAATGAGCAGTTCCTCCTTGTTGTGACATGAGGGATGCTTCGCCCACAAGCTACCCTGCTGCACTGAGCAACGAGGTTTTTCTGTTATTTCACTGCTTCTGCCGGAAATACCAGCCTACACTAACAAAAATGATTTTTAAGGAGAGGTATCATTTTTATTTGAACCACCAGGAGACAGATAATGATATGGAATAAAATCTTGGGAACAATATAGCCCCTGTTTCGCAGCCTCTGACAACACTCCCACATTTATCTCTAGGTTTAGCCATAACCCTGCAGCCCACTCGTACTGTGGTCGTTTTGCTTTCCRGAATCCATCCTCCTCAGAGCCAGCAAGCCTTTAAACACACAGCTGTGATCCTGTTAGCTCCCAAATCCTGTAGCTCCTGTAGCCCCAAACTGTACTCCTGTGCCTTGTCTGCTGCCTGACTCCTGTCTGGTCAGGCACCAGCCACTGATCTCTCTTCCCTACCAGCAGCAGCCTCCCTCCTCACACTCCAACGCTTCCAAATCTCCAGCCTCCACCCCTCAAACACTAACTCCCACTTTTGGCAGCACTGAGACTGGGGCTGCTGAACCCCCAGATAAATAAAACATCAGCTCTGTGCCAGCCAAGTGCACATCTTCTGAAAAGTGGCATCTGCCACATGAGTGAATTGCTCAGTGCCCTTAAAGCTCAGAGTTAATTACGCAAAATGTAAATTGAGACTAAAGCAGCCGCCCACAGGGCATAACTGGGAAATAAAGATACTAAAATCAGGTTCCTGAACGTGTTAGTGACAGAACTATGCCAGAGAGGAGAAAGAGAGACCTGGGGGCTGAAAAAGTGTAATTAGCAAATGAAAAACTGCCATCCCAATTCCTGAGTGGGACCAGCAGCATTTCCAAGCAGCTGGTCCTAAGGCGCAGTTATGAAGAGCAGGCAGAGGTACCAGGAGCACAGACTAACAGATCACACATACAGAAGGGACTCCTCTTACAGATTACTAGAAAAACTAGTTCTGAAAATGGTCATATTGACCTCAGTCATTAAATATCCAGTTAAATACTATTAAGTAACTTTAAATTAATTAYTAAGTATAATTAATTAGTAATTAATATTGGAGCTCTGGTTACAAAAGGCATTCCAGCCCACTCCTGTTAAATTCTGCTGTAATGCTTCCATGGCACTGAAAACAAAGGTTAAATATGCTACAAAGAAAAAGCACCACATACCTAAAAGCATTTAGGTGGTAAACATAAGCTGGATTTTTATATTCCTTGCATATCACCTATTTATGCCAAAATTATACAGCCCATGACATGTGTATTAGGCGTCATTCTACTGCCTCTTTTTGAAAATATAAACAATTGCATGATGTGAAAGGATGGAGAACTAGTAGATCAGATTCTCCAGCCTGCGGAGGCGAAAGAACGGGACATCACACAGCAATTAATATGATCATGTGAAGCCATTTATTATCAGAAGGGTATACACTTATATAGCATTTTCAGTTCTGAATACGTAATGGTTCGAACATCGTTCGGTCAAAAAAGAAGCATAATGATTGGATGCTCACTACTGTTAGCATGTTGCCTCTAAACTTTTGATTGGACACTTGCTGTGACAACTACCCTCCATATTTCAATTTCTCACATCCTTTCTGTTCAGCATAATGTATTAATCTTGTTTGAAC
>RAHM01000072.1:711887-877475 GCA_003713295.1 Parotia lawesii
GTTTAAATACATTATGCGACATACTTCTGTATAAATCCTGTTGCTATTTTTTACTGCAGAAAGAATAAACTTTYTCTGAAGGTACGACTGAAATCCATCTGAAACCACAAAGCCTCATTCTAAATTTAAAGATACAGAAGTCTCAGGTTTTCTGCATTCTTTTTTCTATGCTGTTCTTCAGAGCTTAGATTCCAATGTTATGATRTGCTATAGTTCATGTCAATATTGAAAGCATAAGTATATGTGAATAGTCCTCTAATATCAGAACTGTATTGAAATATTTAATTAAGCATGAAAACTATATTTAAAAGACTCTCTAATCACTTCACTTCCAAGTATCTCTTCTTAATTCCTGTTTTACTGGTAAGTTATCCAGGAAAAGAAAGCAGATAGAGCTATTAGTAGATTCTTTAATGATTTGTAGTTGTTTAAGGATTCAAAACCCCTGACCTTTCATCTTAGTGGTACTCAGTTAAGTTCCAATAAAAATATTGTGAATTTTAACTTTTAATATCTCATTAGTTATAAAAGCATATTAGAAATAAAAGATTATCATATGATGAAGTCTGCACCCCACTGTGTGAAATTTTTAACAAATTTCATCAGCATACATTATAAGGATAAAGTCAAAAGGCTAAGGACAGCTTGAACAAATGAGTATGACTGARTATGTCTGAGAAAAATGCCTTCCTTGTGGGATTTTTTGATTGTATTTTATCCAGTGACSACTTAATACAAAATTTGGACTAAGTCCAGGATGATGGGACTTTTGTTTACAGTTGAAAGTAATCTTCACTGGATAAAAGTGTGAATCTCTTTGCTATTCACCTTTGCCCATCTTATATTTTTGCTACACTGAGACATAGTCTCAGGTATGAAAACTGAGATATTGGAAAAGCACTGAGTATTCCTTATACTGTCCTCAGCAAAAGGCAACAGAGAATCCTGTCAAAATRTACTTCTTTCCAGTGTGCATAACGGAGTCAAACAAAAGAATTAATGACTTCAAAAAGACCCTGTCCCACCAAAGCAAAGAAACAAATTTCCTGCATTCACTAGCATGCAGGGAACCAGCTCCACATCCATTGCCTTATGTCTCTGAAATACACTTACCAAGCTAAAGATTGACCCCCTGAATCTTATTTTTGTCAGATACTGTATACCTGACACAATCTGAATTTAGTCTCCAAGGCTGATACGTATTTTATAGAAAAATTGAATCGGACAACTAAAAAAGATAACATTTGCATTTTAAGCCCTGGGTAACTTCTAAGCAGGGCAGTAAGAATTCCGTTTAAAGGCAGCAGGGGAAGGAAAGAAATACATACAGCTTGCAGCTTGGGAGAGTCAATACAATATGCCATGTTTTCCCAATATTTTCCTTTAGTTSTGATACTGAATCTAAGGCTTTAGTGGATAAACTTTTCATGGAGTTTYGATGCAATATGTGTGTTATTTGAATAGATCCACCTGGAAGGGACCTACAGTGATAGTTTAGTCTACCCACCTGGCCAACACAACTCTGACCAAAATTTAAAACTTGTTATAAGGGTGTTGTGCAGCATCACATTGGAGTAAAATGTAACATAGGAAGTTATACTTGCGTTACTAAACACAATTTAAAGCCAGATGCAATAAAGAAAGAAAAATCACAGAAAAACATAGTGAACCCTATATTTTTCACTTATAAATGGAAAAAACGTAGCTATTTTAGAGAGCCATATCACAATGTATAGCCTTGGGACTTACATTACAGGGGGTTCTACATATTCTCCTATCCAGTGTTGGATACAGCATCAAACCAACCTTTGTGTAGTGTTTTATTTTGAAAGTGATTATAAACTTTTTAATTGTTCAGTGGCCTAAATGATGACAAGCAATGAATGCAAAAATGAATCAAAGAATACTAATTCTTTGAATGCTTGATCTCAATTTTAGTTTTAACGTTCTTGAAAACAGAACTGTATGTGGTATCATTGCCTTATCTGGAGGCTACTAAATTAGGATTTTCCCAATTATCTATCTCAATATTAGCTGTGAGGAAAACTGAAAATCTGATTCTGGGTTGTGTAAAATTAAGAAACATACCTCATTCATCTTAAGCATGTTGAATATTTATTAAGACTGGCATAGAATACTGTCTAGAAGACAGTCAGGGCCAGTATCAAAGAACCTGCACTTCTGTATCAAGTACACTGATGAACTAATTTTAAATTCACTGCATTTGTTATACTATAGTGAGTGTGCTGATGTCTTTCTATAGCTTTATTCTTGTCACCAAGTAGCTATGTGAGAATGCAGGAACAAAGTACATTAAAGTAGTTTCTAAAACAAAGAATCAAAGTGGAATGGAATGCAAAATGACATTTGCTTTTACTGTAAACACTCTTCATTCTACTTGGAGTATGCATTAATTGGCGATGTTGTAGCACAACCAAGAAAAAATAAGAGAGCAGGTTCTTAGATAAATGATTGTTATGGGATGGGTTTCTGAGCTTTACTAAAATATCATTAAGCTCTATACACTTCTCTTAATGGTAATTCAATTTTACTTTGTTAGAAATAAATCTCAATTATGTAGCTTATGCAGTACTAGTATAGCACTTCGAAAACTTCTGTGTAACAAGAAAAATCAAAGGCCTATTCTATAATAAAAGAAAGAGGATAAATCAGAAAACAAAATATCTGTCATAAATTGGCTGCATACAGAATAAATGGTGATAGTGCTGAATCCTTTAGTCTTACTGTTTGAACAGAGACAAAATGTGATTTCATCCACTTACAGAATATCATTTCACTGTATCAAGAAAAATGCTACCAACAGAAATCCCTGAAGAAAGCATCATTATTCAATTAAAAATGTACAATATAACTTTTTAAAACTGACCAGCAGTGACTGTGCTTTCTTACCTTGTTTTATATCTAAAAGCCATAAAAAAAAGRTAATATCTTAAGAACATAGTAAAARTAATTAGTGAATACAGATTTTTTTTTCTGATACATTACTATGAAGCAGTAATTCAGTGAAAGAGGACGTTAGTGTGTGTCCCCTCGCCCCTCCATCCCCATCATTTTCTGGCTACATATATAGTAAAATCATCGGAAATGTATGTTTTACATGGGGAGATAAGTTGATAAGTTGCCTGGCAACARCATCTGTGTCATTTTCCCTTCGGTGTGTACTATGTATCCACRTCTAGAATGCTATTTATCTCCATTAGACCTAAGCAATTTAGATTGTCAAGTCTCTGGTGACAATTAAGTATCTGATAGCCATATATTTTGGGGTTGACCAGATGCACTTACAAGCAAAATAAAAACAGCATAAATCCTCTATCCTATATTTCCAAATTATGACATCATTAACATTGGAGTACTGCTTCCCACTTCTTTGGCCCCTGTTCTTATTGGTATCCATTAATCTGTGACAACGGAAAGTGAAGACCAAGCCTTTATTATCAATTTTCCTTATGACAGTGGCATTGTTCAAACTATGACTGTCTTATCATAGCTGCATCTCTTGCATTTCAGAAAAAAATTCTTAAGATACTTTTTTTCAGTGTATCACCCGGTAAGTCTGACAAACTTGTTGAAGCCACTAAACGCAGCTCTGGATCACTATTTACACAATTTCACCTTATTTCAAAAAGAAAATAAGTCAATTAACAACATCAAAAAACCTGACATGAAAAAAAACAAAGCAAAAAACCCAAAGACTTCAAAACCCATAAAACAATAGCAATAAAACCCTATACATGTCTCTATATGCCTATATTGAAACATATATATGTATACAAATATGTCTACAGATATGTATACATGCCCATATATATCTGCATATTTACATAAACCCCATTGACATTTCTGCCTCAAAATTGTGCTGCAGATGCAGTACAGAAATTAGCGACTATGCTAGACATCTTACAACAATTTATTCCTTTTCAGAAAAAAACTCCAAACCATTGATTCTGAGGTGATGTAGAGAACAGCAACTCTTGTATGCTTAAGATTTTAAAAAATCCTTTCATAAATGTTTGCATTTTGAGGTGTTTCTTATGCTCCACTACTTATATCTAGCTTAGAAAACCTTAGTGCGTCAGATTCTTAAGAAGCAGTGCTTTTAAGTACGACATATGTCAAAAGATATAGAGGAATATTAAGAGAATTACAGCTTCTTGGATGGGGAGGAAAAAAGCATTTTTTTCTAATTTAACCTGACCCTTTTATCCCTGTTGAATATAATGCTGACAAAAGAGAAAGTCTGAATAAAAATATCAATGCTAACCATTTAAATTCTGCTAACACATGTGTGAAAGTAARTTATTTTTCTTTATCTCTTCAAAGTGTTATGTGAAGTGTCACAGCAGGTGAAATGGAAACTGGAAGTTCCATTCTTTCAAATAACCTAATCTTACTTATACATACTATGCTTATTGAACTCACTGAACAGCATAGTTGTGTGTTTAGATTAAATATACAGGTACATATATATATATATATATATATATTTAATTAGTCTCCTATTTAGACAGATAGAAATTTAATGTATGGATTTGCTTTCTTCTAGTGAGTCATCTTTTCTTTCATGACTAGCGAGAATCATTATGCTGATCTGGTAATACAGCACTGTGACCAAATGCTGAACTTCTTTTATTATTATTACCCAGTTGGTATCTTAGACAAGCAATTGATGGCTTTTATTTACAATGTCAGGATTGTGGAAGGATTAGCCAAATGGATTTATACTGCTTCTTTCATTGCTGTGATTTTTTTGTTCATAGGTTATTTGTAAATATAGATCAGAGTATTCTTCCAAATCCTTAGATTGAAAATTTAAAAAAGCCCCCAACAACCCAACAAACAACAATTAATCAGATTACACAGTAACTATTGTTCCTAAGAAGATTATTATTCAAATTCCTGATTGAATATGCAAATAGAATATGCAATTTTGGTTCTATAACTTCATATTGTCCTGAATACTAGGAGACCATTTCTTGACATTAAAATGGATAGTCTTTAGAAGTTCCTTGGTATGGACCTTTAACAGGTCAAGAAAGAGCCTCAAYAAATACGCACTTTTTGTCGCATGAAAATCTCTATCCTAAGTCTTTGAGTTTTGCATTACTATGACTTCTGACTTTGATTTAAAAATKTATTCAAGTTACAAAGCAATAAAGAGAGAGATTTACAGTTTTMATTTGGAAATGAGCCTATAGAAAATTAAAGAGTTATATAAAAAATCTATACTATTTATATTGAACAGTGTGTAACACTTAACATAATTTAGAAAACTAGAGTAGTTGATCGTGTAATGGCTGGCATAATTTTAGTAGGGAAATAAGTAATATTAACAAAATTGCACATTCATTTTGTCTTTATGTCTCTTCAGTTCACAATTCTGTCAAAATCTTAGGCAATACCTGCCAATCAGGTGTATGATTATTGACTGCAGTACTGCTGAATATACTCTATTCTGTGACCTGAGTAACATGTTTCATTGATAAGAATATTTAATTGTGTATGCTGAATAATATTTGTGCACATAAGAATTAGAATATGGAATAAAATAATATATGTGATCAGAATGTTAGTTTTACTCCTTAAACTCAAAAATTAATAAATGTGCAGACCAATTTTTTTTTTTCCTTGAACTCCATTTTCAATTTTTTCCTAAACTCCAATTTTACAGGAACACTTGCGTTCTCATCCATCTGTGACTGTGATCTCTCATCTATGAGACACTGAGGGCAATATCTGTGACTGAATGTAGATATCTAGCAACATCTTAAATGCCTTGCCTGGTCTGACCTCCATTAGTTATTGCTGAAGAAAAAAATCTTCTCTGGGTGTCATATGTCCAGCTCAACATGAATATCTTTGATATTTTAAGGTCCTTAAAACAGTATCCTAAAAATGCGTTTGACTCCCTCAATCTTTTGTCAACAAATATTTTATAACCTTTTTGTAGTCATAAAAAATTAATGTTAAAAAGGAAAATTTATGAAATTTTATGACATTTTTCAGCTAAAGAATTAGAGAAAAAAGCCCCCAAAACTACAGTCAGCTGCAAGATTTATGATTATTTCTGACTTTCACTTTCAATAAGTGAATATATGTTGGCTGCCATTCCCACTCTGCAACAAGTAAGCTGTAACCATGGTATTCTACTATTTGTACTTGGGATTCCACAGAGAGAGAATTTTGGTATGCTATCCAGGTGGGTGTTGTGTTTGATTAACRGAGGTCTGATGGGATGAATAAAACCAAGATTGTAGGAAATAACAGAAAGGATCCAGATGAATAAATATTATTTCCTTCTCCCAGACCTAGCAATGAGGTCTGTTCCACTGAACTATCATTCTTATGGTAGCTGCTGATTTTAAAAAGAAATAAAACAAAACAAGCCCTGGACGTCTCCCTAAGCAAAGATATGAAACTGGGACATGTCAGCAAGAGAAATCATTATATAGTAATTTAAGATATGAATTTCAAAATGCCTTACTCAGGGACATTTTACAATTACTAATATAAAATGACTTTCATGTTAGCTGTATGGTTACCTCCTCATATAAACAGTGTTTCAGTGATTTTGCTTTTCTTTTACTATTGTTCATTGCGTTGCTTCTACAATGTTATGGCATAAAGAAACTTTTTTTCTTTTAAACAGAGCAATTAAACACATTTTTTCAAGACTGATTTGTCAAATCAATGAGGGAATTGGCTTTCCTGTAAAATCAGGGCTGAGTACAAAAGGCAACATTAACAAAATAAAAAATAGAGTCCACTGAAAAATAACTAACTCAAGATATCTCTTCTTCAAAGTGTATTTTGTTGCATTAATTCATGGACTGTGTGTGGTATTCTCTGAAGTTCTTTCTGTTGGAAAGAAAAAAATGAAGGGTAAGATTATTTGAGAGAGTATTGGATAAAAACAGTGCAAAGAGCGAAGGACATTTGAAGCAGAAGTTTTGGATTCAGAAAGGTGATACAAAGTCTGGGTGAGGTAAGGTAAAGAAGAGTTTCATTAAGTGAGCCTATGATTGTTACATGTGAGGGGAAAAAGGCACAAAGGAACTGCAGGCAGAAAACTGAAATTGTTAAGTCTGACCCTTTGACATCCAGGAGGTGTTAGCTTTTTAATGGGATGTGAGAAAATACCTATAGAAATACAGAAAAAATGGTGCTGCCTTTGTTTTTTCAAGTTACTTAGCCAATGATAAATGTCAATGTTTGCATAAAAGATTGAAATACTAACAGACTATATGTCTGTATGCTATGAGTRCTGAGAAAGCAGTAATAAAACATGGAGAGGTTATAAACCAGGAACAATAACTGAGTGGATGGTGATGGGGAAGCTACCTAGTTGTTCATAAAGAGACAGGTGCAACTGTCTCCTCTGCTGAACAAAAATTTATTTTCCTTTGGTGGCTTTGTATTGAGAATTATTGTCAGAGGTGGAAGTCAAAAYGGCAGATGGGTAATCTGGAATTCAGTATATAAGGCAGTAAAATTATGTTAAAGGTGAAAGCATYTACTTCGTCGAGGTTGTCTGATAATCACGGGCTGTTTCAATGCAAAAGGGAGTAATAAGTAAATGGGGCAGAGTTAAATAAGAACACAGGGAGACATAAACATATTAGACAGCAAGGGGTAACAGAAACAATGGCAGAGTCCAAAAATCCATGGTTAATTATTGGTAGACCTTTACAAAATCCCAGCCAGAGCTTTAGAGAAGGCCATGTGGCCTTTGCAACTGATAAGAAAGGGAAAATAATATGAACTTGAGGATTTTGGAATTTTTAGGGGTTCTGTGAAGCTCTGCAAAGTTTTTAGGGAATATTTAGGGGAAGGGGATCAGGGATATAAAAGGTGCCCRTTCCATGTAAAACACGGCATGTCAGTACACTTGTGTGACCAAGTCCTGCATCTGATCATCTCTCTTCTGAAATCCTTTCTTAACTCTCTTTTCATGTAATCTCATCCGTTCTGTGCAAGTGAGTACTGTAAAGACTGGTGCCAGCTACTGGTGAGGTGAGCGTGAGTTGATTTGGTGTCAGCAATGAGGGTTCACCCAGGGTGTAGGAACCCCAGGGTTGTCAACTGCCAGAGGTAGGAGAGGTCTCGGTGGCAACCACTGAGTTGGATGAGGGTTTTGACAATCTATCAGAGGGGAGGCAACGATGCATGTCCCATAAAAACAGCTACTGGGAGAGTGGCTTTTCTGGGGTGAGTGAAGGCCTGAGCACTGATGGCAGAAGTGCCACTGTGGCTCACAGCTCATGTGCCTGGTGCTGGCTGTTGAGGTGACAAAGTATCTTGCTTTTCCTAYTTTCCTGCCTATTGTGCAGTTTGCTAGCAAACCTCAGGCAGGACAAACTGGGAGTWGTTCCAAGGTCCAGGCAAGGGTACCAGGAAGGCAGTGGACCTGAAGTCTGTGTAAACCTGCATTTAGGTGAGTCCTGATAGTGGATTTACATGTTAAGGAAACTTCCCTGTCCAGCTGTCCGGGAGCCACTCTGGCAGTCACACTGGCACCACCTGAGCTGGGACCAAGGCCCTTTCACAGCTGCGCCCCACACTCAGACAGTCACACCAGGTTTCCTCACCAGCTCAGCACCAGGTTTCCATAGCAGAGTCTCAGACATCTTGATCCTTAAAATACTTTAATCTTGGTTCAATAACTAAATAACAAAATAAAAGCCTGAGCTGGTGCCTCTGAGAAGGGACCCCGAACAAAGGAGTCCCTGTGTTTTTTTCACCCTCACAGTCTAAGTGTGGTAAAGTCCAGGGGCTGCCAGCTCCTTGTCTCTGAGTGTTCGGTCACCTGATTTTTCTATCATTTGTCACCTTCCTCCCTGAGAATTGTTTTCAATAATGGGAATATTTTCCAAAGTTGTTGTTATGTATTATTTCTCTAAGCCATATGCAATAATTCTATGCCATATTGTAATAATGACCTACACTAACTTTTTAGAAGTGGTTTATTAATAAACCTCTCAGGAGGCTGGAAGTATGCAAACTTTAGCCTTAYGCTTGACAGTACACTTGATGCAGTTGTTAATGAATCAATAAGGCACAGTCTCATGTGTCTTAATTCCAATTAAAGTGTTGGAACTATGTGAGATGGAGCTGATGTCTAGATAGATAATTATATTTAATAATCTGTGTCTATATGCATAAATAAATCCACATCATTCTAGCTGGTTGTGAGAGATACGCTATCTTCTCTGCATGTCCAGTAAGCTTTGAGACTCAAGAATTTCTTCCCTTCCATCTGGGATTTGAATACRGAATTCAAGAAGCTTGTTATATAGAATTAAAACTAAAAGAATTTGCCTTAAATAATTTAGAACATTCACAGTTTTAAAGAAAATGCACCAATGATGTACATAAACAGTCATCATCTCTGAATTACCTGCACATATTTTCTCTTAATACCTGTAATTCTTGTTTAAATATTTTTTGAGGATTTTGAAAAATTATTTATAATATAGGCAAATCCGTATATTCCATCAGTTTGGCTGAAATCTTACAAGTAAATTTGACCGGGATTGAATGTCCATAAATATTTTCTGTATACACTACTTTTGCAGAATGAATTTGATGAGTGCGAAAAGATTTTTGATATTTCTGAAAAGTACAGTCAATTCAATATGAAAATGTTACATTTTCTCAATTTTAAAGATTGTAAAGCAAGCTATATTCTATTTTAGGCTTCAAGAGTTGGACATTAGGGAACTATATACTCTGTTAGCAAGCAGATGTTCTTTGTAAGCAGGCAATAACCTTGCTCTGTGAAGAGAAGCAGCCTCCTTTGCAAAACAGTTTGAAGACCAAATACTCTACCCTCGCTCTGTTGACTAATAAGAGTCGAGGTACCTAATATTCCCACACGGTATGTCTGGAGTTAATTAATGAGAAACATTAACCGCAAGAATCTATATAAAGCATTGGTTAACCCCATGCTGAAAAGCAGGCATTTCCTTACTTGGAAAGCAGAAGTCATTCTCAAAAAGTGAATATCTCATAAAATCATTTCAAAGCACCTGCTCTGTAGGTGTTTTTCTTGAATTTTTGAGGCTAGTTCTCCTTCTATCTATCAATTTGATGACAGTTTTGGGGAAGTACAGAAAAAGTTTTTCTTTATTTATTTGTGATCTAAATATAACTAACACATTTTGAGTATTACAATTAAATTACAAATGAAAAAAAAATAATTCCAAATATAAGAAAAGGACAGATGTCTAGTTTATTAATGGACAAAGTAAAATACTTAACATCAGAATGTTTGTAGTGTCTCTCGATATATATGTACATATATATATAAAGTTGAACATTTTTTACTTAAATTGCAAGCTTTCTTGGCATCTAAAAGTATCATTATTATTGACATTCTTTATTTCCCCCCCTCTCCCCCCCATACAACTGGCTAAAATAATTTGCTCAGTAGTATTTCTAAAATTACTTCCTTCTTGAGCCATTGGAATTCTGAACAGAAAATACAGTACTGTAAATAGACAGGTAACACATATAGCTGAATATAATCCCTGTGTTATAAAAATTCCCTGCATTTTACAGCTAAGCAATAAAGAAAATACTCTTTGCATTCAGAAAAATCGTATTTTTTTTCAAATTTTACCATGATATGAAAAACTCTTTTCCTAACATATAAACTAGGAATACTGTTATTACTTAATTTAAGTAATAAAAAAGAGTTTGTCAAGAAGTAATTAACTGACATCACAACTATAAGACTTTCTAAAGATTCTCAGAGATGCATCAGAAAGCACAGAGCACTGCTATTGTTCCCTTCAGGACACCAAGATTTACTGTAAACATTGTGTTCCAAGTAAAAATAAATTTTTACACCTATTGGTGGTGAAGTAAAACAGACACCTGTGGATCCGTCTTTAATCAATGTTACATTTTTAAATTACATTAAGTTTTTGTTAGACTTCACAACTAATAAAGAGAGGATCATTAGAAATGATAAGGGATAATGGAGACAGTGATAAAAAAAACATATTCTGCTTTTTGTTTCCTATTAGGAAATACATAACACAGCATCTGATTCTCTTGTCTTCCAAAACTCATTTTAGACAACCACTTGTGTATTATTCCATGTGTCCAAAACACTTTTAACTGCAAAATATTTTTCAAATGTACATAAAGTGGAATGTTGGTTGTTGTTTAATCCAATTCTAACATGTAGCCATCTCTGGAACTAAATATAAAATATACTGTGTGAACTGAATATCTGCAGGTCACCAAGATGGCCAAAATCCACACCTGAAGCGTAAAGAGCGGATTTATTCCATCGCTACACTGGCAGAATGGGGACACGTGCACTGCTAAGTTAACTCAAACTTAGCACGGGCGAAAACTGCAAGCACCCTGTCTGGCCTCACATTAAAAAAAAAGGTCTGACGCAGGCACAATCCTTCACTAGGCTATGTTTTACTATCTCCAAACTTCTTATCTCCCTACCTCCCTTACAAGGAGGGCCAAGCCTATGGGAAAAATGCTTATAAGTCTCTAACAACATCCTGTTGGCTGATTTGAGAGACTTCCATTTCTTTTCAGCAGACAGAAAACAACCCGCAGCAAACACATATGTGTGAATTTCCCACACTGAGTATTTTTAGCATCTCCCAGATGCAAGGTTGGTATTTCAGAGAAGAAAATTCTAAAACCAGCTTACTTTTATTTCTTTTCACTAATCTTCCATTTTCAACCCCTTTCTCCTCACATACACTTAACTGTTGGGCAGAGGAAAAAAAGAGAAGGTTTTCAGAGAGGAACTGAAGTAAAGTAACCTCAAAAATTTATATAATCAGTTCATGAATTTTCTAGATATAATTTCTCTGAAAGAACTATGGGAATGACATTCAAAAAGCCACACTGTCTCTATTATTTATGCGATTTCTCCTAATTTTTTATAAGAAACAATATGTCAAAAGAGCAGAGGCAAATTTATGAACATCTAAAGTATTTATTAATATRTAATCTGCTTTGGGTCTTGTTTTGTTGAGGTCAGAAAATTTAATTTACGGTGAAGGAGTGATATGTGTCTACTTCCTTAGATAACTGCCTAATTTTTTCAGGGAAAGAAAAATGTCTCACATTCAGCTAACTACACATTTTTTCTGAAATAATATAAAGTATACAGAAGTGCATTTTTTCATACTGAATCATTAAAAAAAATCATCTGTAGTTCTATAAGTGCTAGGTTTATAGCTTTGTGGTTCTGGTTTTGCTAACTGATATTTTAAAAAATTGTTATCCTGGTAGAAGTCTTGCTCTTTTAACAGAAAGTTGAAAGAAATGGTAGGGAAAGAGAAACAGTAATTTTTGTCCATTGTTTTATTATCTGACAATAGAACTGTGTATGCTGCTCATAATGGAATATTCATAAATAATACACTGCTGACATTAAACTGAATAGTAGCAGAAGTGGAGAGTAGGAAGAGTAGGAAATATATCTCATCAGGTGGATAGTTTAGCTTATTTTAAAGTTACTGTGTTTGTTGTGTCAATTTTGCAACTTTCTTAGCTGGTTAATCAATTATTTCTTCTTTAATGTATTTGAGATAATTGGTGTTCCTTTGCATTCATTTCATTCTGAACTTAAATGTATCTGATAAGACATTAAGGTCTGCTGATTTTGAATATGCTTTGTTTGTTCTCTCCAAAATTCATGACCTTGAGCTAGTAGGTGTTCCCAATATTTGAATACAGTGCTGAAGTTCCATGCTCATAGAAGATGAACAGAGTCCATAGTTTCTCTAGGGACTGCCCTACAGCAGAAATGCAGGGAAAAGTTATGTTGATGGGAATGTTTGTCTAGTACTAGTTCTGGTTTTAACCACATTTAAATCTGACAGAAGATCAATCCTCATTAGCATTTTAGTTTGGAGCAGTAATGCACTATGAAACAACCCTCCTGAAACTTCTCATTTATTGTGTTTGGTTTTGACTGCCAAGTCAAAGCAAGATTAGTTTCAGATTAAAATTAACTGGAAAACCCACTGCAGCAGAGCACCTGTTTTCTCATGTAGTGCAGACGGGAGCATCCAAAATACCAGGGTTTTTCAGCTTACTTCCGTGCTTACCAAGCACTCATACAAAAATAAAGCTTTCAAACCACTGAGAACTCTCATCGTATTTGAAATGCTCTATATGAAGAAAAAACTAACTTGTCAGTCACCAGCTCTCTGGTTTTATGGTTCATTCCTTTGCCTTCCACAGAGGTTTATTCTTGTCTTGGTATAGTTTCCTGTCCTTGCCTTTTCTTTGGCTACTTTATCCTGTTACTGGACCCCTTTAGTTTTACTTTTTTTGTATTTTTTTTTCCTTGCTTCTTTCTTTGCCAGGTTCTCTCACTTGGGCTTACCTAAGGTTCAAGAGTAGTTTTACCTGTAGTTGTGAGAAAAAGTGTTTCATATCAGTCCAACCTGTGGGCTGATGTCCTGACCCAGCTTCAGCCTGAGTCCATCCCCACAGACCTGTACAGCTACTCCAGGGTTTTATGAGACACTGGTTCCCCTCACCAGGTCAGATCGTTACCCTTGTGTTTTAAACCTTTAGAGAGAGAATATCTAATCTCTATTGTGCAAATTATTAAATAAGATCACTGCATAATCATGAATGTTTGAGTGGGTACGCATGGGTTATGACTTCCTGTGAGGTGACTGACATTAGTGAAACATTGGGGAGTTCTCTGATATTTTTAATAAATTCCTATTATTTAAAATAGTCAAGAAAAAGTATATTTTATTTACTTGATTGTTAGAGCATTGCATCAAAGGATACATTTTTTTAAAGATAGTTCAAGAAAGAACTGTGCTAACTATAGTTAGCCTGATCACTCACTTTGGAATCATCAGCCAGAAGTAATTTCTCTCATCTTTTTAAGACTACCAGGTTTCTTGTCATTTGCTTAGACTGAGTAGACCAATCTATTTTTGAACTATGATTTTTGTAAAAATGACAGTCCATTGTTCTGCTCTATGTCTTTCAAATTCTAACAATGAAATCAGGGGAGGAAGGCCTATATTTCATCTACTTTCCTGTGTGAGAAATGCTATTCTTTAGTCATTCTTCCCAATCTTATATTCAGATGTGTAAGAATAAAAAATTGATGTGACAATAAGCTGACTGTACAACTTTACCTGAAGATGAAATATCTTTCTTATAATGTAACAGCAGAATACATTGCCTGAGAGAGAGTAAAAGTTATGCTGTTTACCTCTTTGCTGCTTTTTGTTTTGATTTCTTGGAATAGTCTCATCCATTCTTTGAATCTTGAAATTGAGATRTTTTAAATTTATACTAGAATTTATGTGAATGAGAAATCTAATTATGCTTCTTCACACCTTCAAGACCTCTTTTTGACCTCTTTTAGCACTTTTGAGATTTTACAAGATACTTACAAGGGTATGAAAGAGGACAGTAATATTTCCTAACGTATACACRTGCACAAATCTTTTGTTTTTTTCCCTGAGACACATCATCATAACATTTGAATAATATCATCATAAAGTTTAAATTTCATCAGTTATCACAACCTTCTAGTGTGCTTGTCCATAAGATTCAGACCTTTGAGACTGAAATATGAGCGGCTGTTTAGCTGATATCAAGAAAAGTTTTGTGAGTTAACTCCCTCTCGCAGGTGGATACCGCATGTATCATAAAACAAGTGCTCAGCAACGTGCAGCCGTGGATTATTAGCTAATGAAGCTTACTCAACATGATGTTCTTGGTATCTCCCATATTTATCCATGAAAAATGATTAATCCAGCCCACTGGCTTTTTTTTTCCAGTGATAAAGTACTACTTACTACAGCATTTTTCCAACACAGAATCTATTCTGTTCCCTTTAACCCTAGAATTATATTTTCAGGGATATTTTTGTTTCAGTTTTAGTTTTTGTTTTTCAATTATAAAATTATGTTGTTATTTTTAAAAAAAAATATAAAAATCTTGCTCCTGATTATGGAATGAACTCCTGTTAGGCAGACTGTTATGTGACTTCCTGCAATACCTTAAATTCATCAACGTTAGATTTCATCTTGGTTTATATATTGTTATACATGTTTCATACATGTTTCATACAACCCTTATCTGAAATTAATTTTTAACAGCTAGCAGAAAATGGAAAATAACTGTGATAACAGGTACTATTCATTTGTAAATATACCAAACTGAATCTTTATGATTGATGATATTGCCATATATATAGTTAAAGATTTGACAATTACAAAAAATTGTGGTTCCTCTAACAAATTGCCAGAACTTATGTATTTTATGATTCTGTCATCTTTAATTTATTCCAAAAATTGTACTAAAACTTCTTCAAATAGGGTCAAAGTTTCAGCACAAATAGTAGTTCTTCAGATAATTGAGGCTTATTTTTTATTGCACTGTATCAGAYATGTTAAAATCGCTGGAGAATTACTTCACTATATCTTATTATTTGTTGTCACTTTAATGATGATTTATTCTTTAAGTCTTAATTTTTATGTAAATGATATTTCCTAGCTGAATTATAAGTTTGAATTAATCCTTTTCTGCAGTATGTATTACACTTAGTCATGCTTTCAGTATTAATCACAAAATATAATACAATAATTACAATAATATTGTAAATACTTCTGGTTTGGTTTTTTTTTTTAAATCAAAGAAGCACTTTCTGTCCTTGAAATGGCACTGCTCTACAAACTGTAAATGCTTCTCTATGGCATAGTAGTGTTCAAATAAAAATTAAGTAACACATTCTTAGTTTTACAGTTTTAGGTATGTTTTCCCTTCACTGGGACTGATGAGGTTTGCAAGCATTTTATTTGTCATGTTTATAATTTTACTTTTTCTTTTGGTGGATCTATTGAGAAGGATAATTCATTGTATCACTAATATAAGATATCAGAAATGGTTATCTTCATGATGTGGAGTCCAGTTCTCCTTGCATTTGTGCTGGAGGTAGTCATAAAAAATTAACTGAAGCTGAGACAAAGCAGGCTGGCAGTATGGAAAACTGTACTSAATGTGGGGTTTGGGGCAATAAGAAGAAAGAATTCTATGCAAATTAAGTGAAAAATGGAAAAGATGCTTTTGAAATTAAAATTACGTTTCCACTGACTTCAGCACTTTTGTTGGAAAATGTTTYCCTAGTTTGGAAGTAATTGTAGACAAGATACTTGAGGAAGCCTCAGATGAGAGACATTATCCATGTTACTAATGCCTGAACTCAATCAATGCTTTTTTACTCAGTTTTAGCCTATATACTGCAGTTTCAGTTCCTCAAATATGTGAAATCAGAAAATCAGCTGTAAAGGAACAACACGAAATTTGGTATATGAAGTGTGAAAGAAATTATAAAAGTAGACAGAAGTTAATTATGCAGCAAGGCGAGAAGCAAAGGGTCGACGCTTTTTGACATATTAAAGTTCTTTAGGCAGGAAAACTACTTACAGTTACCTTATGCAGCACAAGGATGCAACTTTTTTGAAATCTGGTTGCAATTTCTGCTTCACTCTGCAGTTTTCCAGTGTGTAAGGTCTATCTTTGGTGACATGAGCTAAACAAAAAAGATAATATTTTAGGGCATGTTTATGTGACTGACCATGACTGGCGCTGGCAGCGGGGTCTGCAGTGGTCCTTGTGAGGAGAGGCCGGGGCTGCCCTGGCACGGTCACAGAGGGATACAGCCAATGCAGCCCCACAGGACACAGCTGTGCCTGCCCCAGAGGTGGAAACAGATTTAAGAAAGGGCAAAATGTCATATGGACAGTGGAAAGAAGCAAAAAAAGGTGAGAAATAATCCTGTGAACACCAAGGTCAGTGAAGAAGGAGGGACAGGAATTGCTCCAGGTGACAGAGCAGAGATTCCCAGCAGCCTGAAGAAGAGGGACATGATGGAGCAGATATCCGTGCTGCAGCTTATGGAGGACCCCTTGCCAGAGCAGAGAAAAAGTGTGAGGAGGATGGAGAGGAAGAGGGGAGCTGTTGTGGACTGATTGCCCATTTGCCTTCCCCTTGCACTGCTTGGGGACATGGAATGGGTAGAGGAGTTGGGAATGACAGAGTGAAGTTGAACCTGTGGAAAAGGGGAATGGAGGACTGAAGGTACTTTAGCCTTTGCCCTTATTTGTCATATTATAATTGACAATACATCAAATTAATTTTCCCCAAATCCAGTCTGTTTTTCCCATGATGGTAATGGATGAGTGAGCTCTCTCTCTTTTCATAGACTTATGAGCTTTTCCATCTTAATTTTTCCCTATGCCCTGTTGATAAAGGGGAGTAAGAGACCAGTTGGGTGATCACCTGGCAGCAATCCAAGGTCAACCCATCAGATAAGTATTGGACCAAATGACTACTCTGAATATAATTTATGTAAGTCTTGTAACATAGTTCTCTAAGTGCCTATAACAGACAATTTAAATATTTTTACTGAACTGGTGATATACATAGAAATTCTAGATTATGCTTATGTTTTGCACCTCCAGTTTTCTAAAGGCATCTTTTTCAAACACTAGGCCTAATTGTTCAATATTAGGCTACACTATGCACTGAAACAGGCTGAATACTTCTGTGGTATTGAGTAGATTAAGCAAAGTGGGACAGGTATGGGTGTGACTTCTGGTCTCAAGCAAATCTGTCCCAACAGTCAGTGCTAATGGGTAAGGGTGACTTACATACCTATTATCAAAATGTACTTCTATTGTTAAAAGGCTAGCTATAAATCAGTTGTGCACTGGTTCTTGAACCAGATGGCTGAGAAGTTGATTTTTCAGCCATTGATCACAGTTGTATATCTCTTTTCTCTGTGTTGCAACCTAGGAAAATGTTTTTCAAGGAGTCTTGGTAATAGACATGCATTACCTATTCAGAGACATTAATTGATCTGCATGGGGAAAAAAAAGGTTATGATTGAAATATTTGTAAGCACATTTAAAATGTTTCAACTAATTTTATATCTGGATTAATATGAACAACATGAGCAGGTTACCCTTTGTAGGATTTTGTGTCGTTTTTTCCAGTGTTTTTACAGTATATCAATAAGTTAAGTGTTTTAAGAAATTCCATGTGTGAAATCTTCTTTGGCACAAAATGGAACTTCTCTCCTTCCTTGATTTTGAATAATGCAAATTATTCTAGAGATAGAAATACTTTCTATTTATTATATTATGTCTTTTATTTTTACCTCTGGTTATATTTGGTTATTCTGAACATTGTTCTTACAGACTTAGATAAGTATCCAACACTTTTTTCTTCAATCTGTAACACTTCAGGTACAACTTATCAAAACTTTCTTTAAAACTGTTTTTGTAAACCTTTACATTTCTGCTAGTGCTGTATTTCTTTTTTCTTCTGAAGGCTTTTCAGTACACCAGTCTCACTGCTTTCTTTGTGTAAATCTTTTGTTCCTCTTTTCCTCTGTACCTCTATTGAGGGGTTCAGATTCCATGACAGCKCTCCTCTCTGCTGCCTTTTCCAGCACGTTCTCTTTCCAAGAGAACCTTCCTTGCTTCTCAGTTTTTTGCTTGGCATTGTTTCCATCTTGCTGACTACCTTTGAAAAAAAGTGTCTTGTCCATTGTTTTCTTGTCTTCTGGTAACCCAAGATTTAAGGGGAAATACTCAAATTCTTGTGCCAGTGATACTGCATGCTATCTATTCCCCACTGATCACATAAAAGAATGACAAGGGCATATTAGCTTAATCTACGTAAGTAAGTAGTGGGGTCCAAAGAGATCAGCTTCAGACATCTCCAAGGCGTGTAACAGTGTTTTCAGTGAGTRGGGTAGGTGTGCATATACCGCAGATGAGGAAACAGTGTGCCAGACAAAGCCATGTTAATGATGACAGGAAAAGGAGAGGAATAGTACTCCCTAGCTTTTTCCACATCCTGTTGGAATTAGTTATATGCATACCTATGTTTTCACATACACAAAGATAGATAGAAAAATAGAGGTAGAGCTATTCATAGACAGAGAAATCTATGTAATATATGATATCTGCAGGAAAAGTTCCTGCTTTTATTAGTGTGGAATACTCCCAAAATATTTCTTGGCATATTACTAAGGATCTTGTCTATATAGTGTAAGAATGTGACATATTTGGTGAAGAAAAGTCTTTTTAAGGGCTATATGAACATCTGCATGCATATGAGCAAACACAAAAAATATAAACATTTATAATCTGTCATTCTTTAAACACATTTCAGTCTACTCAGCATAAAATGTGCACTGTGAAAATAGATTAATGAAACTCAAGGATAAACAAGGTACATGATCAATTTTTAAATTTTAGAATAGTGAAATACCTGAAATACATTTCCAGGAATTTCTGAGCAGATATTAAAAATGTGTTTTATTCAAGTATATTTCTTAGAAAGGATCAGCTCCACAAAAAAAGCAAAGAGGTGAAAAAATTTTGTCTTAAGATACTGCAGATGAGATAAAGGCATTGAAAACACCATGCATTTGTAAGACATTTTACAACTGGATAGGCCCAATCAATCTGCACATTGCTTTCAGTGATTGTAAAGTCTAAGGCACCTAATTTGTTGATAAGCATTTTTTCAGCAAATTCTAATAGTAATGGTCACTCTGGTTAAATTATTTTTAACTTTTCCAAAAGTTTCATTTAGATTATACAGATACTGAAGTATATACATATAAAATTAAGATAAATTTGGCAGACAATGCAGTAGAAATCAATTCTTGCTAATAAATTTCAAGATAAATTAATTCAATTTCCCTCTGCAAAATCAGCTATTTTGCCTGAAACCGCTTATGACAATATTTCAAATTGAAAAATAATTAGTAATTGTTTACAATTATTATTATTGTGTTCTGAATGTAGAATAGATAAAGATAGAATAATAGCATATACTTCCTTAGATGGTGTCCTTAACTAGCAGTCATAACAATACAGAACAACACAGATATATGTTTAAAAGAAACATACAAAATTTTTCATCCAAGCTTCCCAATTTAAACATCTCACACAGTTTTGAATAGATGTATGAAATCTAAAAATGAAAATCGGAAGAATCACAGGTCTCTAAACGTGATGTTATTTGTCTCATCCAGCAACATATTTAGTAGGTATCTATATGGGTGGGGACCAGTTGGAAAAATTATTCATATAAAACCAGTTTAAAAAGAAAAACTATTTATCTCTCCAAGGTCAGTCCACTCTTGCTTGAATCATATGTTTTAATATACAATCTGAAGAATGCAAAATGTTGATATAACTACACATATATCTAAAACCATTGGTGTTTGAGCCTAACAATTTTTAATGGATGACTCGCTTTCGAGTATGATTTTATGTGATGTGTGCATTATAATAGGAGCCAGATATTTACAATAGACACTTTGATCTGTTGCCAAATTCATGTCTGAATAAATGTGCATGCACAAACTATTTCATACCTGTAAAATTCTTTTATTCCTTGCACTCACTGAATATGTGTATGTGTAAAAATTAAAATTTGACAGAATGGGAAGCTAAGATACTGTCTTTGTCTTCTTTGTTTTAACAGGAATTTGCCTTGTGGCTTTTTCAGACACCCAACCTGTTCCTTAACCTGGTAAGAGTACTACTGGACATTGTGACAGGTAATTCAAATTCACCTTATTACTACCACTGATTGCAAATAATTAAAGACATAGCAAACTTCTTAGCTTTAAACTCAACCACTGTAAGATTGCAAATGTTGTCTTTATGAAAGGAAGAACATATTTTCAGGTTCTTTTTTAATTAAGCATCATGCTGAAGTAAATTAGTCTTTAGAAAAACACACATTTGTATATTAATTAAGTGATCTAGGTATAAGTAATATATATTTTATTATTTTTTTTAATTAGTAGTTTGAACAGACTACTTATTCTTTATGCATGTTTACAATTGTTCCCAGCATAAACGACGCTTTCCAATATTTATGTTACAACAGGTAYTTTAATATTCCTTAGTTTTATTAGGTTTCAGAGAGTATGTAAAATTCTAAATCATTTTTATGGTTCTTTATGTATTTTCAGAAGTAATGGTAACTTCTTAGGTAAATTTGTTGAGATGTGATTTCTCATCCCATTGTCTTGTGCTCAATAAAATTCTTTGTGTTTGGCAGCTTCTCCCCCTGAAAGAATCTCTTTTTATAGTCCTGCTGTTATGTTCTTGACCTTTGCCATGACCACAACCCTGAGGCATTTGAGTTGTCAGATAAAAGACTGGAAAGAGGCTGGTGAAAGTTGTAGAATGCGAAAAGCTTTGTAATGCACTGGTGAATTTCCTGCCAAAACTTCACCTCCATTGCTGTCACATTTCCTTAAATAATAGGGAGACTTTTCCTCTAATGGGCAATGGAGGCTGTTTGACTAATGAGAACTTGCGGAGGCAGCCTGCCATGTGTCTGTCTTTTAACTGAGGTGAAACAATCTTGCCTGGCTACAGACAAGGGCTAAGAAGCAGTCAGATTCAAATGTACCCGTCAGTAATTAATCTTTTTGGGCTTTTTCCCCCCCCCCCCCCCCAGTATTCATATATACTCTTCTACGTGCAGTAGAGCATTAAATTGCTTTGCACTGGGAGTAGGTCACATTGAGGGGTCGTCATAACTATGCTACTGGATGGAACATGCTTGATTCAGACAGGCTGTTCCTATCAAGAACTTGGCATCTGAAATCTCCAACTRCTCAGGAGACTTTACACCAGATTTTCTTTTCTAATATTATTTTGGAAAAGCTGATTTTTATTTAGTATCATGTGGATAGATAAAAGTCATTCATGGATAGTTTATGTCTACCTCTGATGTAGCCACTGAATAGCCACTAATTGTTGTGTCAAGATTCTTAATGAATTTTTCAGTATCTGCTAGCAAAGCTTTTTGTTGCATCTACTAGACGTAATTTCTTGCTTTGTCACTAGATCATCTTTTTGGGGTCAGATGGATGTGCTGTAGAACAATAGAGATAAATCTAGGGCTCCTTGTGGTGCAGACTTATTCAAGCCTAAGACTGTTCTAAAATCTTCCTGCAGTCCTGATACTTGAAAGGGAATAATCTTTTAACTTGAAGATAATGCATTTTCCCGAAAAGTCAATCAGCATGTTTTCAATGGTTAAAGGTCACACTGACTCAAAATATATTTTTTGTTGCAAATTACTTTTTTTCTCCTAGAATGGGTATGAGAAAGAGGCTTTATTTTTCTGCCGTTTCCCAGCTTGTGATATGAAATCAATGCAATAAAGGACAAGTAAAATACAATATAAAACCAATATTTCTGTTTTATTTGTTTAATCAGTCTTTATAGCTGCAAAATATGTCCAGAAATCAATTGATTATTTTCAGTTGAGAAGTGAATGCTCTATGCTCTACACAGGGATGAAGCACAAACCTAACGGAATTAGTTTCTTTCCATTTTACAAGAACAGTATATTGTAGACCAAATGAAAAACTTTGCACTGCATGGATTATGAATTATTCTTTCCCCACCACTTCCACTGTTAAATGATGTTTTTTTAATATCAGTACTTATAAAGGCCTTATGAAAGACAGATTATTAAATCAGTATTTTAAAAATCACAGTATTTAAATGAAAAAYCTCTAAATTAAACTTGGAAATTTAACCTTGTGTGTCTATCTAATAAGCAGTGGTGACAAATACAGAATTTAAAAGCATTTATAGAGACATAATTATTTTTAAATTGTTAAATTCTTAATTCTTTTTCAAGAGCACAAAACTGAATCTCATATCTAGTTAAACATTTGCAAGTCAAACATGAGTTTCAAATACTGAACAGGAAATTGCATCACATGARAAACCAACATTTTTTCTCCTTTAGAGGCATAATATATTCTGTCTTAATTGACTTTTGARCATGTAGTGCCAAAGATGATAAACTTACTGAATACTAAAAAATCTATACACAATAATTCATACAGTGTTTTCCCTTTTTAGATGAAAATATTTTTGACTAACATTTTTATTTGCATTTTTAATCTGGGAAATGTCACCTAAATATCACAGATACTATTTCAATGTTTCTGTCTTTCATTGATGAATTTGGGTTTTTTAATTTTCTTATCTCAGCTGTGTTCATTTCCATCTAATGCACAAAAAATAAAGGAAACTAGGCACAAGGAAAAGAGAGTTATTCTGCTCTAACTACATTACTACTTAAGGAAAAACATGTGCATGGTTTCCTAAGCTCTTTAGAACATCAGCAGTAGTTTAGGAAATTACTATTTCAGTCCTAGTTGTAGAAAATAATGTTTCACTGACTAATTTCCATTTTCTTCTTGTGCTCCATAAGCTATCAGAAAGATGGGCTGTCTGGTAATTTCACGGCAATATTTCCTTTTTTTTATTTCTTTAAGCCTGATATTTTCATTTTTCTTYAAAGAAAATAAATAAATGAAGGTATAAACCTCCTGCTGAATGAAGTACAATTCCTCCTCCATAATTCTATATTCGAAAACGCTTTTAATTTTTTTTTTTCATTTTTTCAACTTATTTTGTTGTTCTCTGTTGAAAAGAACATATGCATCCTGCATCCTGTAAGACTTCTTTAATATTCATTAATATACCTGGCTGTCCTTTCTGAATACATAAAAAAATACTGTTTTTTTTAAATTCAAAACTGAAATGGTCAGCCAATTAAAATAGTATCAAATGTTTAAAAGGGGGGAAATTGTCACTGCTCTATTGTAGCAGAATATGATTAGAAATTGTCATGTAAATATGTTGATATTTCAATAAAAGTCTAAAGTAAGTTCCCTGTCATGATAAGAGAGAGACAATGTGAATATCCAAGTGAGATTTATCTACAGATTTTGACTGAAAATGTCCTCCACGCTGACTAGAAAGAGAGGAGCTAGTAGTCAGGTGAAATAYATTTTCCATTCATATGTACAGATACTGAGATTGCTTAGAGGGATGCAGCAATATGGAGACATTTACAAGTTCCTAGAAAAGTCATGTAGTCACAGGACAAAAATYTGCCATGTGATAGTTTCCTACACACTTTGTTTATTTAGTTTTATAATTTTTGAAACTCACTGTAAAAAGTTTGAAACTCATTGTTAAAATGTAACTGAATATTATAACTTCATTTTAGTAGATCTTGCAAGAATTGGTGGTTTTCTGAGAATCCAGTGGCATCTTTATTTGTTGATTTGAATAATAGATGGGCTTTACAAGCTTTCCTCACTCCTCTGTAAAAGTATACCCAGATCTTAGCTACCTGGAAATCTACAAGAATCTGATAAAAGAAGTTTTCTGGGAATCAGAACTTTTAGCAAAATTTAAGGCAGTAAATTCACCCGCCTTCAACTCTTTCATCACTCTTTCAATCTTCTTCCTTTCCCATTTTCCCAATGTGTTATTCCTGAATGAGAGAGATGTCTTTCAAAGAAAAAGACAAAAAGAAAAAAAAATACCCCCCAAAAAAACCCACAAAACAAACAAATGAACAAACAAACAAAAAAAACCCCCACGAAACAAACAAACAAAAAAAAACAACAACAAAAACCAAACCAACCAAACAACAACAACAAAAAAACCCAAGAAACCAAAAAAAACCCCAGGTCATGCTTACAAGCATTCATGGATATGAAGAATCTTCTTGCTACCCTCAGTGCATTGCTGCCTTAATTCAACTGCCTGAAAAAACTATTGCGTTCTCTCATTTATTGTGTTCTGTTTACTTTAATGGATAAATTAATTGAGGGACTTATGTTGCAATGATTTTAATCTTTAATCTTAATAGTTTTTATTCAGTTTTGATTTTTCTAGAATTGTGGACATTTTTTCCAACTGTAAGAAAAATGTTATTTATGAAACGGTAGCTACAACATCCTATCTTGACCATATATAGTCTTAGTGCCTTACGAGATTTATTTCTTAGCACTCCAAAAGACTAACCCTTCCAATGTAAGACTATTGTCGCAGTAATACACAGGTCATTATAAATATTATAAAAGTCAGAGGCATTTTGCTAGATCCATTTTTTTTTCTAAGTATACCCTGACACTATTATACTGGCTAATTGGTTTGTGCAGCATTATTCCAGCATGAAATAACAGACATAAAACTTCCGTGAACTGTGACTTTTGTGTCATCCTGTTAGTTGAAAATAAGATTGCTGACTATAAAATGCCTTTTCTGTAACGAGTATCACTGCTATATCCTATAAGATTTAATTACAAATTGACTAGTTCAGCTTTATACAAGGCCTTGGAGATTAGGGGTTTGGCATGGCAATAAAGGCATCTTAAAAAAAATGTTCTCCCTTCTGTTTGATCTGAAAATCAGGATTTGTATAGACAAAGATATGCTGTGGAAGCTATATAGAATATTAAGAATTCTCTGAAGAATTCTGCATGCCCAGTATTTTTATAATACATTGACAAGTGTGCATAAGTAAAGACTCCAATAAGTAAAAGCTAGATTTTTTATAGGCCATTGTTGAACATATTTATTCCATATGTCTCTCTAAATAAGGATTACTGTATTCAGCATCTGAGACCGTATTGATTTTTTTTTTTTGGTGTGTGAACTTTCTGAAAATTGGCAGAAACCTGGACAGTCTGGGCATAAGGTGAAAACTGCAGAAAATGTCTGTGCCTGAACCCAGTAATTATTAACTCTTGTGGACACTCTTAATGCAAACGGCACAGTGCAATGTACATCTCTAGGTGACTGGCTATGGATGTGTTGAAGGGAGAGAATAAATAAAAAGCACAAAAGTTACACTGTCTGTCTCTTAACAGGGAATTTAGATCTAGAAAAAAATGTGTCCGGATCTAATGGGCTACCGTAAATGCCAGAATTAATGTTTAATACTCATATAATCATTAAGATTGGAAAAGACCTCCAAGATCATTGAATCCAACCATTATGTATATGTATCTCAATTCAGTGCTATCTTTTGCATTACTTACAACCATGAAGTTGTCTTCAAATTATATCCTTTAGTGACTACTTATTCTGTGACTGCCTTTGATCTTTCAATGGCAATGTAGTTAAGAGCATTTTATTTTATTAGCTTGAAGTTACATTATAAAAATATTCTGAATTGTTGTATGTACAAATATTCTATAATATATTGGTAAATAACTGATCTATAAATATATGCCACTGTAAAAAGTACTTTGTTCTATTGCTGCTCTATGCAAACTGAAACACAGAAATCTTCTTATAGAAAAGTCTTAAGGTTTTTGAAAAGTATTTTTCTTGTCTGAGGCACTGGCTACATGTCAAAATCCAGATGTACCAGAGGAAATCTGCAGTAAAATGTATTAAACCAAAATGAAGTTTAACATATTTCTATTGAAGGAAATTTTCATATTCTTGTTACAAGGGAAGATGGGAAAAGAATTAATAATTTGAACATGCACAAAATTCTTTATCCTACAACCTTTGATAAAATTTAACTTGATCTGATGTCAACTCCAGAAATCATATGAAACTCCTGTTTACTGAACACACTGCTGCTATTTTACCTTATAAAAGGGCCATTACTATCATTCTCTTATGTGCTGCTGGAGGAAATACTGGTTTATTGATTTGTCTCACCTAGATCAGGTCCTTGGGAATCAGAAGCTTATATTATTCTGGATGAATTATTTATTTTTATTAAATTTTGTCTTGGGCTGTTCATAGGAAAAGAGACCCACACAGGACTGACTTCATTATACATGAAGCCTGCTTTCTCTTGGCAGAACAGCACATGAAGAAGAGCAAGGTGCAATAGGCTAGAACCAGTTAGTGTTCTTCAATCTGAGGAAGATATATCAATCAGATTGATATGTATAGATGTAGTAACATAAGCAACATTTTTTGTTCTTTAGTGCTTTGAAAAACAAAACAAAATATTATCCTCCTGCAGCTCTTCAACCAGATTTAATAAAAGTAAGATAAATACGATGAGATCTTAACATAAAATTCAATTTCAGAATCCATTATGCACAAGGAGTGAAAAGGAATATAACATGTTAAAACTCATGCTAAAAGTCGAAGAGTTCAGAAGTATACAAAGATATAGCATTTTAATTTATTTTTTAAAAAAAATCTGTTGCTGTTATTTTCCTCCAGAATAGCAATCTACATGGTTTTGATGAACATGCAAGGAGGGATTTCCAAGAAAAATGTGACTGAAATAGTACTATAAATGCTTTTAATATATATATTTGTTTTAAACCATAAAATAGTATTCGCTGTAATACGTAGTATATCAACTTATTGCCCAGCCTTTCAAGGCAAAATAGTCCAATGCCTGAAATACACATCAGGGAACAACTCTGCACTGATGGAATAAATGCCATAGCAATCCTTTAAGTCTTTTACTTCTCTCTTTTTTCACAGAATACCTGAGTCAATACTAGTTTATCTTACTCAGCTACACAGGCTAAAACATTTCAAATGTGCAGGAGTACTTTGAATGGAATCACAGGAAACTCTGAAGCTGTACTTTGTCACTCTTCTGCAGGTTTTAGGGAGAAAAAAAATCTGCCACTTCTACAAACTTGAATTTCTCTTAGCTCATGTGTTCAGCTTTGTGATGATCTTAAAATGCAGTACTTACCACGGCAATGTATGCATCTTTTGAATGGCATATGTTAAGAAAATCGAGGTTTTSTACTCACATTGTAACTTTATGTCAAAGGGAAGGATTTTGCTAATCATTTATGTGGGCCTTGTCTTTCACTCTCACCTCTATTTATCGCTCTCTATAGCACTATGACTCTTTAAGATTGTCATCCAATTAACAATAGCTAAAAACAAGATACAAGTCCTTTGCACATCTGCAGATAGAGCCATCTAAATTTCATGGTTTTCAGTTCATTAATTTTACTCATGCACAGGCCCATATTAAAAATGCACAAGTCAAATGCTTAACTTCAAGAAAGGATCAGACTGTAAAATGATCATAAAAGCAATGATAATGGGCAAGATAAAAGACTTCTACTTCAAGATCTTGTGTTAGACAGTGGTCAGTTGTGGATGCGAGAATGAATTAATGCTTCACTCAATTTAACCTCACAGCTTCTGACATTCTGTTTAGTATCTTCTGAACTGGATTTTGTCTCTACATCCTTCTGTTTGATATCACTTAATAACTGCAACAGCAGTTATATTGGCACAGCATGTTGCCAAGAAGTTTCACAATTCATTTGCACATTGAGTGAAAAAAACTCCAAATTTCAGTTCAGTTCAAGAAAAGTTCTCAAATATTTCTTTTGATTATTTTAGGGTTTAATACTGTGGGAAATAATGAATAACTCTTCAGCATTCAAGATACATTGAAATCACACAGTTATGAAACATTGCAGTAATGCTTTATGATTTTCTTGTATAGTTTTTTCCTCTTCTGTAATATCTCACAATTTCGATTGCTGTTAGGAACTGTTTTCATAACATTAACCACAATGACCCTAATTCTTTTTCTAGGGTATTAGTTCAGAACCCATTTTCATGTATATGCACAAATAAACTTTTTCCCATAATTTTTTCTTTTCACTGATTATACTGAATTTCTTCTGCCATTTTATGTTGCAGTTACTTAGTATCATAAAACACTTCTGCAACTCTTTGCTGTCAACTTTAATCTTCCTAAATAATTTTGATACAATCATATATTTGTCATTGTTTAATACCTTTTCCAGATTATACACCTAGGAATACACTAAAAAGCACAGATTCCTTAAAGCTAACCAAGGAATAGTTGTTAAAACAACTATTTATTCCTGGTTTTGGTTTACTGTTCTGTAGCCAGGTGCTAATTGTTCATAGTGGTAGCACATACTTATTGTCTGATTTAGAAGATCTGTATTCCGACTGGGCAAGTGCACAACTTACTAGAAGAACACCTCACAAATTAGGTCAGAATATACTTCCAAAAATACACCTTAATTTACAGAGATATTAACACCTTTGTTTATTGAAATAAATACATCACTATATCTAGATATTTAAATATTTTTTGAAAGCTATCATGAGGTAAATTTTAGCTGTCTGGAGTGGCAAAACAATGAGCTAATGAATGCGCCTTTGACTTCAAATTTCAGAGTCATTCAAAGAGGGCTTCTTGTAAGGATGAATATGCCCCAAAATGTATTGATTGTAAAGTACTCTAATCTCAAAACATATTTTAAGAGTTAAAGGTTGCAATTGACTAGAAATCAATATCACATAGAAATTAATCTGTTTTTTGTAATTGCTTTTTAAATTATCAAAATGAAGGATTTTACTTTCTACCTACCTGATATAAGAAACTTACAGTCATTAGACATCCTCAAATTAAACCAATAATTGTAGATTAAACCTAGAAAGTTTTTTCAATTCAAATTTAGGTTGTAATATTTTAAAATGTATTTTGGGGGGAATTGTGAAATTTAAAAAAAATTATTAAAATAATAATATACATATATCAGTTTTATACATGGGGCAACATTGTTTTGTGTCGTGTGGATACATTGACTTAGTGACTCATACTTACAGGTCATTAAGTTGCACATATATATATGTACAGTTCATAGAGGTGATGATAAAGATGATACGTGAAAAAGTTAATATAAAGTTGTTGAAATCGTAGAAGAAAAGTTAGGGAAAAAATTCAAAAGCATATAGTAATTTGATAACACAGAAAAGATAAGTAAATCTGCATAAAAGATAAGTAAATATTGAAAATCATTGTTATGCAAATTCTATACTATGCTTATTGCCAAACCAGTGAAATATGTAGTGTTGTCCCATCTTTCATCATCACTGATAAACACTGTCTTCTCCAGGGAGTCATTTTCAGTACAGGCACTACAGATGTAGATTACTAAAATTAGCAACAGTGTTTTGGGCATAGAGCACACTGCTTGACAAAATGCAAAATGCCATAAGGAATAATCCAAATAATACAGGGAGGAAGCATTACATTAGTGCATGGATGATGTGAGCTACTAATACCTTTTAATGTGTTTATTAATTCTTTGTGTGATGAACATTTTTTTATGATGTGCTAATTCTGCGTTATTTTCCGTTCCATCCAGTATGACTGTAGCCTGCTGATATAGGTTAATAAGCAAATATATTGAAGAGAGGAATTACATTTCTAGTGATTTGGGTAACACTTGTTAGAGTTCTGTACCATTCTACTACGTAGAATAACTGGTCTGATGTGACTAACTCTACGTATCTGGTCAGTAAAAATCAGTAATCCATTGTCATGCTGCTCTGATTATGGACACAGACAGGGATTTCTGTGCAACTTCTTCCCAGGCTGTTGCAGGCCTTGTCTAAAAGTGACTGCGTTTGGTTGCCCTGTGTGAACAAAGCAATCACACTTCAGCATCAAGCCCAATGCACCTGAAGTCTCACTGGCTGTGGACTGAGTGTTTAAATGAATATTATAATGGGAAACATGCAAGTTTGCTGTGGTTGTTTTGATTTTATGTCAAAGCCCTTCTTAGTTAATAAGTAGCTTCCCTAAGCAGTTGTTTCTCCCTGCTTATCCTCTGTTGTACACTTACAATTTCCTGATTCTCACTACTGATGTCGATCAAATTTCTTATTCATCTCTAGGTTATTGTAATATTGATATGCCTCTAACACACAGTACTGCTGACTATAATTCTTTAAATTAATGCTTTCCTGGAAGTTTGTTTCAAGATATCTGCTTCTTACTAGAAAATAAATTACTATAATGCTGGCAGGGCTTGAAGGAGTCTAGATTGCAATAAAAATGTCTGATTCTTCTACCTAAAACAATTCAGGCAACTACTCACTAAGAATTGATCTCCTACTAAGAGTTTATTCCTTTTTAAAATGAATAGGTGACACAACAATTTTTGTGTTGCATGCCCTCATCCATCTAAGTTATATGGCAGATTGCTAAAGAATTTAGAAAAAAATAAATGTTGTATGGGAATAATGCCCACTCTAAAAATTTATTTTCTGAGTCTTTTGCTTATCATGAGACTTGCAGAAATTTTACAATGCTAAAATAAGACAGAAAAGAAAAGGAACATTTGTGGCTAAAGCTACTAAGAGTAATGGATATATATGTGGGTATAAGTAAATAATAAAGAAATAGCCTCAACCTTTCAGTCATTATCTAGCCATCTTAAGGTTTCACTTGATGTTCTTGTAATAAAATTCTCTTTTCTACTTATAGTTGTAGAAACCATTGCCCTTCACCAAACAGTCACTCTCAGCAATGCACCCATAAAACAAGACATCTTAATCTAAAAAATGCCATAACTCAGCCTGGTTCACATCTTTGCTGACACTAGTATATATTTATTCTTTCTCTCTCCTTCCTTGTTGGACCACATACATACTGAAGAACAATTCAAAGGAGAATACAGAGAAAAGATGTTGTAGATGAGCAATTGCCTAAATCTACACTCTGCAATCTTTTAGAAAGGGGAACATGGAACAATTTAAGCTATGCATTTCTACCCAACTCATCGGCAGTTTACTGAGAAAGAGACCCAAAGCAGTCTGTTTATGTAGCGCTACAAAATAGCTATTACATGGAGTTCCATATTTAGTGGAACTATGGTCATCAGCTGAAAGGGATTAAATAAAAGTCTTTGGACTCTTTGGTATTCCCACCAGTTACTTTTTAAGTGTCTTAAGACAATGTAGAAAGCTGGTAAGACAAGCAATGATAGTGTCTTGAAGAAAGTCCCAGTTGCTCTTTGTTTGGTGGAAACTGTGCACGTACATTTCAGTATTGAGCCACATTTACTATATTTTAATGGCCCTTGATGGATTTTGGTTCAACTCAGAGATCACAGCTGAAATTCAGTGAGTGGAAGAAAAGAGGCTGTTGTGAGTATTTGTAGCTTCTTCCTCAACAGTAACCACTTAAACCATCTGATGTAACATTTACCATATCTAAGAAGTTCTTCATAATTTTTTGGATACCTGTTTGTGGAAAAGGTTAATAGAAATAGCACGACAGACAGTAGTACTATCACAAAGATTTTGAACAAATACTACCCACTTCTGTAAAATGCTTTTGCTCTTGAAGTACTGAAGTTTATGAATTATCATAAACAAGATGATCATAAGCACTAGAAGACCTAGGGTCTAATTTACAAATGAGAAACCAAAATTTTCTCATTATTTGCTGTGAAATCTCTTGCATTGATTGCATTGACTTATAGTGTGCATATAACTTACAGCTGACAGTACTGTAGAGTGATCCTGATTGAAGCTATTAAATTTGGCAATAATTTTGATTAATGGAGGTGTTTAAGTTTACACCTCCTGACAGGGAGGTAAGGTTCCTTTACACATGTTGTCCAATGGAATGAAGGAAAATTATCTGTATGTTATGGTTACTTAATTTGTGGTAAATGTGACATTGTTGGAAGGAACGTGAACTGAAGAGGGAGTGCGCATGTGTGCTTTTGATTTTCTTTCAGCTGCTTTTGCATGAATTCATATTATTCCATAGTTGTTTTGAAGTTGTAGAAATAAATGGAATTCTATGTGCATTTATTATTCATAATTGAGACGTGTTCCTGTCTGAAGTTGCACTTAGCAATGCTATTTGTGCCATCCCTCTTAGTATTTGTTTTCTCATGACATATGCATTTTTTCAAACAGAGATAATTCTAACCTTACTTAAGTCCATAGTATTTTAGTTTGGTATAAAGGAGTATATTTTTGTAGTATTCTAAGTTTGACCATGTCTCTCTCTAATTATTAAAAGTAGCCTTCATCTCCTATTTTCTTTACAAAAACATACAGCAAAAGAAAAACACAGTATAGAGAGAAAAAAGTGAAGAAATATTTTATAGTGAGGCATTAGGAAACACAAATGAAAATGGAATCCTAAACATTAAAATTTCCTGGTTAACTGACCATTAAATTTAACTGTAACAAAAATTCAGGGCATATCAATCCTAATTTCACTAAAGAAAACGGTCACAATAAACAAATCCTCAGAGTAGAAGAGCTACTAAACCTATCTTTTATGATAATTTCTCGGTTCCTTCTCAGGTCTCCTAAATATTTTCTGTATGCATGTCRACGTATACATGTATATTCAGCCCATGATTAAGAACTGTGACTCTGATTGCCTTTACCTTGGGATATATAAGTCTCTACGTAAAACATCTTGTTTCCCTTGGTTATGCCCTCTCACTTTAATTTTTTTTTTTTACCGTGCTTTAATTGTAAATAAATGAGAGAGTAAGGTTTGTCTTTTTCTCTAGGTTAAGTTCCTTGGCAGACAAGGAGACACTGGGGAGGCAGAGTTTATCTCTGTTAGTTAAATCAAGGATATTGATCATGACCTGAACATAAATTTCTTAACTTTTCCCTGGTGATAACTTCCAAGTAAGATTAATGTTCTTTAGACCTAGCTCACAAGAGATTAATAACTATTCTTTTTGGCAACTGTAACTTTTAAGTGGGTTGCTAGATATAATCCATGGATACCATACAAAAAACGTTACCAATTTGACTTAAGAGAATAGTCTTTATTGTAACTAGACTTTGTCAAAATAATACACTCAAATTCCGTGGCTATGCAGTACATAATGTATTAGCATTTCACAATATATTAGCAAGCAATAAAGGATGGTTATAATTTACTCTTAAATTTTGCTTCTCTTTTAATGCGATTTAAAAATTTTCTCACTATCAGTCTGACCTTCATGCCATAACCACCTGAGTACATTATACTGTGCCAGATAATCCATATGTTCATTTAGATGACTCATTCCTTTTCAACTTATTAAGTAGCCCTGGACAGTCAGTTTGGCATTCTGATATTACATTGCAAAAAGACACAATTCCTTACAGATATGACTGAAGGGCCAATAGCCCATGTCCTTTCAGCCCTCATTACCAGCTCTCCCAGTGATGCTATTGCCCTAGTCCAGGAAGAACTCATTGAAATTCTTTGTCAGAAACCCTAACTTTAACAATCCTTTTTTTTTCACACTCACAATGATTCTTATTCCTATGAGATCCTTCGACTTTACATCTTTCAAATTATATAACTTATCATCTGTGAGAAAAACTGGTTTTGTTTTCTTTCTTTTGTGTCATTATAGCTTTATCTTACTATTTTTCATATATACAGAATCAGAATGATTAACATTTTAATCTTCTTTTATCTCCCTAAATTCTCAAACTCTATTTGGAGTAACCTTTCCATGTTCAAGGTACCAGATCTTGTTTTCCAAGTTCTTTTACATGTTGTCAATATACAGGTTTACATAGTACTGAATTAAAAACATGAATAATCATGTGCTTTAATGTTGTTTTTATGTTTAACTCAGTTCATACTAACCATAGTAAAACACTGAATTAGGTGACTATTCAAAGGCTCCTCCATGCATTTTTCTATGTTTCCTTGTATTGCCTGGAACCTTGAAACAGTCAGCTGTTCTCATACATAATGTAGTATTTGATCCATGACTGAGTATGGCAGGTATGACAATCCTTGCTCTATCAATAACTGCAGGTGTTAAAAGTATCTTATTTTCAGTAGTAAATCCAACCCTGAAGCAAACATTTCCATTTTGCAAAACTACATGCAAACACTTTAAGACTTCTAGTCTTCAGATCAGTTACCCCCTTATTAAATAACGAATCACAGCACCACTGATCTGACTTTAATCCAAAATCTCACGGGTTTCAAATGGCCTATAACTTTTGTTCAGGTTCCCATAGTCAAAATTTTCTATGCATAATCTGGAATACTAAAAATGCTTGATTTCTTTTCCACATACATTTTTACTGCGTTTTATACTATTGAGATATTGAAAAATCTTTCAACTATAGACCCAAATTTGCACTTTTCTGCATTCAGTTTGCTTATCTTCATTTCAGATACACTGGTGATATTTCACACATTATATTATGTGAAATTTAAATGCAAAGTCCTAATAGATTACCAATCATTTCCTCTTGTGAACATCATACAATAAACCAAATGCAATACCATATAAGACAAAACCAAGTAAGCAGTATTTTGCATTTTTGCTGGCTGCTATTCTCCTTTCATTAATTTGCACTGTTAGTTTTCAGATGGATTTCTTCTAAGACTCACAAATTCAACAGGAAATTACTTTATAGTTAACTACATCATTTTATTCTTTACATTAGAAAACAATTCCTACAATATGAATAATATTTTGTGAGTATAATCACCAGGCAATAAAGCCTTTTTTATATTTCTGCATGAACTCATTGAAAATATTAAAAAGTAAGCTTCTACTTTAAACAGTTATATTATTTAATCAGAACACAGTTGGTATATGAAAATGTAGGAAAAAGATGACATTTAGTTTTATGTATTACACCATTGTACACATTGCCATGTTTGACTGGGTAGCGGATTGTTAGAGAAAAATGTAGGCGTTGTTTTTCTAAGCTGCTCATTGAAATGATGTCTAACTTTTGTGACTTTTGAGCATAATATTGAGCAAGTAAATGCTGAAACGTGCTTGAGGTATGTATCAAGTGTTCTCAAGTCATAATTAGAAACAGGGTCTTTTTCAAAAGAAATATTTCTCCTGTTTTTTCATGAGAATAAATTTTATTTTCTTCTTCCATGTTTAAAGGAATTTATTGATAAATAAAACAAATGATTTTTCCATTCTGAGATTTTTGTAAATGCTAAGCAACCCTTTGGGTAGAAATGCAAATTTCTCTATAAGATTATGAAAACTGGTTCCAAGTTTTGAGAGTAGAATGTCTATATGGAGAAGGCCAATTCTGTAAGCTTCAAAAGAGAAGTAAGATGCACAGAATATTGCATTCCATTTTCAGGAGGGGTTGAGAAAAAGTGTGATCTGCAGAGACTAGAACTCAAACTACATTGATTTCCCTGACTAAGCAAATAATTTGAATAGCTGTTTCCTCTATTTGATTCATCCCCTTCTTAAGTGCAGCAAACTCTATACTGAACTGACAGTGTATGATGATGAAATGTGAACATTTGTCCCTGTTAACATTTTTTCTCAATACTTTCTCTCTTTGAAATTATAATACTTTATTTTATAATACAGGCTGACTCTCACAGTTTCTTTCACTCTTGTTTAGAATATAATAGTCTTGAACACCACCTCTGTACTCCTCCCAATTATATTAGATCTATAATCACTGGATCAGTTAGACTGCTTTTCTGGGAAACTTCTGATGTAGATTATGTATGTATATGTGTGTATTATCCAGTTCTACATAATTTTGTGAACAAAATTTGTCAGGGCTTTACAATTGTTATGATGGGGCTATGTCAGTCATTGCTGCATTTTCTCATCTGTGGAAAGCACTAGTGATACCTATGTGTCAGTGTCTTCTCAATGAACTGTATAATTTCCTTATTTTATTGTGGCTTTTTAAAAAAAATTATTTTGTATGTGTGTGTATGTACCTATGCACCAGTGTCATTTCGTATCTTTATTGATGACATAGATGAAGGGATTGAGTGAATCATGAGCAAGTTTGCAGATGACACCAAACTGAATGATGTTGACACACCTGAAGGACTGGATGCCATCCAGAAACCCGGACAGGCTTGAAAAATATGCCCAAGGGAATTTATTGAGGTTTAATAAGAGCAAGTGTAATGTGCTATACCTGGGTCAGGGCAACCATCAGTATCAATACAGGCTGGGGAATGAACAGATGGAGAGCAGCCCTGTCTAGAGGTCAGTGAGAGGTTGGACATGACCCAGCCATGTGCACTCACAACCCAGAGAGCCAAACGTGTCCTGGGCTGCATCCAAAGCAGCGTGGGCAGCAGGGGAGGGAGGGGATTCTGCCCCTCTGCTCCTCTGAGACCCCACCTGCAGTGCTGCATCCAGCTCTGGGGTCCCCAGCACAGGAAGGACATGGAGCTGTTAGAGTGAGCCCGGGTGAGGACACCAAGGTGATCAGAGGGATGGAGAACGTCTCCTAGGAGGAAAGGCTGAGAGGATTGGACTGTTCAGCCTGGAAAAGAGAAGGATTCTGGGTGACTTAACGGTTACCTTCGCAGTAGCTGAATGTACTGACAGGAAAATGGGGAATGGCTTCAAACTGAAAGAGAGTAGTTTTAGATTGGATATTGGGAAGAAATTCTTTACTGTGAGGTTGGTGAGGTACTAGAACAGGTTGCCCAGAGAAGTTGTGGATGCCCCGTCCCTGGAAGTGTTCAAGGTTAGGCTGGATGGAATTCTGAGCAACCTGGTGTAGGTACCTCTGCACATGCCAGGGGGCTAGAACTAGATGGGTTTTGTTGTCCCTACAAACTCAAACCATCCCATGATTCTATGAGATATATATTTAAATAAATTATAGTATTATATGCAAAGGTAATATATATTACATAGTTATATATATGCAGGTAATATATATAAGGTATACTTCAGCACATTAAGATATGTAGATATGTACACATGGAGAATGCCAACTATTAAAGTATATATTACATTTAGGTTATGCAACATGATATACCATTGAATTATGAACATTTTAAACTGCAAATGTACATGGTAAATATTACACAGAAAGGGRGTTTTAAAAGTATACAGTTATTGTTACCCAAATAAATCCCCCCTATCTTCATGTATCCATTATATTTATAAATTTAAATAACAAATACATTTACCTAGGGGAGTGTACATGTGTGGAGGGCGAAGTGGTGAACAAATTTTGCATCAGAGGAATACACCATCACCACAGAAGTGCAGATTTACCTGAGACACTGTTATTTTTTCCCCTTTTGCTTTCTTTTATTCATAATTTATTCAGTTTGGAGCATATAAAAGTGAGCTCCATGCTTTATTTTAATATAATCAAAGTCAAATTAGTCGTTTTGCAGAGGGATGACCAGAATTCAATCCCATTTTAGTTCTAATTCTGGTAGATATTTTGCTCTGATCCTCCACCCAAAAAAGAATATTTTTAAGTTATTTTTTGCAGCTTCAGCTTCGTAGTATAGTCATTTGCAATGAGATTTAGCAGTGATGCTGTTCCCTTGCATTCCTTTGAAGTTAAAAAAGAAAACAATAGAACAATCACTAGTTCTCCAGACAACAAAAGTGAAAACCTCTTGACAGAGGGTCGGTGTGATTTGATGAGCAACATTCAATTAGTTAATCACCAATTAAACCCAATTCCAGAACATTCTTCATTAAACAACTTCTAATTTATTGCTGCAGTTCCTTATGTGCTGGTGCCTCCTTTCCTTGTTGCAAGTCTTCAGGACCAAGACTCTTGGACATTGGAAGGTCCTGTCCTTGTTAGATCATTACTGTGCTTAGGCCCATAATAAAAGTCACAGCTCTACTGTAATGAACCAATTATTAAAATTATTAGAAATGCCTCTGCCCAAATTGAGGTGCAAATGAGATCATATACCAGTCAATATTATGGATTTTATCTAACATTAACTTTAATAAATGAAAGTGAAAGAGAGAGAGAGAGAGGGGGAGAAAAAGAGAAAGAAATAGAAAAGAGATGGGGGAACAGAAAGATAGTGACAGGACAGATTAAGGAAAATGTCATCATTCAGTGGATCCCAATGATGTCCTGTTGATCCTCTCCATCTGATCTTCTTGGCTGGGAGGGTGCCCCAAAAAAACACAGAGTCCAATGGATTAAGATATGTTTAAGCCAGGTGGGAATGTCCAGAGGGGAGAAAGTTTGGCACAGTCTCCTGCAGCAGACTCTAGATCTGTTGCTTCACTTCGCATCATGTGCAGTCCTGTGGTGCAAAGCCTCAGGAATGAGTCTGGGGGAACTCTGGGTGTCTTTGATGGATTATGAAAGCCCCTCAGCTGCCTCTCACGTGAAGTCCCATGGATGTGGCCTTCCCAGGGTGGGGAGGGGTATACAGCTGAGCCAGTTTGTGTAAGGGAGAATGGGTGCTCACTGCCTCTGATCAGAGGTTATGCCACACACTCAAAACTCTCCTCCTCCCCCCTTGGCTAGGGGGGAAGTCTGTGCAAACCTGGCCTGAGCAGATGGGTCTGTGGGCTGGGGTCTCCCCGACCCTGGACCCAGCCTGGGATGATTTTCAGTATAGCTGCTGGATTTGGCTTTCTTGTCTCCCTTTCTTCTCCCTCAGCCTTGTCTGCTTTTTCTTAGGCCTGAGATGATTGAACAATAGTGCCACCTTTATCTTATCTTAGGTGTCTTAACTCACAGTTCAAAGTTTCCCTCAGGAGGCATCTTCAGGGACAGGTGTGTTTCGGTGGTCACAGCTTCTTTATAAAGATTACAAAAGTCCTTTGTGACAATGTTTAAGCCATTAACCATAACATTTCAGTCTCTGACATCTACTCAGTGGATATTCTCTACAGGCAATCACTACAAAAATATTCTGATTGTGAATCTTGAACATTATGGAGAAGCAGAAGATTTAAATTTCCAGGACATACTTATATTTTCTGAAGCATTCCTCAAATTTTGGGCTACCAACATGCAAACACAAAATACTAATATTTCAGGGAATAGTAGAAGTCTTTCTGACTTGGTTTAACTTGTTTTAAAATTTCCAAAGAACTCTTTATGTGCAAAAGGTCATTCCAGTTAAAGCTAAAATTAGATGTGAAGTTCATTATTTCTTAATTATTTTCTGCACTTTAATTCAACTAATTCTAGAATAGAGTTTTGTCTTTTTCAACACTGAATTATGCATAATGCAAATTAATTTAAGAATACTTTCAGCAAGGATTAGTAGAGCTGTCAGTTCGGATGCCATTGCCTTTGTTAAACGGAATTGAGATTAGTAGTCTAAAAGATGTGTAGGGTAGGATCTGTATCACGGAGCAGTTTTTCCAGTTGCTTTAAGAACTGACAGGACTTGGTTCCCAGATAAAATGTTTAGCAATGTCCCAAGACACCCATAGTCAAAGCAATTCAATCTGCATTCTTGTTGTGCTGTGAGCGGTCATTTCCCCAGTGCTATCAGGCAAGTGTCAGCGGTGACAGCTTTACGAACCATGAACTCCAGTGGAAAAGTGCAGTTACTTATCTGGCTTCATCACTATACAGAAAACTTACAAAAAAAGTAAGTCAAGCATTTCCAAACTCTCTATGTTTCTATCAAACTATTAATGGAAAACCTTAGTAGCTTTTTTCCCTCTCTTGCACCCTAAATATTTGTTGTACTGTTCACTATGCCAAATAGTGCTCTGCTGTAATTACTTGATCCGAAATACCCAGTAATCTTGGCTTAAGGTGCTCCCACTTTTCTTTCCGTTCCATACCACAACTGCTCGTTGTTCCATCCGTACTGTTTGTGCCTCCTTAACCAGCCACTTTTTGTTGGCAGCAGCTACTGGTGGAGTCATTTGGTGAGTGGGAACAGCAAACTGATTCAGGTTTTAAAATGAGTAATCCCACCTTCTGTCCCCATTGCAAGAAGAACATGGAATATTTTAAGTTGATATTTCCACCAAACTCTTATCTTGAAATCTCCTCTTGACACTCCCAGGTTTTTGTTGCATTCAAGAGTCACATTTATTTGGAGAACATGAAGAGGCAATTTTTATTTATTTTTAGCAAAGAAGCTGATGAAACTAAAGGAAATGCTTAATTGTATAAAATTGTTTCAAACACCTTAAGCGTTGTAAAAGAGCAAGTAAAGAAACAAGTCAGATGGAAAGGTGCAGAAATAAGGATTCAGTGACACATTTCTGAGTCACATACACTAAAGCTGCTCTCTTCTACACGACATCTTTTGTTGAGCTCTACTGTAGTTTGTGTAAATTGCTGAATTTGCAGCTAATTATTTGATTGCATACAAAGGGTGAATAATGGATGATACTATAAACACACAATGTTTTGATTTTTCCTCCTGGGCGTAAGTGCAGCTAACAATGGAAATAAGATATTTGTAAAAAAAAAAACATGTAGGGAAGATAAAACTATATTTGTGACTATGATCATGTTTCTACCTTGTATGACTCACACATCTTTGGTTTTGCTTACTAGTTGTATAAATAATTATACTGAACAAAAAATTCCAACAGCACATCACTTTCATCACAGACTAAATCYTTTCCAAATAGAAAAGGAGGTAAGTATATATAATTATTCCCATTCTATGAGATGTTTCTCATTTCACCCGTGAAACAAACTCTAAGAAATTTCTGTGGGTAGCAATAATTATATTATAAAGTAGCTACCTCTAAAGACAAGATATCTACAAATAGCTCCAATAGTATTGTAAATACAAGAGGAATTTACACRCATGCTGCTAATGGAAAACAAATTTAATATCTCAGGGTATTTGGATATTAAAATGAAAAAATTTCCAGTAATTTTCACAAAATCAAAACATTAAGGAATGAAATATGCTTTATAAACAACCTTTATGATTCACCATAAATCAAGGGTTAATGTTGAATATCACAGTGCTTTTGGAATCAATTTTAATCTCAGATGCAATTCCATTGTATTACAAATATATATACATATATAGATTTTTTTTTTAACTTTCTCCCCAGTTTACTAAACTAAGTAGTTTAGTAAAGTTACTTAATAAGTTATTGTAAAGAGCAGGAGACAATCTTCTGGTATTAAAAAAGCAGAAGTGATTCCATTCAAATGAAGGAATAAATGTGAATCTTTAGGTCAATATATTAAATCGGGTATAAAAGAAAAAGGAGCTAAATAAGAACAATTGAAAGTCAGTACTGAGTAGCTCAGCCTCGGAAATTGTTCTGAAATTGGAACAATTTACTTTTCAATAGCAAAATCATTTACTTCCTGAAACTGAACAAAGTCATAATTTTTGCTCCAAGGAATTTGTGAAGATCAAATCATACCATGAATCACTTACTGAAATTACAAAGTAATTAATATGACTCAGGCTTCGTTTTAATATCTGTTCCCTTGAGGGAATTGTTAGAGTGCTGGACATCTCATCTGTTTTTTCTGTTGGGGGTTTGTTACCCAGCAATTTTAAAGACATAATTTTTTCATGAAAAATTTATGAATTCACTGAAAATCATGAACATGGTTTGCCTTGAAAAGTAATTGCAATCTTGCCTTTCATCCTGTTTGACCACTTTTTTTGTACTTCTATCTGCATACAATGAAAGCAAATTTCACCTGGAATGTGTCTAAAATGTCTACCAATGATTTTTAATCAAAAAATCTGATAGTACTTGAAATTGTCATTCAGGTGTAAGACACTGCTTTTTTCCTCATATTCATTTTATAAAGCATGGGTTACTGGAAAAATTTAATAGAAGTCAATTATGGCATTTTATATTAGTTAAAGAAAATATTATGAAGAGAAGAGCAATGCAGTGGAAGGACTTTAGACCATAAATGTGGATATTTGTTGCTTACTTTGCTGGTCCCGTAATATGGAATATGTTCATAAGCTGCATGGTTATTTAGCCTTTGCAGTGACTGGAAATAGCTGTCAATATAACAGTGCATGATTTTTAGACTAATATATGATAGGAAAGGGTCGGAAAAGGTAGAGGGAGTTCAGCTGGGCTCTTTGAAACCTTCCCGTTATTTGTGCTTCACAAAGTTACTATAAAAATAACCAATAACCACTCCAAGACTACTGTTAGGCTTGAGGTCTTTTGGACATAATGCAGCTGTCCGGCTACTCTTGATTCATTTTTGGTGGATACAGTACACATACCATTCTCCTGTTGGTGTAAAGGTAACAACATTTTGCATCTTCAGCGCTGCCCTGCTCTTCTGCTGGTGTACCGCTACGTGTGTGTGGCTACTTATTTCTTAATATATTCTATTCAATACATGTGTATAAAAGATACATTCAAGACATGTAATATGATTTCCATTTACAATAAAAAACATTTTAAATCATTGCATATCATATTTTAAATGCGATCATGTCATTTGTAATTAAACACATATATAAGGAAGTTTGTTTGCTTATTTCTTTAATCTATACCAAATAACTAACATAATGTCTAAGTGGTCTATGTCCTGCTTCAAAAGGACACACTGGTTATTCAAAAGAGAATATATTTCTCTCAACTCTATAGAACCTATGTTTATGGGTTTTTACCTTTGATATACGTAAAGGAAGGTAAAGTCTTGAAAKTTTTATATCTCTAATATTCTATATACTTTATAGTCTACATAGTCTTGTGATTGGAGGAAGAAATAGTAACATAAAATATACAACTAAGGCAGACAACTTTTAGATGTATTGGAGAAAAAAATCTAAAAAGAACTGTAAAATGGAAATGTATGTCTCCAAAAATGCACCATTTACTGAAAACATTCATTGTAAAAGTTTTATATCGCCCTATTTCTGCATATTTCTGTATATTTCTATAGTTGTGTTTAGATGGGTTATTTTCAACRGGCTAGGCTAGCATTGGCAGACTCATCTATCAGTTTTGTTTCTTTGCTTGGCCATAGGTGTAATCCAAGGCTAGTGGTTTTCCATATAGGTGCATGATGATGTCTTAATTACTTTCTTTGTCAGAAGTTAAAATAAAGCCTTAATCTATGTATGGAAAACTTCATAGCGTTTAAATAGAAATCTTGTTAAAATATCTACAAGTGAAGTTATGCAAGCAGTTCTAATTTTATCTTTTTTTGTTTTTCTCTCTTTTCTTGTCTTTTCAAATATTACTCTCTAAAATAGATAACTGTAGAAGAGTTTCTGGAAATGTGGCACGTTGATGGTATTGCAAAAGTAATACAGGTCATCTCCAGGCTGCCTTTATGCAGGCAAATCCTCAGTGCTGACTAACAATCAGTTAATGGTTGGTGCATGGGCAGGTTCTCAATTAAAATTTTTACCTTCCAAGAAAGACATGATTATAAATAACTGGCAAATTAAATTATAACTCGTACAGGTATGCCTCTTTCCTCTTATCCTTTCTTGCAAATGCATACATACAAATAGGAAAACACATCTCAAATTAAAATTTATGTTACAATCATACCAGATCTTAGGGGTTGGGGTTTTTGTTTGGTTTTTTTAACAGTCCTCTTTTAGACATGGAAGACTTTGTTTTGGGGCCCTTTATTTGTGGTTTGTCTGTTTGTTTGTTTTCAAGTACTCAATAGTTAATATACTCCGGAATGCAAGTAGATTGTCTGTCCATACACTATGTTTAAGAAACTGTGCTTAAAAATCCAGCCCTGTTTAGCTTTGGAAATTTGAAAAAAACACTACTGTACCTTTTTTTTTCTTATAATCCTTCTGTAGCTCTCTCTTATCTATCATATTTGATTTACAGTTCAAACAAGCATAGTTCTTTTCTGTTAGCATTTCAGTGTGAATGACTGAATGCAACTAATATATAAATGTTTTTTTCTTTAAAAATATTACCCTGAATCTACAGCCTAACATTGACAGGATGGCCTGTATGGGGATATTGTCCAAATAGTTTAAGAGCAAACACATTTGTCTGGATGTGACCCACAGAGGTTCTTCAGGCCCAAGGAGGCTCCCACAGCAGGAGGAAAATACTCAATTTTCAGAAGCTCAGTACATCAGATTTGTCTGTAAGTAGCAGAAATTTCTGTCTAGGGGAGAAGTCTACCTGAAATCACTCAGAGAGGAAGGATTAGATTACATCTGCTCAGTTGTAACTGACAAAATTTATCCTCTTTTGTGAGCTGAAAAACAAAGAATCAACACTTGAACTTCGTAGTGCAACTGATGCAATGCAGCCTGTATTTTTCAGCAGCTCCAAGCGGCTAGATCATTCAGATATGCACTGGAAAACCACAAGAGGACTGATGAGCAGTGAAAGACTTCCTTTTAGCACCTTTGGGGCAGGAGGCTAGAAGGTGATATTCAATCAGAAAACAGTGGCTCACTGGCTGTATACATGAGGAAAGTTAGAGATTGGCCTGGTCATTCCTGATGAGAGTAGCTTGCAAAGCAAGCAGGAGGAAATACATGCAATAGTGAGGGACAGTTTTCTTCACAGTAGAAAGGATGTATTGCAATTTGTTCCTTGGTTTGTGCTTCTACAGGTGTAAAAATCTGTTTATCACTATAAAAACAGTTTCTGAAATACCAGTGAAATACAGCAGTGGCATCGCTGATGTTGCAAAAGAGTTCATGTGTTTCTAAAGGTAGATGTTTAGGCATGACAGCAGAAATTTCAGATCTGTGTCTTGAAATAGAGAGGCATGCATTTGTTCGTTAAGAAGATTCAGAGGACCTAAATCTATGGTTATATCACAATATGAATACCATGAGAAAGTTTAAACTAAAGAGAATGAGAAAGTTTTGTCTTGTGGTTCATAGCTCATGTAAAAAAGCCCTCTTTTTCTACAGGCACCTAAATGCTGTTTTAAAGACACTCCAGCAGTTGTTTAATGCTGTCTCATAGTATGAAATAATCTAATTTACATATAGATTAAGAATCTATTTATGGCATCTGTGATACTACAAACAAATGGGGGGTCACAAAATCTTTATTATGTTTGTTCAGTGCTGTTTGATTTCTGTTTACTTTATAGTCCCATTAATGTTGCCACTTTAACATACAGCATATGTCAAACATTTCTTACCAAAATGGGCTGACTTCATGAAAAAACTTACCAGTAGTCAAGTGTTAGGTTTAATTACTTAATCTAAATATACTTCAAGACTTAAACAATTTGAGGCATCACAAATTGCAATTCTACTGCCTACTGGAGAAAAATCAGACATATGTTCTCTATTATAAAAGCAGTCACAGTRTCACAATATTAAAACTAATATATAAGCATAGTTATCTGTAAACCAAGAATGCATTTAAATTGTAGGATTTTTTCTTTTTATAAAGGAGGAAAATACAAAGAAGGCTTCAGCTTTGAGATTGTTACATTTTCAAGGTTTATGATCAACACTGAAAACTAAAGTTTTCAGCTGTTAGGATAATTACCTTTGTATCCTGGAGCCATTCTTTTTAATAAAATGTTTCTGAAGAGTCCATAAGAATGATGTATATGTGGTCATATATTCCCATTGCTAGAGAATGAAAAGAAATTACTTGCAGGATTTGTTGGTAATAATAATTTGATTTGACTTGATTTTTTTTTTTTAATTTCAATGGTTTAGTACATTTTTTAAATTTTATTTTATTGTTTCTAAAATATAATTGCTTTTCRTATAGTCACTTTTAAATTTGATTTCTTTAGCTTATTATTCCATGTGTTCTATATATTCTGTCTTGGAGATTCTATTCTGCATGTTTCATTTTTATTAAATTTTCTACTAAATATATATTTCATACTGTTTTCAGGAACTTCTGTGAATGTGTGAAACTCTTAACCTTTGAATTGGCTGACTTTGAGATTTAATGGTGAATATTTAATGTAAAATTAACACAGGTTTTTGAATTTAATATACGATTTTTAGATAATCCATCAGTTGTGTGATCTCTTCTTGTTTCAACAAGTGTGTATGGAAATATTTCTCCTCCTTTTTAATGTTTTTTTGGGGTTTTTTTTAGTTTGTTTTTTTGGGGGTTTTTTTGTTTGTTTGTTGTTTTTTTAGAGGAGCCCAATTTCGCTAGGTCTCTAAATTAAGAAAAGAAATTAGTGCTTAAAAAGTGAACATAAGTTTCTGAAGGTTAGGAGAGTTTTCTCTTCTCAACAGGGAGAGTGAAGCTGACTTATACAGTCAGCCTACAAGAGAGGGCATGGGCAAGTGTACAACAGCGGCTAGGACAGAGGTGTTAGCGTAGAAACACATAACCACGGACGGGTTATATGCAAGGTGCTTTATTGAGGCGCCAGGGGAGAGGGGTACAAACCCAAATCAATCCCCAACACGGATTTCAGGTGCTTACATTATATACCCTTCTCGTTGTACAATCATATATTAATCATTTACCCAAGCATGAACCTCGAAACCCCTGCCAAACGATAATCTATTCATTGTGTATATTGGTCTCACTCAAGCATAACTCTCAGCCCCCTTTCCCAGGTGCAGCAACACAATTAACTCATCTATCTTAGTCTCTTGCCCCCTAAGTGAATACTCAAGTTCAGGCTTGCCTTTTACTGTCCAGGCAAGTACACAGGTTCAGGCTAGCCTGAACAGAATATCCATCTTSCTCTCAGGGCCTACTTTAGCTACTATAATTCAGAACATTTTAACCCTATGCTATCATAGGCAGGTCCAGGAGCTAAACTGAATGAAAAAAACTTCAGCTGAGAAGGCTACAACTAGGGCATTGAGTCTGAAGACGGAAAAGGTATACTGAGACTGCAATCATGTAGCCAAGGGTCATATTACAATGCATGTATAAAAGACTACTGAAGTAATACTGTGCAATAATACTGTCCTCGAATTGTCTGAACTTCAAACAAGTGAAATGTGTGTTTCTATGATGGTTTATTTATTTATTTAGTAAACAGCATACTTAATAGCAGTAAACTCTAATTTTTTATAAATTTTTTTCTTTTTTATAAGTTCTATAAATTTATAGTMTTTTCCAAGTCCTTTTGCTTAGAAGATACCATTTTCCTATCTTCTTCAATTTATTAGGAAATGCAATTGCTTTGTGATGTTTTTCTGCCTGCTTGCTCTCAAAAGTAAAATCTGTTTCATTAATTCCATAGACCACTTAATTCACTCTCCAGTAACACATAGCCAAAAGAAAGCAAGGAGGATCTGACATATGATGCCAGATTTTCAATTCCRTGAGGGAGGACCAAGTGGGTTCAAACTGAAGAAAAGTTAGAGAAAAGCATCCATCTATCCTTAACGTATTTAGACAGAGAGATCTAGAGCATGAAGAATATGTAGGTTCCTTAGAGTGATGACTAGCTGTCATCATAGTGATGTGAAAAGAAGCAGAAGGGTGCTTTAGAAGATTTATGTGGCAATTTAGTTTAAACTCTGATAATCTGGATTGAGCAGACTCCATTTCCTGAGAGAAACTACAAGTGGATAGAAGAGAGAAAAACATAAAAGAAGTAAAAGAAGGGGGGAAAAAACCCCCTAAAACCCAGAAAAAACCCATGCCCAAAACACATCCCCCCTGTAAAACTACTAGCTGGACTTTTTTTCATAGAAAATAGGTAATTTTTGTCTTTCAAAGAAGTCTGATTATGATACTTACTAGCTGATGTATTGCTACCCACAATAGTTCTTAACAGTAGTCACTGTAAGTCTCTGTAATCAAGGAGGTACCTTATTTGATGCTCACGCCTATGAAGTACTTCAAACAAAGCTGTTTCAAACATAAAACCTAATAGTACCATACTCTGGTGACCAGGAAACATGCTCTCCCCAATGTACATGCACATATCATGTCTTTTTCAGGRGATGTGCCCTATCATATTTCCTCCAGAAATATGCTTACTAGAGAATAAAGAGAGGAATGTTCAGTGATTAATGATTAAAATCAGAGGAAAYCAGAAGCAGCAAAATGGAATCTCGATGTTTTGCAAAAAACGTGTTCTTTAAGAAGGGGAAGACTGGTTTGCTCTATGAAAGGGTTAAAAGAGACAGCTACACAAAATGCAGACAGTGCTGGGAAGTGGATCATTTCTTACCACCATCAATAACAATGCAACAGTTTGGACCTGGCTTGTTTAATATTTCACATGAAGTATCCTCGGAGACTGACTTGACAGACACAGCATTTTTGGAGTAAACCAACAACTTCAAAACAGAGAGTCACTGCTCCAGATGGCATACACACAGAAGTCTAAAAAAGCTTAACTGTGCAGTGACTGAGCCGACCACAGAAAGATACAGTCTCTTATTCTAAGCAGCCGAATGGCTCAGATGTTTGTTAAGCAGAAATTTTAACTGAGCACTGATTTCACTGAATCACGCAGAATTGTTGAGGTTGGAAGGGMCCTCTGGAGGCCACCTGGTCCCACCCCACTGCTCAAGCAGGGCCACATGAGGTCTGTTGCACAGGACCATGTCTAGATGGCTTGTGAGGATCTCCAAGGATAAAGATTCCACAACTGCTCTGGGCAGCGTGTGCCAGTGTTCAGTCACCCTCAGAGTAAAACAAGTGGGTTTTCCTTCTGATTCCATCCACATTAAGATGGAATTTCCTGTGTTTCAGTTTGTGTCCATTTGCCCCTTGTTCTCTTTTAAATAAGAATTTAGCTACATATTTTATCTGTAAATGTTATAAATGTTATCTGGGAAACTTTCATTTACATCAGTACATGATAACTTGCTGTTCAGAAATAATTAAAAAATGAGACTTGGAATACCATCAAGTAATGAAACATGCCCAGTAGGGTGTCTACAAAAAAAAAAAAAAAAAAAAAAAAAAGCATCTTTCACTCAGTTCTTCATTTGAATTTTAGATGTCAAAAATGCAATGAATAAAAGAAATTTGGGAACATGCTATATTCAGACTTGCAAAAGTGATGTCATTTAGTTTCATATGGAATAGCCTATAAAGAAAGCAAAATATTGATGGAAAGAGAGGCCATGAAGATATAGATATAACTATATATATAGAAAGTACATGTAAAAATATGTCAAAATACACATTTTAATCTATGCTGCTAACTACGTCTCTTAACATGTCCCAGTCTAAATGTAGAATCTTTCTATAACAACCAGGGTGAAGAGGTTTTCAACAATAGTGAGTTTCTATAACTCTTTCTGTGGATTGTTCAGTTTAAAGAGATTATGAGAGRTTTTTTAAAAGTGTTGAATCATTCAGTGGACACAAATTTCTGATTTTGAGAAAATGTGCTATTCATATGGCTAATATTGTGTGTACCAGACAAAATAATTGGGGGTGGATTTTTTCATTTTTGAAGGCAATACTTTTATACTTGGCCAAGCACCAGCAACTCTTAATCTCTGGTTAACTTGTGTCATAACTTGTATCATAAAATGTCACCTACAGGCTGAAATTTTCTGCTTTCCCTTTCATTTTAGTAGAAGAAATTGGATTTTCCATTGACCAAATGCAATCATTATATTTAGATTCCTAGTGTGAAGCAGTTGTCAATTTCTTATCCTCAATAATAAAGTCAATGATGGTATATATAGTAAAGTTAGCAATTTTTTACACAGAAGATGGAAAAAATGTCATTTCTTTATTGGGTACCATGTAAATATGAGAAATTTTTACAAATCATTTAACATTTGCTAGAGATGGAGTCAGGCCAGAAAGAAAGAAAAAAAGAAAGATGTCCAAACACAGAAAGTTTTTTCAGTAAATTGAAGATTRAAAATGGAAAACTTTGATTTGAATCTATGTCAAAGGGTATCTTTTAGCTTTCTTCTTTTTCTTTTTTTTTTTTTAATAAAAGGCAAGTTTTATGAAATGTTTATCTTTGAAATGGATTATTTGCGTACTCCACTTCTTGTTCACCTTAATCTTCTGATGCAATTACTGCTTAAGAAGGCTGGTTTGAAAATGCAGTATTATACATTTGAGAGCCTTTATCCTAAAATATTACACTCAGGTAAGGTTGAAATACATTTTCAGCAACAGCCACTTAATGTGCTGTACAAACAACTACTTCATGTGACCTTTCAGAGAAAATATATTCTGTGATTGCTATAGTCATCCAATAAAAATGAAAAAACCGGCATATTAAATTCTTCACGTACCTTTCAAAACATTTCTCAATGACAAGCTAAAATCCTGTTCATGTTGCCCTATAAGATGATGTCAGTCTCAGACACCTCCAGCTTGCAACTGAATGGCGTATGAGGTGCTGTAAAAACAATACCACTATTGTCATAAAAGACCTCATGTATGAAACCTGAAATATGAATCAACCGATTTTATACTCACAAGCTAAAAATCAGCCTGTATTTCTAAGCTTTAGTTAATTCGATCATCAAGATGTTCTAAAAACTCAAAGGASCTTAAGTCCAGGGTTTGCATATCTGAAGTGGTTCATGCATATTCCATGCTAAAATAGTAAATACCCTCCCACAATCATTTTTGGAAGTCCCTATAAGGTAATTCCATCCTTAACCAGAAGGAGAAAGAAGAGTCATTTGCAGAGTTTGCAGGTGAGTTTACAAACCTGTTCATGCTGAGCAGATTTTGTTGCACGGTTCAATTTATGATTCAGTACACAAAGTAGTCAAGAACATAACAGCATAACTGTCCATGAATAAACTCACACTACGTCTCATTCAGTAAAACAAAACAGTCTTTCTCCCAAAGAAAGCTATGCTATCATATGGTGTTACCCAAGAGTGTAAAATTAAGAAAATGTGAGGAGAGAAACAAAAATACCTTTGAAATAAGAGAAATTTCAAACAAGCTGTAAAAGTAATGCAAATCCTCTTGGGTCTGCTGTTAAAGCTAGGCATTTGCAATGAAATCTCCCTATTCAACCTGATGTRTCTGAGACAAGTCTTAAAAAGTCATGTTTAGACAACAAATCTCACTTGTTTGTTATTGTCTGTGGGGTTTTTTTTTCAGCAAATTGTGGATGTGTAAACATTTACAGAAGATGGTTAGGTGTTATACAGATACAAATGCTTGGGGATTTGGGGTGTTGCTGGTTTTATTGATTGGAGGAAGATTCCACAATTTCCCCAGTAAATTAAATCATGTAGACTAAAATGAGGCTTTGAAACAAAAAAAAGGTTTTCCATTTTTTTCGGAGAGTGAATGCTGTGCTTTTCACTGATTAATAAGTTGAGTTGAATATCTACAAGAAACTCAGAAAATAAATTTCGGGTAGATCTCTGAAGTTTTAATTTGTACTTGGACTGAGTGAGCTGTGTATAAGACAAAGAAGAAATCAAAAATGTTAATTGTTTTTCATTAATTATATAATTGTGAAGGGAAAATAATAATGAAATCTGGGTGCTGTGCCTCATCAGAGTTGTGAACTGGTTTCAAATATCTCCTCTGGGTTCTGCTGTACATTGCCTGTTTATTGAAAGTGAAAGATTTAACTTTCTGAAGTGCATGGCTACATCTAAAGGACTCTTGAGTTAAGCCAGTGGAGAAGAAGGTAGAAAGCAGATAATGTTTGTATGTTGGTAATTAAGTAAGTAGTGAAAAACTAAGTATGTGAACTTAACATTTTTGGAAAAATCTAATATTGCACCAATTTTATATAACTATATAACAAAAGCAATTGTTGAGCATATTTTTTCATATCAGAGGTAGAATCCTGTGTCTAAGCTTGGCTTCATAGTTTTCCTCGATTTTATTGACCCTTACGTACTGACTCTAATATTAAAATATGTCATGACAAAATATACAGAAAAAGAAAGTGTGTCCTTTTTGCACTGATTGACCTAAAAATAGAACTGTGTCCATCATGTAGCCACAATATACTCTTAACTGGAAGAGCAACAGATTTGACAACTATTACGGGGTGGAGGTTTTTCACTTTTCCTAGGTAGTGAAAGTTTTAAAATCCTTATTATCAAAGTTCATTCTGTTGTGCGAGAGTACAGGAGAGCAGAAACACAAGATAAAAAGAAAATTAGACTGACAACCATTCTGCAAGACTAGAAAAAAAACTGGATAAGAATTTGTTTTAAAAATCTTTAGAAATACTTTTCTTTCTTGCCATCTGACTGTTCACGTCTGTAAGACAGATGCATACTCTTGAGTATGTTTGTATGTAAATGTCGTATAGACTGAAACTTCAAAAATATGTTACAAGTAAAATAGTCAGTACCTCACGTCAGAGGTTTTCGCATTATCTTTGAAATAGGTATGATTCTGCTGAAGTTATAAGAGCTATGTTATGTTATTATTTTCATGACCAAGCTGGTCTTCCTRAAGTTGACTAAGTTCTTCAGTGGTTATATGTACGGTTAAAAACTAATATATGTCTCCAAATTCTTTCACTTTCCATTCAGCCATCCTTTGCCATATTTTTTATTAAACTCTGTTCATGTTTCCCTTTTTATTTTAAACAAATTAAAATTATTCTTAGATATAAAACATAGTAAGTATCTGTGAATGAATTCATCATACACTGTAACTTTTGCAAAAGTACGGTGCCAAGCTGTAGTGCCAGAGAGGAACTCAGTGGAATACAGATTCCGATATAACTGGCAGTTAGCTTGACAAGCTTGTTTCTCCCGGTATAATATGCACTAAGTAYCACTGGTAGAGGGTTATTTTGTTGTATGCTGGTTTTTTTAACCATATCTGTGAGAAAGAGACAGTAGAACAAGTTTTCTTTCCTAGTAAAGCCTTCCAGCTTCAGAAACTGAGTGTCATTAACAGTGATAGGACAAACCTTCAAGAAAAAAATTGCCACTTAAAGCTAACGAATGCATCTACTCATTTAGGATGTTTTGCTCACGACTTAGAAACTCTCATTTATTGCCYTTTTTTCGTTATACCCTGGTCTTGATTCAAATCCATTCCAAATAATCGCATCCGAAAGAAATTTCTGATTTTCCTGTCGTTCTCACTCTAACCTCGTGACCTGCTGTAGCACTGCATGCTTTCCCAGGAAACTTTGAAGCACTCTCTCTGTCACAGTCTGAGCCTCTAGTACACAGGCCCATGTAATCCCACTCATAGATGCATGCATATACATGGTTCGTATTCTCAAGCTTTGACATTTGTGCTGGTCTATCTGTATACTCTTGTAGCCATGTGATTTCCTAATGATATAAAATTTCTAGCTCATATTGATCCTACCTCCTACTGCCCTTCATTRCATCCTTGGAGATCAGTGTGCTCCTCTTAGAATACATTAGTCATTCATTACTAACACCATAAAAGCCCTGGAGTCCTAGAGGAGAAGAGCCTTTCCTTTTGCCTTTCTATTCTCTCACTATTAATAGACAACTCCCAGCTGCTATTTCATTTTTCTTCTGTCATGAAAGCTGTAACTACATGATTAAAATGGCATGCAGCTCTAAAACTACTATCAATTACACTAATTAAGGTCAAATAGACTGGAACAGCACTCTTTGTGGAAAACAATGAAAGCAATGTAAACCTCTATTAATTTAAGGACATCATATGTACATATGACAGTTTCTACACATCTTATTATTAATTATTTTTAGGTAGTCTCTTATAATGACTTCTCTAGGATGTATTTTGCTCTTTTCCTTCTGAGAACAAAAAACCCAGGTGGGGATTTTTTTTTTAACCGTGTAGGTAGAAATGACCTCTTTTTATTAGAAAAATTATGTTCTTGGGTTTTGTTTGTGCCTAAAGAAAGCTTATTATGAATTTTCAACATTTGCCTTCCCTGCAGCTACAAGGAGGATTACAAGTCAAGGAGGACCTGACATAACTGTAAGAAATATGTTCTAACTAGGTCTAAAATCTAGTTTTACAATGGAAAATGAATGTTTCCTCTCAGTAACTGTCCCTCAGTACTGTCTATCTGAAAGACACACTGTAGGAAATTACATTTAGTAGAAAATACTATATATATCCTAAGAGAATTTTTGAATGAAATGAATGTTTTGATTTCTGTTTTCAATTATGTAAATTATTTTCGTTCTGAATGAGAAAGAAGAAGCTGAAATTTGGCTAAAAGAATTAAAGAAAWAAAACAAACCACCAAACCATGTGACCTTAAATATTTCAAATTATTTACTAAAAAAATGCTGGCATTTTCATCTCTTTACTGAGAGATCCTACCTAAACAATAACATCTCTCCTCATGTGTAGTCATCTTTGAGTAAACAGTAGCTTAACCAGTAGGCAACTGCAAGGAAGATATTTTTCATTTTAAAGGGTATTCAGAACTGGAACATGTTTCCTCCCTTGGTATCAGCAGTGTTCAGTCCTGACCATCACAGTGAATAGCTGTTTTCCTGCATGTCTGGGAGTAGGGTTCTTGAAGGCAGCTGAAAGAAATTATTCATCATGGAAAGTTACTATTCACAAAGAATATCATCCTTGAACGTAACAATCTTGATGAACTATTCTTTAAATACAAACCAYGGCTATTTCCAAGTACAAAACAGTGTTTCACAATGGAATATAAGAAATACCAAGTAGGAATCCCTTCTTGTTAAGCTTTAGAAGCACAATCATTGCCTCTTTATGAGTGTTTCTAACTAGTGTTTCAAGGTGTTGAATAATGCATACAGAAAGAGAATGAGGGTGAGGGGTTTAAAAGAGCTGCTTGAGAGAATAAAGGATCACAGGCAGCAGCAATGACTCATTGTAACACAAAATGCTCTGTAGCTAAATTATTCAGACTAGATGGGTGTTGTAATTAAAAGTAGTTACCATTCCTCCCTGATTACTTCCCAAGAACGTTTTTTAATGAACAGGATCATTTCATTAAAATATTTTTAGTGATCAAAAATTTAGAAATATCTTCTTTTAATTTTTTTCTAAGTGACCTCAAATTAACCTACAGAGCCATTTCACTTGTAAGAGGTGTTTTGATACATAGTGAGGGTTTCAAATGAAATTTTGACACAGTCTTCTTTAATTTACAAACACACAACTGAATTTAAACAACTAAAAGTTGCACAAGTTTAAATCTGCTGGGGATTCAGCCTCACCTAACTTGAAGGCAATAACTAACATTTTGYTATTGATTGTATGTTCCCTATCAGCTTGAGGCAAAGCTGAATAAAAAGGTTGAGATTTTTCACACTAGTTCTATAGACTTAGGAGCAGGCCTTCATTTGGCAGACCTTCTTTACAGCTTCTTTTTCACCAACATCCCACTCTGCTTTGCACTGGTACAGCTTCAACTCGAGTCCTGTGTGCAGTTTTGGGTACCACAGTGAGAAAAAGATATAAAGGTATTAGAGAGCATCTAAAGGAGAGCTATGAAGATGATGAAGGGTCTGGAAGGAAAGCCACATGAGGAGTCTCTGAGGTCCTTTGGGCTGTTCAGCCTGGAGGAGTCTGAGGGGAGACTTCATCACGGTCTAAACTTCCTTGTGAGGGGTAGAGGAAGGCCAGACACTGATCTCCTCTCTGTGTTGCCCAGTGACAGGACCCGAGGCAATGGCCTGAAGTTGTGTCGGGGGCGGGTTAGGTTGGATATTAGAAAAAGGTTCTTCCCCCAGAGGGTGGTTGGGCACTAGAACAGGCTCCCCAGGGGAGCAGTCTGACAGAGTTCAAGCATTTGGACAATGCTCTCGGGCGCATGGTGTGATTCTTGTGGCTGTTCTGTACAGGGACAGGAATTGGGCTTTGATGATCCTTGTGGGTCCCTTCTAGCTCAGGATATTATATGATTCTATGATTCTCACGTAGTATTTTCTATTTTTGAGGTTGGACTAGATGACCCACTGTGGTCCCTACAAACCTTAACCCTTTGTGATCCTGTTATTCTGTGATTTCTGATTCTTATCTAGTCAGGAGCCATCTAGGTAATGTAGTCTTAGYGTGATCTTTACGAAAAAATATGATTTTTAAGTGCAAATTTCAATCACAGCTTAGGGATCACATGGCAACAAAATAATGACTGACAAAGAGATCTTAAGCATAGAGGCTGATCAAAGGTCTGAAATGGCATCTTGGTGTTCTGAAATATGAAGTAAGTAAACATTTCAACCAGCTCACAAAACAGACTTAAAACTTAACATCAGTTTTTGGTGAATCCACAAAGGCCGTTTTATTTCAAGTATCAAGTTCAGGTCATGTTAATAATTTCAAGCCAATTGAATACATTAAGGGAAAAAACCCTCAAACATCTCTCTTGTCAATAAGAATACTGACAAGTAATGTGAAGATTAAGTTTTGATTTTTGTTTTATAAGAGACATAATTTATAACAACTTTGAAAGTTCATAAAAGTCAGATGGTTTTGGTTGGTTTCTGGTTTTGGTTGATGGTTTTCTGGTTTGTTTTTTTTTCCCAGGGGGCTTTTTTTGGGCTGTACATATCTAACATTTGCAAACAAATAGACAGAGAAAACTCTATTGAKGAGTCTCATTTGTATGCACAGTGATGATATACAGTCTATTTAAAGGCTGCTGTTGGACATAGACAATTCACAGACTTTRTTCTTACCTTTTGCCACAGGGATGAATTACAGACACACTGCAAATTTGATTGTGCACAGAGAGCATGTGGGAGGAAAGCTGTGTAGCTAGAGGCTCAGCGTGCACCTTATTGAGACAAAATGGAAACAAAATGACAAAAATACAAATAAAACATAAAATTGTTAAAAACTGAGAACAGGTATGGGATGGGAAGGGGACACAGAGGTGAAAGAATCTCTGTACTAAAGCAATAGATTAATTGTTTAAAATAGTGTTTCTTAATGTGTTATTTTTTCAGACCTTTCATGGAAACGAAGAAATGATGGCAAGAAATTTGTAATAAAGAATTCTCTCATCTAAATAAAAATTAATATAAACTGATTGAAGAAAACTGTTAATTTTATTGAAGGAGACAAAGCTGGGTTCATCAGTTCAAGACACAGAAAGMAAAAATAGATATGAAGATTAATTTTAAGTCAAAGAAAGGTAGCAAAGGTCATACAGATTATTAATTTCAGAAAAGAAAAGATAAAATAGGATTCAAATTTTATTAATTTCATCCAAAGCAGATGAAGTGGAATGTATGAGTCATTAACTTCAATAAGGAAACTCAGAATGGATAATATTTATATAATTTTGTTACTTAAAGTAAGGCAGAAAACAATCAAAAAAGGGACTAATTATTAACCGAATCCAAAGCAGAGTTATATCATACAGTATACTTCAGGGTCCATTTTGGGAAATTATTTAGATTAAAACAAGTTTAATGTGGAAAACATGAGTCTATGTTTTGGTTTAGCCATGGTGGGTGGGGAAATGCCTCCACTCATTAAGTCAACACAGTCAAACAGTGGTCTGTTTTGACATCATTTCAAGCAGCTCCTCAGTTGTGTGGTTTAAATAGGAAGAAAACACGTCACTGTGGCATAGTTATTATGTCCTCAAAAAGCAGAAGATTCACTGACCCACCAATATATACAGAGGACTGTAGAAAATTTTTATGTGTAGGAAAGAYGTGCTTTACAGAGTGTATTGGGTTTGCATGGCCAAGTTTGGGTAGTGGCGGAGGGGAGCTACAGAGGTGGCTTCTGTGAGAACCTCCATGTCCCGCAGAGCCAATCCCAGCTGGCTCCAAGATGGACCTGCTGCTGGCCAAGGCTGAGCCAATCAGCAATGATGGTAATGACTCTGCGATGACATTGTTAAGAGTTATTGCTCAGACATAATGGCAGCCGGAGGGAAGTGGGGTGAGAACACGTGAGAGGAACAACTCTGCAGACACCAGTGTTGGTGGAGAAGGAGGGGCAGGAGGTGTTGTAGGCACCAGAACTGTGGTGCAGACCATGGTGAAGCAGCCGTATCCCTGCAGCCCGTGGAGGTCAATGTGGGACAGAGATCCACCTGCAGCCCATGGAGGAGATCTGTGCTGGAGGAGGTGGATGTATAAATAGAGGCTCTGAAACCCATGCTGGAACAGGCTCCTGTGAGGGACCTGCAGACCCAGGGAGAGAGGAGCCCATGCTAGAGAATGCTGTTCCTTCTGGAAGTCTTCCTGGTAGGACTTGTGACCCCATGGGGGACAGACATTGCAGTGCCTGAAGAGCTGCATCCTGTACCCAGATTGCAGCAGTTTGTGAAGAACTGTTGCCATGGGGGCTTACACTGGGGAAGTTCATGGAGAACTGTCTGCTATGGAAGGGATCCCACACTRGAGCAGGGGAGGGTATCCTCTGCCTCAGCAGTGGCAGAAACAACCTGTGATGAACTGGCCATAACCTCCATTCCCTGTGTCCCCATGCTGCTGGGGGAGGAAGGCAGAGCCTGAGAAGAAGGAACAGGTGGAAGGAAGCTGTTTTTAAGATTTATTTTACTTCTCACTATCCTGCTCTGGTTTTGTTAGTGATAAGTTCATTTAATATCCTCAAATTGAGTCTGTTTTGTCCATGACAGCAACTGGTGAGTGATCTCTACCTGTCCTTACCTTGACCTGTGAACCATTTGTTACATTTTTTCTCCCCTGTCTAGTTGTGGAGGGGAGTGATAGAGTGGCTTTGTTGGGTGCCGGCATCCGGATAGAGTCAACCCACTACACACAAACAAAAAATCTACTTCCTGAAATTAATTACAAGCAAGAGAAACACAATAGAATTAATATGAAAATAGTGGATTATATAATTTCATATAACCAAAGTGTTACAAATTTGCAAATGCAGTGAGATATTGTGCTAACAGTTGCTAGTGTACACAAATAATTCCTTAATGTGGCTTTCAGAAGTAAGCAACAAGAGAGAAAATCTTGCAGCAAAGGTCTAGCATAGGACGCAACTCCCACTTTTTCATGTTCATATTTCTCACAGATTTTTCTTCTGAGAACATTGAATTTCAGTTTTGTGCAAAATGAATCAACAAACACTCTGCTCTAGATATCCTAATGTCTACTTCAGCAAATAAAAATATATAATATTTGTTTCACAAAATTAAATCTATTAAAATCTCAGCCTCAAAACTGAAAAACAAACACATTATGGAGAAGTCCTACCTCAGAGATCACACGTACTCTCACAATCCTGCTGATGAAAATAGCTATATACTTTTGGTTTTCCTTCCTTGGTGTATTTTAGGTAATATTGAGACAATARAACATTATATTGATTATCATTCTTCCTATGCTTCACCTTCAAGTGCAAGATCTATATGCAATTTATGCTCACACTCCGTAGAATGACAATAACTRGGTTTATTTTACCTCACAGTTTAGTTTTTAAGTACACATCAAAAGGGAAAACAAGTACAACATGCATTCTTTGCAAAGTTGGTTTTTGGGTTTTTGTAAATTGCTGTTTAGTTGCCTGGCCTGAACATCTTGGATGAGGAGGGTGCAGGTCTCCTCTAACTCCAGGGTTCACCTGTCACTTCTCAGAAAGCAGAGTTCAGCTATACTGACATGTTGATGCTTCAGATACTCTTGGCCATCTCAAATAATATTAAACATATTATTTAGAACAACTCTTGTATTTAGGCAACAGTATCTGTCCAATGATACCTAGTTTAAAGCAAACCGAACTTATTTCTAGGCTCCAATGATTACATTGAATAGCTCTGCCTTGATTATAAAGTGAGATAAGATACATAACCCACATGCAGATACCTGAACTTGTTGAGTGTTAATTTAAAACTGAATCCCRTATATGGCAGAGATTTACCAATTTAAATCATGCAGACAGATTTAAACCAAGACAGATTTAATCTAGCAGGCTAATAGGAAATTCCCCCCAAAATTCAACTATCTTTTGCAGAAAGGTTTGACCAGCTTTAATCACTAAACTGTTCTAAAACCTAAGATGTTRTCATTTTAATAGACTGTGCTTAATAAAGTAGTGGTTAGTGTTGTATCTTGTGTATGCTTTTCAATCTACAGGAAACTGTATGTGTGCTTTACTGAATAATAATTCCAATTGCAACTCAGTRTTGTAACATTCAAAACATTGTCTGCGATGGCAGATAATTACGATTTTGTCAKAAAGTCACAGAATCATAGAATGTTTTGGATTGGAAGGGACTTCAAAGATCACCTAGCCATGGGCAGGGACAACTTTCAACAGATCACGTTGATCAAACTATCYGAGCTGACTTTGAATACTTCCAATGACTGGGCATCCACAGCATTTCAGGGCAATGTGTTTCAGTGTCTCACCACACTCATAGTAAAGAATTTCTTTCTTATACACAATCTAAATCTACAATTTTTAAGTTTAAAATTATTTTTCCTCTCCTATCACTACTACAATTCCCTGGAGCTGGTTTTGTTGAGCAATATTGAATACTAGTATTAATAATATTTTTTGTTATTTTCTTTTACTACCTTCAGAAATTCTACTTTAAAATATGCCTAAATGCACTTTATGATATGCCTCATACACCATACATAAATTCATATATTAATATGATTATAATAGCAACTCACTATCATTTTTGAATCCATCTCTCCAGTCACTAGCAGAGACCTCTGACAGCAAGCTGTCTTTTCCACTTCTGTTTTTCAAAGCAATGTCAGGATGAAGATAATGTCTTCAAGACTAAATCACTTCATATGTTATCATCCTCAAGGTCTTCGTCTTGTGTTTATTATTCCCTTAGCAATCAACACAGAAGACGAGTACTTTGTCTAGCATCTTCCTTAAAAAATATTTTTTTTCCCTGTATTTTCAGTATGCTTATCTTAATAATACAATGACTATTAGATATTGCTATACATGCTTTTGGAAGTAACCTTTTTTGTGTACAAATAACAAAAATGTAGTTATTTGTCAGTTCAAATTTAGCTTAACATTTAACACATCAGAAAGGTTGTTGGGTCAATCAGCACAGAACTGTACCTCAATCAGTCACTTCTGCCTTTTTAGTGTGACATGGTTTTGTACACTGTCATGCTAGCTGCAGAAACAAGCTCTTTATTTCATACTGGCTCAAAATCTCCTGGTAAAACACCAAACACTGACATATTTATTCTGAATAATTTCCTCTTTGATAAACTTTCAACTGAACAGCTGAAAAAGTTGTCATGTAAGGATGACATTCAGGAACAAGTTTAATCCCCATGTGAATGAGGAAGGGTTGTACAACTTCTACATTATTATGTCATGCGATGCATTTATCACATAATGTTATGTCTTTTGTAGACTGTCATTAATATCTAGTATCTTTACTATCTCTTGCAAATTGGCATTTGGCATGCCCAACACTGGAAAACTTCAAGACATGGATTCCTGTATCGTATTTTGTAGTGATCATGTTCTCAAAGACCAGTATTTCAGACTTGCACCTACAAAACTTGCCTTTGTCTGCTGATTTAAATGTTAACAGCATTCCCCTCACTACAGTAGTGTCTGAAAATTCTGCTCCAAAATGGTCAACTATCTTACGGGTCAAGATGTTGAAATGAACATTAGTATTCAAAACACTATTTTCAGGAAGTTCTACTCATTCTTTTACCCCTGTGATCCTTACTTTGGGTAAACTATATAACAGCAATCACRGCTTCCAGCAGTGCTTTTGATCTTTCTATTTGGGGTTACACTCACAGAGAGTGTTATCAAAACAGAAATTTAAATTAAAATTTAAAAAAAGCTGTGAAGTTTGTATTTTATAATTCAGGTTATGTTCCGATTCCTGTGTATGAAGTCATTATGAGTTTTTTCTCTTATATTTGTCCTTACCAAATATTATTTTAACTTTGAAATTTTAAATGCCTTATCTAGGCATCAATAATGAAGTAATTTATTATCAAAGTATGATTGATTAATAAAAGAAAGATTTACAAAGCAATTATGGAAACTACGTGTTAAAGGGATGGTTTGCAAAATTATCCTATTTTACATAGAACATTTGTGTAACTATGTTCTTATCAGTTTTGTCTTAGAATTTTTTACCCTGAGATCCAATAACTCTGAGGTCTAAAAATTCTTCAGAGTCTTTGTATGAATACCATCCAGCTCTGGAATCAGATTTGTAAAATGAGTCTCTGAAAGTTCTAGTTATGGAAAAATTWCAGCCATTTAACAGGAAGATGCTTGTGACCAGCTGAAGTATTGCAGTGACGTGGTCATCAAGGCAATAGAAAATATTTCCACATTTCAATGGCTTTCATGCTCTCACTCTATCCAGATGATGTCTGTGTCATGCTCAAATGAAGGTCACTCAGCTGACACTGTTCCTGRTTTGCAACAGCAGTTCAAACAGGCTCTGCTTTGAACAAACATGATATTGCTGTTAACTGAGCCTACGTGACAGGCACTTGCTCTGTGTAGCACTTCTGAGGCTCAGTGAGTACATCTTCATGGTTCTGCCCTTTCCTGTGAGAAGATTCTGGTGCCTCCACAGCCACCTCAGCAATCTCACAACTTATGCAGTAAGAAAGCTGAGTCTCAGATATGAGCAAATTGGAGCTTAAGTCACTTTTTTAAAAGTGACTTAGCCTTCTATGTAGACACTTTTATCTTAAACATCAACTTTTTTTCTGAAAAGTTGCGTGTTCGGTGTAAAAATTTAATCTTCACATTCAYGCTTTCTTAGTGAGAATGTTGCAAATTCTTGACCCAGGTAGCTTTATTCTATCATTCTAATCMATATAAAATTGCCTGTTTTTTTTTTTTTAAAGTGTATTAAAATAGACCCTCACACAGTAGACCCAAAATAACAGCCAGCTTATGCTGACATAGAACGTCGCCCCCACATATGCATGCACAGAAAAGTTGAAAGTCTTTTCTCCTGACATTTTTCATAGTTTAGTTTATGGAATGAACATGTTGCTTGGTGACATAAATGTATTTTGACACTCTCTGACGAAAGACCAGCACTTCTGTTATGACAATACTCTGACGAGTAGTGTGCTGTTACAGTTGGCTATATGAAGTACTCACTCTGGGATTGTAATTTGTAGAGAATCATCTGCTCTGAGATAACTGAGTTCAGGCTCATGTCATGCATTGGGCAGCTTGCCCTATCTTCATACAAGTCTAAACCATCTCAGACTGCCTTTATTCTTCTATCATATCACCTTTTTTCTTTAGACCCTTTTAATCTACTTTTCTTCTGCTGCACACCTCAACCTAGGCAATGCTGATGTGACCTAAGTTGCCAAACACGATCTTGTCCTCTGGAATTTCACATCTCAGAGTTGTGCTTTTTCCATTGTGTAAAATGCTGAGAGAGCAGATATGTGCCTCTAAGCCATGAATCATGGCCTTGCTGCCTTGTTAACAAGTTACTGCCCATTAGCTGATCCATGATAACCATTCATACATGTACTGCTGCCCCACATTACTTAAAAAGAGTTTATCTCTTTTTCATTAAGACGTAAATCACATTATTCAGTTCTGCATTTACTACAGTCTATAAGCTCCTGTCCACTGATTTATAATGATATGTGCAAAGAGTGTTGATAAAGGGTGTCAAAGATAAATTTTAGGTAACTCAGAATTCCTTTCTCCTCTCTAAGGGATCAGTGATTCCACTCCAGAAGTGCCATCAAAGACTGCACGCAGACAGGTAGCTAGGCCRGATAATTTCCTTTGAAATGGCTGTCCCATGGGCAAACTGTTTCCATGTTAAATTATGCATTGTTTTAGTAAAGCTTCATTTTAATTTACTGGGTTTCATTGACAAGGGAAATGCTTTCACATCTATTCTCACTAATCATTTCAGCTGTGAGTGAACCCCTTGAAAAGAGCTAGAACCTGCTGTTTATATTTTTCTGAATTTTATTAATTTCACAAGGCACAAATGGTTATTAATTGTCTGTGGYTGATCCATACATATAAACATCTCAGCATTTTTTAACTTAGAAATAAAGATATCTATTAGATTTTAGTAAGATAAATGAGCTATTTTACTTTATACCTAAACTTGTTGAGTTTAGGTATAAAGTAAAATAAAATCTATCATTACCTAAAGAGGTTATCTACTAACCTGAGTTTCCTTTAGGCAAATAAGCATTTCCTTTTCTATCAGKAAAACCTTTTGTACTCTTTAAATTGAATCTGTTAAAGGTTATGCTGTGTTTGATGGCGTAGAAATTGAAGGATGAAAAACATATGTATCTTGATGGAGATTCTTTCAAAASTCTAAAACCAAAGATTTTGCTGCTAAATATTCTTCTTATAGTTTACTCAACATTCRGCAAATTTTACTTCAATATTGGGGTTAATTAATGCTTATCTCTTGGGAGTGTCTGGGGATTTTTTTTTTTAAATTCCTCAGGAGACAGAAAAACATATCTGCTATAAAATGAAAAAAAAAATTACTATGTTATGATTTTCAAGTTGAACATTGCAAAAAGGAGTGACCACGCAAACCGAGCTGCCATCTTGTGGATTAAAGTCTCCAAAGTGCAGGTAGCGCATATTGCCTGAATGCAGAAGGAAAAAATATTTATAATAGTCATCAGGTCTACCTGACTTGGCATTCATCTCATAAGAGGATTATGAGAGCTGTAATTTTGAGCTTACACAATCAATCTCTAAAAACTCATCACCTGAGTTCTAATTTCCCCAAAAATCTTTAAACCTAGCCCTTCCAATATTAATAATGTATAGGTTAAGCAATACTGAAGAACCGCTTGCGTTTTTCAATTAGTGTTTGGTGCAGAACTATGTTTTGTAATATAAATAATTGGTTTAACCACTAAATTGATGTGACAGAAATAATTGTTGAGCAATTAAATGCAATAATGATTTTGGCTCATGGGAAATATATACTAATAAACCTGAGTTTCACTTTGCTCGAGGACTAAAATATCCCCTCTAGTTAGATTCTTCAGCATTATTCATACATCAATTACTATTAGGTTATAGAAAGAAAAACAGACAGTTATTGAAAATCATTAGTCACTTCTCTTTCATTTTCTCGTTCTTTCCTTCTTTCTTTTTCCATGTGATTTGAACTTGAAACTAAAAAATGCCAAAAAATATCACTGCCAACAGCGCCTTTACTGTCTGTGCTAGGCATGAGAGTTGACAAGCCAATCTCTTCATATGTGGAACCCATGGCACAACGATAGGAGCGTATGAATTCTGTGTTCCTGGATTTCACATACAGTCATGCTCTGAGCTCCTGTAACCTATTCAAAATGTTTATTTCATTGAAGAGATTTTTCATTTAAAGAAATGGCCTTACAGCTTTTTCTTTTTTCTGAAGTGACTTGCTGCTACTGCATATTTAAAAGGTATAATTTTAATCTTATCATATAATTTCATTATTTGTATTTCAAACTGGTTATAACACATGGGTGACAGCATATGGAAGTGTGAAAAATGCTGTATGACTTGATTACAATCATGGAACTTCTCTGTTTTTTACGACAGTTGCTTTATTTAGCCTGGATCTCCAAATTCTTCCATGTTTTTAAAAATACTGGTGATAGATAATTTTTGAAATGAGCATGGAAAAATTGATAATTTATCAGTAAATTCACAAATAGTTCAATTTCAAAACATTCATTAATCATATATTACTACAGAAAAATGACTTTTTTATAAAGAAAATGTCAAATTTTACAGGCCTTTTACTAAAAAGTATTCTGCACTAATATTCCAAATTAGCATTGGTACTACRCTTTCTAAGTAAACTTTCTAAGTAACTGCTTAGTTCATAGAGCATAGGTTCTCTATTATCACTGGAGAATAACATACTTTATGAACGCTGAGAACTTTGTAAGAGTATGGCACTCTGCCATTAAAGATGGTCAAGCACGTAATCTGTGAGTGATACACTTTTTAAAGGTATACAGCGTACTCTACATACGAATAAAAAATGCATAGAACGTTAATTCATCATTGTAATATTAACTGGATATGGGAAATCCAGGTATTTTTCATGCTGAATCAACCAACGTAATAAAATTTTAGCAACAATGTGTCAGTTTGGTCTAGACTATTTATAGCATTAAATATTCAGGAGAATATAACTCTTACATATGACACATCTAAGCATACTTTATCTCATCAATAGTTCTTTTCCTTATAACTCATGTTACTATGTCTTACTTTTATCATTTCATAATCATACAAAAGCAAAAGTGACATTCCCATTGTCCAAATTAGTCTTTTCTGACCTGAAATTCAGTTTTGTCACTTTGCATAGCAATGAGTMTTCTTTTATATACATTTCCATCTGAACTACCATGTTTTCTGAGCAGAAATAAATGAAAAATGGCTTTCATTTTGACCTAAAGTATGCTTTGACTAATAGGTTAGCCTCCAGATCCCCACACAAAACTGGTGTTTATTAAGTCCGCAGAATTAATCTCCTGAGTCTCTAAAACTTTGTGAAAGAACCACAAGAAAATGATAGAACTGTTTATCAAGTTTATTTTAGAAATCTTATCTTACATGTCTTTTAGATTAAGTTAAACCATGTCTGATTATATTTCATTTTTCCTGGGTTTTTTTTGGCTTGGTGTAGTTGGTTCTTTGGTCTTATTTTTTTTCCCAGAGAACAAACTGAGTAACAATTTTTTTTTTGAGGGATAACAGACCATAAGTAAATTCRTGTGTTATATTATTTACTGTAAATACATTTTGGATCAGGTTCCTACCCATTTTACCCATTTAAAGAAAGTATTCACTTCCCAAGATTAAAAAAAAAATTGACACAGAACAAAAGATACAAATACAACATGTAGTAGATCAGATTTTTTGCTTTTTTCTGTAAAATAATAGGATTTTTTTGCCACTTAAAGGTGAGAGATCAGAATATTCATTTATGGAAAAAACAATTATTTAAGCACTGATTTGGATTCATTTTAAAGTTATCATGATTTATGATGTTGCCTGTAACATAGCTAAACACTTAGTGCCACTATATCTAGGACATCATACATTTGGCAATGTGTTTCATGCCTCATTTACTACAGAATATCTGGGCTGCTACTTAGCATTCAAAGAAAAGCTCTGCATGTACATTTGTGCATCCCTATACTTTTGCTGTTAGTTTTAAATACTTAAAAAGACACAATAACCCACCTAACATTGCAATAGTGCAATATTCTTGAATTTACACCCTTTTCTCAATGTGTGCCTTTATTTATCTCATGCCTTAAGAGGAGGCAATGCAAAATCATTAAAAATGTGAGTTCTCCAGGTGCTGCATGCATTAACCTTTCTGTTAATACCTCTTCTGTACAATATTTTGATGATTACTGTCATTTAGTAAACAGATGATGAAAATGCAGTTACCTGAGGGTCTTGTTTAATAATTTAGGCAAATTAGTTTTTAGAATTTATTTAATTGCTACATTCAATAGCTAAGCCACAACAAGCACCTGGTCCCCAAAGCAGGATCTTCCTGTACAATCTCATTTGCTACACAGAAAAAAAAAMCAGAGAAAAGGAAAAGGAAAAAAAAACCGTAAAAAGAAAAAGAAAGGAAATAAATGAAAGGTGAAAAAAAAATTGGGAGGAAAAAAAAAGGAAAGAGGAAAAAATAGAAAGCCCCCGCCTGTGCGTATGCATGTAAGGAGTAAAGAGCCACCTTTCAGTGGGCGGCCGGCAGTTTAGGGTTAAGGGCCGGTCCAGGTGAGGGAAGCCAATGAGCGCCCGCCCGGGGCTGTGCCTGACATCATCCCGCCGGGGAGCGCCCAGCCCGGCCGGGGCAGCGCCCGCCGCCGCCCAGCGCCGCCGTGATGGATGTTTACAGCTCCTCCGCGAAAGCCAATTATCTCGCTTTTGTGTGAGGCCCAGGGATCGCTCAGGCTGCCTGCTCGCACACGACACTGCTGGATCCAGCTGAAGCAATTGTTTTCCCTGTGTCTGGTAAGAGTCTGGTCTGGTTTGCCTTCTCTTTCAGAATAAAGGTGATGCACCTAACCTGGGAGGGGAATTGCTTTCATAGTTCAGAGGCTTGTATGCCTATAATATGTAAAAAGCAGATTCTTACTGGCAAAAAGGAGATCCTTTAGAAAGGGAATGGTTTTAAAGGAAAAATAAGTCTGTGTCTGGCAAACTCTACTTTGTAATATGGAAATAAATAGCCTGCATGTTTGAGCTGCTCTTCAGGTGAGCTAAAGAGTTATTAGGCTGACAAGACCATCACACAGACCAGTTGTTTAATAGCAGTATTTTTCCTTTCTTTTCCTTTAACACCTGCGTTTTTCCTTTGAAATCCAGCTTTTGTTGATGAACAAAGAAATGGGGAGATTTAAGAAGAGGAAATTTAATGTTGTAACAACTTTAAAAATGTTCTGGAATACTTTTGCAGATATCAATCAAAACCTGTGAAGAATAATACCATTATTTTAAAGTTTCCAGTTCTGGAATTAGTTGTAGTTACTTTGTTCTGCTAATTTCCTTAATCTAAAGTGCTAAGAAACTGAGTCAAAGATAAAAGTGTTCAATATACAATATGCTGGTAGCAAAACACCCGACAGAGTTTTTCATTTATATGTTTTTCCAATTTACATTCTGTAGCTCGTCTTAAAAAACATCTCATTCTGTAGCTCTATGAGTGTACATATAGAGAATGACGGACCAGTGCTTATATCTTTTGCATTGTTGGCAGCTTTGTAGCTTGCACAGAGAGAGGAGGGAGAGGGGAAGGATTCTGTCCATGTAACTTCTTAGTTTTGCAACAGAGTAAGTACATTTTAAAGCTTCTGAACCTATGTGGATTTAAGAGATTAGAAGTGACACTGACATTGACAAATCAGATTCAATAAAGAATTTAATTGACTGAAGGAGTTCAGGGGCTACTGTATGAAGAATCCAATAACCATTTTAACTAGTCAAGTAGTGTACCTAATAGGAAATAATAAATAGCAGGTTCCAGTTAATTTAAAAGCTTGATGACATTTACTTTATAGTGATTAGAATTCACTCGGTCACTTAAGAGCTCTCTGTCTTTATTTCAGTAATCCATGATAATACAATCCATGATTCTACAATACAAAGTTTTTAATAATGACATATGTAGTGAGTATTACAAGTGCTTGCAAAATTGAGATATATTGTCATTCAATTTAGCTATGATCATCTCTGCTCTAGACACTGTCAGAAGAATAGTAGTTATTTTCATCTCAAACACCACTTAAGACAGTAGGGCTTCTCAGCTGTATTACACTTTTGTGCTCTTTACGAGTTCAGTCCTGTCTATGCTGTTCCTGGTACTTTCCATTGTTAATTCAGATCCGGATAATAATGTGCCAAACAATCCCAGACTTTTATTAAATGACATATCTATAATATGGATGGTGTTAGAAGAACATATTTTTGTTAAGGTGAAACATTTATTATTCTTTCTTGTCTTTTTACTAGCAAATTTTGCTAGGTGAGATGACCATGGCCTATAAAGGAGAGTAGTATTTAACATTGTACTACTTTACCCTTCTTGCTTAGATCATTATTAAACTTGAATTTATCACATGCTAGTCTTGCGACTATGCCCTTAAAACTTATTAATTTAAAAAAGAAAGTGTTTCCACCTCTCCCTCAGGATTACATACCTACACATTTCATAGGTCCATGTCATTTATCGATACATTGTTACTAGGCTTCATGTCAGATCTCCCAATATTTCTGTTCCTACTCAGTTTAGCCAAAATTCAGATATAAACAAATTATCTGCTATTTCTGCTAAAATACAGGATGATGCATATAACATGGATGCAAGGCTGATTTGTTACATGCTCAGTGTTCTGATCCAAAGCATTTAAAGACTGTTTTTAGTAAATGTGCCCTTTTATGTACCAATGCATGTTGCTTCATTAGATAGTAATCATGGACTTTAGAAAACCRAGGAAACTTAATGATATGATAATCCAAACAGACAACAATCAGCTTCTTATAGGAAATGAGACTTTCTTCTTTAGTTTAACCTTTCAAAAGGAAGAGAAATAATTTCTGGTACACCATTTTATGGAAAAAAAGTAGGGAGGTTTTTATTTCTTATTTTCAATCAGAAACTAAGTTTAACAGAAAAAAAAAGAAAAACATATTTTTTGGATAAAAAGTGTTGTGATTTTTTTTTTCCTTAAAATAATAAAGGTAACTGTGGTAATGCTAGCCCAAGGACTGCCTAGCAGATTGACCATCGCTTTGGAAAGGAGTCCCTCTAGTCTTCTACTTTGTTATACTTGGTAAAGCCCATGTTACATCAATGGCCCGCTGTATTAAAGGAAGAATTAGCATGAGGTTGCTTGATTGTATGCATAGGCCATTTTGTTTGTCTGATTCTCTGTGAATGAGTCAATTTGAACATTTTGACAATGACATCAGGTAATAGCCCTTACAGTGAAGATTTGAGTCATTCCTCCTACACAAGATACTCTCTTGTCTTGTCGGGTAATTTTGAGAAAAGTGACAAAAGGAGTTTTTATTTATTATTTTCAAAAGTTCAATGCATTTAGTATTTCTTATAGAAAATAAAGGTGCCAGCTAAGCAGGAATATGATAATACATCAATTTCTCAAAAAGTATCCATACCTCTAGTAGTAAAACCACAAATTGAATAGAATCCTTCTTCCTCTATAATTGGCAAAGGAAAATTCGCCCTAGAAAAATACATGTTAAAGTAGTTTTGCAATAGCACATTATTTTTGTATCTGGTTTTAACAAGTACAGGAGACAGAGCTTTTTCATACTCCAAGCTTTGGTCCATGGGTCAGATATTTGGTTTATCTAAAACAGATTAAAAGGACACTCCTCTAGGATTTTCCAAATTATAAAAATARTCTTAAATCCTCGTGCTGCAACCATCCTCCTTGTTCATCAGTGAGGTCCTTTATGTATAAGGGGGCCAGATGAGACCTGAGAGTCTATTTTATTCCCTTAGCTTTTTTATCCTTATATTCCTTTATTAAAGTTTAAAAAAAAAAATCCTTTTCATCTATGTAGTGATGAGGAGATTTTTTTTTCTTCTAAATTTTTCTCTTACTAAATTCAAAGGCAACAGATTACAGAGAGTATTTCTAAACCAGGAGAAGTGAGATGCAGATTTACATCTGGCCCTCCAAGTCATCATTTTCCTTTGGAAAGAAATCCAAATGTACAGACGTGGAGAACACATCTTGGATGTCCTCCAATAGCACACCTGTCTGGATGAAGAAAGGAACAGTAATGTAGATCACACGTTTGTCACCCAGTACAGACACAACTTATTCCTTTTCTCTTTTGTTTTGAATCTTCAATGAAGTCCAGTGGATGCCCTGATACCTAATAAATATTGTGCTAAAAGGTGATTATGGTCAAGGACTTACAACTCAGTTTTTAAAGTAGTTTTGCAACTTTAGTCTAGACCTTTTGCCTACATATAGTATGGTTCTTTTTGTTTCCATAATTTGTGTATTTCCACACAAGAGTGTGACATTATGAAGGCATTGAGTCAATCCTACATGGTTAATGATATTGGTTTTGGCCAATTTTAGCCAGGAAGTTTCCTCTTCTAATCTGTGGAGAGAAAGAGGCATCTCCAAAACGAATTCATATCATCATTAAGATGTTTATTTCAGATAGATGAGCTGAATCACTCTCTGGAGAGGAAAATTCACTCCATACAGGCAACCTACTCAAATACTTCCAATGTGTCAAACTTCCTGACTTTTAAATAYTGTCTAATTAAGATCTCTTCGATTTGAGTAGCATTGAATCCCACAAGTTACACAAATAATAAATGAACAAACAGATAACTATACTCGTTATTTGCAGCACATAGGAGTCACTGATTTCTGCAATAGATGGACTCTGGACTTCATCTCYGCAGTGGCAGGGGTGTTGAACAGAACACTAGGTGCAAGACTTTGAAGTTCCATAGGTATTTGCTGGCAGTCTTGTCCACTGGTATTTGCAAGAAATGTAAAGGTTTGGGAAATGCAGATCTATGGCTGGCAGTAGAGGGAAGCATGCTCCATCTCTTACATTCATTCAAGCATTGTCTCCCATGCTTAAATCTTATAATTCCTCTCCCTGATCATTTGCTTACCTGCTGTCAGAATCATTGGAGAATATAGCTATTGCTCACATACACTGCATATATTCAAAGTATTACAACTTGGCTAAATTTTTTTCCCCTCTTTCTTCCTAAAARACAGAGATAGAATACAAGTTTTTTTTTTCTGCTGAAGGTCTTCAATTCTCTGCACTAACTCAGGGGACTCCTCAGACRTTCACAGTATTGAGCATGGACAGAGAAATGTCACTTTTCTAGCCCCATTCTTTGACAACAACATCAGGTGTCTACAATCTATAATTTCAGGACAAATGGTCACAAGTTTATCCTTTCAGTTGTCAGTCCATCCTATTTGGTTCAGCCTCTATGCAGCGGTTCTTAAAAATCTTCTGAACAGTGTAACAGTTTACTCTGCCCTSATGCAAAAAAAACCCCAGCCCAGAGTGTTTAATAAATCCTTCCTTGGGTCCATGATTTTTGTTGAAATAGTTTGTTGCAGTTTAAAAATACAAGCATACAAAATAATAAGATTTCAAACAAGCATGCGCCATACCTTTTAAATCCAGACGTGTAGCAGGGAATTACTGGATAGAACTTTGAAATTTTGTTTATTAACTATCACAATCAATCTCTTAGTAAAGTTTGGATTTTAGCATCTTGACTTTCTTAGAATGTTRACTGATTGAGAAGTAAAGGATTATAATGGATAAACAGAAGGTGAAGGGTACTTTCAAGAAGGAAAACAATGTAAAAAACTTCTCTCTTCCTATTCCTTATAAATTAAACAATTAAACAAAATAATGTGGTCAAAATTCTAAAGAGTYGGAAGAGTGTTTCCTGAATGAAACATAATCTCTTACAATCATCACAGAATAATATTACGTTATCACTTGCAAATGAGAAGTACAGCTTTCAYAGTTGCCAAGCTGTACTTATCCACATCTGATGGTCCCCATTAATTTTTAACAATTGTCCTGTCACCAGTCCAGTGAGCTGTAGAAAATACTGTGGAGATGTCACATTCCTTGATGATTGCAGTTAGTGCTGCTGCCCCTCTGAATCAGCATGAAATGTAGACACTTTTATGACTGAATCTGCAATTTGGGATTTGATCATGCTATTTATAGTGTTGCTAATGGTCTGTAGCACTGACAAGGGGTGTGTTGAAGTCATTCTCTCAGTTACCCTTRTTTTCAGTTATAAAGGCAGAACAGACATCTGGATCTTATATTTCAGTAACTAGACAAAAAATAACAGCACGAAGAGGTCATGACTTTTACTGGTGGAAGATTTTAATAAGCTTGTTTTGTTGGGCTTTTTTTTAATATCTGTAGATGTTTTTTAACCAATATTTTGATCTAGGAAAAAGRAGCATATTATTTTGGTCTAGTTTCTAGAAAGTCAGTTTCAGTCACATGGTAAAATGAAAGGAGGCTTAGTGACATCTCAAGAAAATAAAGTTGAACTAAACAAAAACAGCTGTACATGGGTTTTAAACTTACCATGTGTTAYTATACTAGCAAAATGCAATTTTCTATTTTTTTAAAAATACTTTAGAAACACTGCCTCACTTCTGAAAAAGAATGGTTTGCTTCCAAGTCCTCATTTTGTTTACAAATCCAATTCCTGAAATGTGTAGTATCTAGTTTGTTTTAATTTTGAACCTAAAAAACCCTGTTATGTCCTCTAGAAAACAGTACCTGGGAAGAATCCTTCTCAAGTTAATAATGTTAGAATATTTAGGAGATTGCCAGATTTTTATCTCTCTCTGAAAGTCTGAATATTATCATGCCCAATAGCTCCAAAATTATTAAGAATCCTATTTAATGCTATAGTTCTCATGACTGCTGCTGTAACCAATGGATAAAGAACAATAGGAATTATAGTATCTTGCATAATTATTTCATCTTTTAATTCTCACAGAACCACAGGGAGGAAAAAAACAACAGCAACAGCTAAGTACATTAATGATCCCTGGAAACAGTGCTTGGTTTCCTATGGGTTTGTGTCCCTTAATTAATTAACTACTTAAGTGATTTATACTAAGATTTCTTTTTATCTCTCCATATGCTTGTAAAAATTAAGCCATTCTTCTCCCTGCAGGATGAACAAGTACTGGCTTGTGACAACTTGTTAGAATCAAGCACCATCACCAGCTTACCAGGAGAGCTGTTTTCTCACTGCCTCTTGGTTTCCCCCAACACAGAGCACAGGGAGTAAGAGATGGGTTAATCTGCACTGCTTTAATTGTCACTAGATTATTGGCCCCCAGATGTCTAACCTTAGTATCCTCTACTACATTCAAAAGTTGTTCTGTGGGGAAGAGTAGTCCTATTTTCTCAAGAAAACAGTAGGGKTTTTAGGTATATGGACACTAGAACTCTATTACCAAAGCTCTAAGAAGTTTCATCTGTTGAGGATATCACTGGAAAATGGATCTGCCCTCTTCCATAGGGGTGCTGGGAAGCAGCTGGAAATTTGAAGGTTTTAGAACAGCCCTATAGTATGAACTATAGAAGTATTACATTTCATGGACATTGTGTTATGAGGACAGAGCCTGTAAAATATGTCCAGAAACATGCTAAACATTTCATCTGTACTCTAGTATATCTTTTGAATTTTTACAGTTAGTCTTTCCTAGGTACTAATTTAGCTTGCAGGACTATGATTTAGTGAGACATTGAAGTAGGCTCTCTATCAAATCCTTTTCTACAGGTTCTCAGAAGTACCAGCAATATATTGAAATCATTGCAGAGCAAGTAAAACTTCTGAAGGCTGTGGTTATCTAAAAAGACAAATTTCTTTTTTTTTGGTTTAGCCAAAAATTTCTAAAATTAAGTGTTTCATTCCTACTTGGGTAATTATTTCTCCCTGATATCTGATAGAGACCTTTAATTTGCTTCTAAGTTAGAAGCAGAGAAGAGAATAAGCAGACCAAAATCCTCATAAAGCTTGTTAACTTCCTTCCTGTGGCAGACACAGAGAGGAGGGATCTGTTTCTTGCATACCTGCAGTAAATTCCCTTCTGAGACTTTGCAGTGTTTCACCCTGGCACTGCACTAGGCTCTCTGAGCTCCAGGAGAGCTACACCAAAAGAAATAGCTACAGTGACTTTGCTAAGAGTTTCAGAAATTCAAGAGTCACAAAGGATTGTGACAGACACCTGTATTATCGTTTATATGGACAACCATACTTAATCATACCGACAAAAGGAGCTAATTGACTAGGTTCCACCTGCTCCTGTCTCCAGATGCATTCAGAGACTAAAAATCTGTGCATTTGTACTGGAATCAATCTTCTTCTTGGGACAGCCTTACTTACTTTCAGTTATTTGGTTGCATTAGAAAGCTCACTTTTAATGTGTTTGGTTTTGTTTTTTTTTTTTTTTTAAATTAAGCATTCCATGAATGAATACATCTTTTTTTTTTTTTTTTTTTTTTTTTTAGTCACAGAAGATGCTCTATAGTACATCCCAGGGACCATATGCATTTGAAGTAAAACCTTTTAAGCAGCTCTGTTCCTTTATTTAAACAAGATGACAAGAATCGTGAAATTAAATCACATGTTAAACACCTGAGTTCTAGGCAAACTTCAGTCTGAAGGAGATGAAACCTATGTAATTGTATTTATGGGATCATATCACAAACACTCACCAGCAGAGAAAAACCTCTTCTCACCCAGCCAGTTGAATTGGGATATTGTGCAACCATAGGAATACATGAGTATAAGCATRCTGTTTATGTAGGAAGTAAAGTAGCGTTACAGTTGTAGTACTCTGATTAATGACAAATGCTGCGTTATTTTTGAATTTTATTCAGGGACTGCTTGGTGCAAAACATACAGACAATTCAGAGTTGCCTGCAGAACCAGGGCATTTATGTTCCAAAGAACATACAGCATAACAGATGCCTTTCCTGGTGCACACCATAGGCTTTGTGTGCACACCATGACTATGTCCTCTTTTCACTTTGGGATGAGAGACCTCTGCATCCTTTACTCCCCACTGAAGGAAAGACTGTGTTGCACTGTGTRCTACAATAGTTATTTGGATCTGGATAACTGGGAACTAGGACAGTGATGCAAAGCACAGTGCCCACAGGTAAACRTGGTATTCTTTGGTAGACAGCCTGATGTGAGTCTGTGTTCAGCATACAAACTTCCTTAATAATCACTCAAAGACAGTTAACTGATACAGATAGGGCATCTAAGATGGGCAATCATTATTGCTCACTAACCACCTGTGTTTTATGTGGTCTAATACTTAAATTTTCTGACTAGAATAAACAGCCTGATTTTGACCTTAAGCACTACAAGAAATGTTACTCAGAGAATACACTACTCTTCTTCCTTTCAATGTTTTGATGTCACTTTTAAAATATTTGCTTAAATCACAAAAAGATACTTTTGGTAGTTTATTTGGTGTAAGTTCTCCTACACCGATCTGTCTTCCTTACCTATAGATCTACTTTACTACTCTTTAAATCTTAAAATCAATGAATGAAATTATTCTATGCAGGACAGAATAAGTTAAGACAGTTAGAAGATATCTGATGTGCTGTCTTTCCTTTAGTAAAGACTTGTGATTTCACTAGTCATCTGCAGACTGGGACAGGGAAGAACCTTTGGCAAGCATTAAGAAAGACTATTAGATCTCAAACATTTCCTTGAGCGACTATTGTCAGAGAAAAACCTGTAAGTTCTAGCTAAATGTAAAGATGTCCTAAAATATATATCATCAGAAAGAAATTGGCTGGGGATATACTAATGGGAATGCTTTCAAAAGTGGTCATATTTCTCTGTAGTCAGGTTTTTGGGTACAAACAAATTGGTGCTGGGTTATGAGGGGAAAATTTTTTTTCTCTTTTTACTTCACCGGATTTCACCTTTTTAAAAGTTATAGACTACAAAAAGCAACATCCTCTTTCTGCAATATGGAACCATTTTTGCCCTCTGACTAATGCTTCTCTGGCCAACGTCAATGTACACATTTCCTTAATATCTCTATCCTCACACTGCTGTGGCCAAAGCTTGTCAGTATAGAATCTCAGATTCTTGAGAATTATAGAGCTCAAACTGACATTTTTAATTCCCTGTTGATTTCCTGTACAGGTTTTGTATAGACTAAAAGTTTGTTTCCAGCCTAGAAAGCCAATTGCTTCCTGCATAAAAAGAAGTGTGGCCAGCAGGTTAAGGGATGTTATTTTCCCCCTCTACTTTGCTCTTATGAGACTCCCACCTGGAGTGCTGCAGCCAGCCCTGGTGTCCCTAGAACAAGGAAAGATATGGACCTGTTAGAAGGGGTCCAGAAAAGGGCCACAAAGATGACCAAAGAGCTGGAGCACCACTTCTATGAAGAGAGGCTGGGAGAGCTGGGGTTGCTCAGCTCAAAGAAAAGGCAGCTCTGGGGAGAACTCATTGCAGCCTTCTAGTACATAAAGGAGGCTTGTTAGAAGGATAGCAAGAATTTTTACCAAGGTCTGTAGTGATAAAACATGGGGCAACAGAGAAATTTTGGATGCTCCACAGTCCTGAAAGCATTCAAGGCCAAATTGAATGGGGCTTTGATCAACCTGATCTATTGAATGATGTCTCTTCCCATGGCAGCAGGTTTGGACTAAGTGACCTTTAAAGCAGCCTTTCAACCCAAACCATTGAGTGTTTTTGTAATCTATTGAGTGTTTCTACCTCCATCAATGAAAGTCCATTGGATTAATGTACTAAACTACGAAATTAATAGCTTTAAAATTACATTTTTTAGTGAGCCACCACCAAYATACATGTGGTTTTTTTGGTTTTTTCGGGCTTTTTTAAAGTAATTTTCTGTTCCACTCATTCCTCAGTATTAAAAAAATGTTGCAAGTATTTCTGCAATATATTAAATTGATTGCAAATTGATGATTAGAATATTTACCCACCTGCATAGCAGGAAGTGCTATGAGGAGATCCTCAGCCGCTGGTAAGGTCATGCCTGAAGTACTGTGTCCGGTTCTGGGCTATCGAGTATGAGAGGCATTAACAAATTGGACAGAGGCCAGTGAGGGGCCACAAGGGTGATTAATGGAAAGAGGCATCTCTCCTGTGAGGAAAGACTGAAGAGCTGGGACTGTTCAGCCTGGAAAAGAGGAGGCTTGGGGGCAGGTCTCATCAATATATATAGGTACCAGAAGGGAAGGTGTAGAGGACAGAGAAAAAGTCTGCTTTTCAGTGGTGCCCAGTAACAGGACCAGAGGCAATGGGCACAAATCAAAACATGGGAGGTTGCCTCTAAACATCAGGAGACACTTTTGTACTGTGAGGGTGACTGGCACACACTGCCCAGGGCATTTGTGAATCTCCTGTCTTGGGTATATTCAAAAGCCAGCTGGACACGGTCCTGAGCAACCAGCTTCAAATAGTTCTGCATAAACAGTGTGGTTGGGCATCCAGGTGTCCCTGCCAACCTGAACTCTTATGTGATTTTGTAATCCTTAATTTTTTGAGGACCCCTCAGTATCACTGTTGCTTTTTGCTTAGGCCAAACAAATTAGAAATATAATAAAATTTATTGAGTGTGAAGAATTGAAGTGGAACCAGATGACCCAGTGTGGTGGATCCAACCTTACCTATTCTGTCATTCGGTGATACTTTAGACTGGTAGAATTTCAGGCCAGTGTCTCAAAGCTACACTGCTTCAAACTCTATTGCCTCCTGCAGCTGTACAAAGCCCATTGATTTTGTGGGTGTAAAGATTAGGAGCTAATAATGGCTAGATGGATCAGTGGAAACACACAACATGTGATCCCTTTTCCCTGATCATTTAGAACAGGGCAGTGACCAACATACCCAGTGTTTCTTTCATGGCCTGGGTTTCCCTGTGTCTAGATTTCATCAGGGAATGTATCCATACACAGCCTGGAAGTGCTACTTATTRCTTACAGTGACTAAATTAGTCAATATAATTTTAGATTCGCTGATACAGAACTGAACATTCTTCTCGTGATCAGCAATCACTAAAAGACAAAAAACTTGACAGACATTTGCTTCATTTAGTACTTGTGCTCTGAGCAGCACTGTGTGAGCCAAACCTTTGTCTTGCACAATGACTGACTACAAATCACTCATACCAACTCTTCTTAAATTTATGGTTCATCTACCCTTTTCTCATTTTCTTCACATTTGCTAAAACCTTGTGCTTCTTTTGTGATAAAAAGAATCCATTAACATGCAGAAAACAATAAAAAAGAAAAGGACAACAACTGGTARATGTAGTTTAGTTTCTTTACAGAAATTCAATGTAAGCATTAATGAGACTAACAGAAAATAGAATATTGTATGTTTTATTATATAGAAATATTATGAATATGAGACCTTGAAAAAAATTGCTTGAAAGAACTTGTTAAAAGAAAAATGAGGCTGATGCTGTCATTGTGATTTTTTTTTCATTTTGATTTGGTAAAGATTAATGAGGTAATTCAGGCAGTCTTGAAAGAGTTTTGTTGATGTTGCATTACAGTTCAGTATCAGATTGCAGATGTGACAGCTCTGTGCTGGCCCAGTAAGGACCAGCTTTAGTAATATGGATATTTATTTCTGTAGCACTGCACTGTCTACTTTTGCAACAGCAAGATTTGATAGGATTTATAAGATATTCCAATTTCATCACAAGTATCATTGCAATATAGCTTCAGGTTTACAAAAATAATTTGGTCATCTGAAAATACTGCCTATGTAATGCCAATTTTTGTGCTAATGTGAATTTCCAACTGTGTAAAATAGAAGTGTAGGTAAATTCAATTTAACATGCCCAGAGGCACAGACTTGTGTACTCCTTTCTGAAACTAATCAGTTATTCATTCATGAATCTCATTTTCCTCAGTCATATCTACATACTTTACACCTCAACCTTACATTGTCTTAACTTCCAAAATTCAGGATTCATCTATGAACAGCGAAAAACATTTAATTGATGTCTAAGATACTCCAAATAAGCTATTTGTAGTTCATCTCCTTTCTCAGAGAGAACAAGTATTACTTGGCTTCTTTCTATAGCAAATGCTCACTCTCTTCCCTACCTCCTTACAATTGTAAACTTTTTACCTAGTTTAATAGAGAAATCCAAAGTTTAGACAAGAACACTTCAAGTTCTATTAAAACAAATTGCAGAATGTAGAGATTCTGAAAGAAAGACAGAAAAACCTCATTGTGCATTGACTGGCAGAAGCCAGATGCACAACTGGGACACGCAAATTGGCTGGTGAGGTGATGTTCCTAAAGCTTCCATCTGCCTCATGGTGCCAATGATGTCACAAGTGTCCACTTCATGTGGAGGTGACTTAGGAAAAAAAAAGATACACATCTATAAAAAAGCTTTTCATCAGTTCTGTTCTGAGAACAAGTTTTTCCTGCTAAATACTCCTGCTAGTCTGTGATTATTCTTAGCTTATTTTTCTTCATTTTCATTTCTTGACCAATATCCTCCCTTCTCATTACTCTCTCTCTATTAACTTTACCCTTTACCATTTTATTTCCTACTTAGTCATATTTGTTCCTATTCCTTCTCTTCTGTCTGGTGATCATGTCTTCAAATTATTCTAATGTTTGTCATCTTGCAGCATGTGGGCCACAGGTGGTTCATAGATAACAGAAAATGGTGTATGAGGTGCTGAATTGTTTTTTTTAATTCAGACACATTTACAGAGATTTAAATAGAGAAGCAAATCAGAGAAGGTCATAAAGGGGGTTGCCAGTATGTAATTTGTTATTATTTTTTTTATTATTGTAGAATTTTCATTGAGGATCCCATTTGACCTGCAGTTACAGACACTATTTTTTTAATCTCATGTGTTAGCACAGTTTTCCAGTGTGCTAAATAAACAGTCTGCACTCATACTGTTACAAGATATATGTGTTCTGGATGAGTTTCTAGTAGTCCCTGTATGTTCCAKCTACCAAAGAATATGTAATATAAGACGGAATCACCTGTGGATCCTCTTCCTGTGTTTTAAATTACTAGGGCTCAGGTTTTAATATTTAGATTGAAATTTTAAATGAGATCTGCTCCATCTGGTTTTCATTATTATTTTTTATTATTTTAATACTTCAGTTGCATTATGGTTTTTGCAGACTAGGAGAAATCAGACATGTCTCTGCAGGACTCTTTATATTATACTACAAGCTAAACAAAAGCCATGTGGCTTTCTTGGTGCTGGGTAATAATTTCTGTCATAAAGTAGTTACAGCAGGCAAGGTATAGCCATCCCAACATGGTGATTTGGCTTTGTGGCTCAACTGGTCCTCATCCTGCTCTCTTGCAATGCTGCAAGCAGATTGAACTTGCATCTTCTTGCAGTGCAGCTTGTTAGAGTTGAAAGTAAAAAGAAGTAGACAAGAGTAATATCTTCAAGATTAAGTGTTTTTCAGATTATTACATAGCCTTCCTTTTTATTCTCAGTCTGTTTTGTTGGTGCTATGGTTTAAGCCCATCTGGAAATTAAGCACCATAGAGCCACTTGCTCAACACTCCTCTCTCTTCTCCCCACCCCAGTGGAATGGGGAGAGGAATCAAAGTAAACTTTTATYGTAATATAAGAAAAATTTAATRATTGAAAATAAAGTAAATACAGTATTAGTGGTGAATGATGATRCTACTACTAATAATAAGAGGGAAAACAAGTAATGCACAATGTAATTGCTCACCACCTGCTGACCAATATCAGACCCTGCTTTCCAAACCCAGATCAGCACTTTTCCAGGTAACTCCCCCAGTTTATATCTTGGGTATGATGGCATTTATATACTGGGATGATATATCCCATCACCTTCYCTGTTTATCTGTTTTGATAGACAATCATATAGACATCATTCCCTCAGTCTATGGAACACTTCCATCAAATGTTCATAAAATGTCTACAAAAAAAAGTTTGTYGAATTCATTCAGTCCATGACTTTGGCCTTCATCCTGGGTAACAGTCTTTCAAGCAAGAAAGATGGTGTGAGGTGTTGGATTGTTGCATGCTGCACATTTGAGTCAGTTCTGACCCCAACACTGCTGCGCTTCTTCAGTTTTATCAAAGTTCATTCTTCACTGGTGAGAGTGTGCTGATCAAAAGAAAATCAGTCTCGGATCCCCAGAACACCTGTGGTTAAGATCTGTGATGCAGATAGAGCCACCACAGAAGCAGTGTTGAATAGTTATTAATGATAGCTATTAACTGCAGTTTAATTCATTGGTTATTTTCACCCAAAATCAAATATTCTTGAGGCACACATTGGACTTCCTCATCTTCCTGCATTACCCACAAAGTGCACCCAAGTCCTTGAGCAAAAGTAATCCTATGGATGGGCTTACCTTTGCCTGAGGCAGTAATAACTCATAATTTTTCCCAGCATGTTTTTARCGTGCACTACAGGAACTTTATCCCTTTCTATGGGATGTAGTATCCTGATTAGGAAAGGCCAGCCTRACTGGCAGATCCTCTGGTGTTGACTAGCCAGGTGGCTTTTGCTAAAGATGTATCCCAGTGCTTGAAGGTCCCACCACCCATTGCTCTCTGCGTAGTCTCCAACAGGCCGACAGACGTGAGGCTGCTGGTGCTCCATGTGCTATGTCTCAGCTTAGTAAAAATTTTCTCTGTAAAATTAAACTAAGTTTATTGAGCTATACTTCATTAAACTAATCTTTGGATCTCGTATAGCTGAGCCTTTGGGAAGTGGATTTCAGATTTTCACTTGATATAAGGCCAGATGGATACAATAATACTTACAAAATAAGCAATTATTAAATTAAAAATTAATTCCTAATTAATAAATTTAGTTTTGTAGTAGATTAAAAAGGTGATAAGGAATAGTGGAAATGTAGCAGCACCATAAAATCAGTGCAGGAAGCCAGATTTCCAGCAGCAAACCTAAGATCCTGATYAAAACAGTGAACTTAGTGCTCAGCGTGTGGCATGGCAATGCACTGCTCAGAGACAAGCACACGTTCAGCTAAGGACAGGGTCACCTTTTTTAAATTTTCTAAAGAAAGACATATTCATATAACTGCTGCTCAAGGGATCAGAAAATTTCTATGACATGGTTTTGAGCCCACAGAAGTACGCTAGGCTGCCTTTTAGCCACGTACCAAATATTATTTATTTCTCTACATACTGAAGGCCAATAACTATAAACAATCAAGAAAGAGAGAATATCCAGGGCTAAAGGGTTTGGGGTCTTTTTCCTGTAGTGGTTGCAAAGTTTGAAGTCTAGAACAGCAGTTCAAAACTTTTTCCCAGTTTTAACTATAGTAATATTACTTATTGAAAATGTGACTACAAACTGAAAAGTAAAAAGCTTAATGTAGAACGTGTGGACATTTTAAGCATATGGTAGACATTGGTAGTTAAATTAGTATATTGTACCCAAGTTTAGGATGAGAAGATTAGTTGTGTAGCTGTATGTGTGAGAAAAGAGTATTTTGGAAGATGGGGAATGCCAAATAGATTCAAGGAAAAAAAATCATCCCTCTACCTCTCTATGTATTTTTATTCTAACATTTTACTAGTAATCAGTTACTCTTCAACTTACAGCAAATTCTTTGAATCTGAAAAGGTAAATCTAATTTTTTTTTGTTCTAGAATATATATAATATTATATTAATATTATATACTTATAATATCTTTATTTTAATATGTTATTTATATTACTGCTAACTGTAGACAGGTTCTGACTAATTTAGTCTTCTRGTCCTGCACAATGTTCTATCCTAAGCAGTGGTAAAGCAAAATATTTTTAAAACAAGTGTCAAATTTTGTCTAGTTTAAATAACCAGAAATAATTTCACAGAATAGAGACAAATTTTAATATTACATTAGCATATCTTGAGACAGTGATGAAATCAAGTATTTTATACTAATTTTATACATTTTTGTGCATTTTATACAATTAATACTAAATTCGTATTCTGTACCTAAGGAAGTTTTTTTTTTTTCCCCATTCATTAGGTAAGACAGAAATGCTTGCTTTCTTAACCTTTGTATCACAACTAGTAGTATACAGCTGCACTGATTTGACAACAGAATTTTAAACTCGTCTCTAATTCACTAGAGATCGAAAAATCTGTTTCRGGAAAGCTCAAACCTTTCAAAATTCATCGCTATCACACTTCACAACTGGACTGAACTTTAAGGCATTTGCAACACACTGTAAATAGTGAAGGGAAATCTGATCTTCTGCATTCCAGAGTGAATCTTAAAATTATATGAAGCTGAAAATTTTGTGAGCAAGAGTATACATTTTCCAAGTGTCCCGACGAATGTGAACTTTTTTATTTTGAAGGTTTAAGAACTGAGATGTGACTAAACTGTGTGCTAAGAAAGAAACTAAACATATTTCCATATTTTAAAAGTAATATAGAACTGAGTTCTTTTCTGACTCCTGAGTATTAGATTCATTATGTCAGCCAAATGAAAGAAGAATATGCATTCAATCAATGCTGAAATATAAATAAGAGGCTATAAACTCTTTTTATTTGAATGGGAAGACTTCATCTCCTTATCAGCACAAGGTGAAAATAAAACAGAATTCTGCTTCCATTGGAAATGAGCTTCAGCACAGGATTTTTTTTTTTTTTTCTGTAGAAGGCACTTTTCTATATACCAGATAAGTTCAAGAACATCTTTCTCTGACATTTTTCACAGATTAAATGTAGTGAAATAAATTGTGGTATACAGGGTATTGACTGCAAGTTGAAATTCTTGCATCAATGAATTTTCCATTTAGTAGTACAGTCTACTTTCTTACTGGAGTTGTAACTAGTGTATTTTTGTTATATTTCTGACTCTGAGTGTTGCAAATGTTTTTGAGATTAATAATTAATTGTTTAGGGGCTGTAGGATATCCTAATACAAATATTACAGATTATGTGGATATAAGGAGATTTTCCTAAGGAACTTTTAATTTAGACTGTCATTTTGCAAAAAAACCTAATTTCAGGTGTATCAGTTAGAGGTTTTCATTGAATGAGAAATATAGAAACAAGCTTCATGTAGCTAATATCTCATCAGATAACATATTTCCATTGACTTAACCTCAATTTAGGAGTTGAGTTGTTGAATTTCACATTACCAATGAAGCCATTTAATCTAGAATTGAGTGTAGGAATTTTTTGTCTTCTTCTTTTCCTCTGCTGAGTGTGGATCGCTTTGTTATCTGCTCTAGTTTCCATATACTCTTACTGTCACATACAGCATACAAGAAAAAAGAATGCCTCAGAAATGCTTAATGAGGTTTTATGCTCTTTCACCATCTACCCATATATGTAGAGGAACAGTTTCTTTCAGTCTAACTCAATACAAATGTCTTAAAATAATTTTGTTCTGCTACTAGGCAACAAAAATAGACATTAACAGTTTTGAAAACATAGACATATTCATCTAATAACTGACAAAGAGCAGAGAGTGGATTTCTGACATGGAGGTTTGATCCTGTGCAGAAATGACATTTCAAATGGTAATGGCTTCTGTAACATCACCAYTTTTTCTTTTTAAAGCATATATATATAGCTGAAGAATAAAACTAACACAGTAATTATTACTTAAAAGAACTTTACACAATAGGAAATTATTTTTAATAATTTGAAGCCCAAATGCTGTGTCTTAATGAATTCATTAAATCTAAAATGGACATCAAAAAGTCTTTTTTTGTTCTTCTCAAAAAGAAAAATCATTCAAGGCATGAACATGTGTGTGACCTGCTGTAGTAAAAGCACAACTGATATTGTTGGAAGAAATGATAGCTTGGATGAGAATATGATTGGCTTTTGCCTTAAAATTTTCTGCTTATACATTTCTAAATCTTTTCACATAATAGAGGGAAACAATTAATTGGATGGATCCTACCTCACTATTCTGTATTGTATCTACATTAATGAAGACTTTGGTGGGGGTAATAAAGGAATCTTCATTCTGACTTTTGAGACAGAAAAATATCATAATTATTTGTCACGAGAATTTTGGAAAATGGTTTTCTGAGTTTCATGTTTACGGAACCATCTTTGTAATAAAATGTTATAGGAATGCACTGTTTTTTATGAGGTAAAGCAATTATGTCTTTCATGGGTCCCAACTCCACTAGGCCTTATTCAGGAGAGCTTGAGTTTTCATTCTAATCCTCAGCAGTCCAATAATCAATTATATCACTTGATAGTTAGTAAACTTGTTCTRTGTCCTACCCAGGACTGAGGTTTTTTTGTATAAAGTGGAGATAACATTCTTGATTTATGTGGATGTTTCAAGGACTAAATAAATATCTGAAAAATGTTGTGAGAGACATAAGAAAAACAGTTCTGTGTAATAAATAATGGTATTACTCTTCAGCCATATTACATCACAAAATAGGGGAGTAAGAATTAGTCTGTCTCCGAAATTCTAGCTAAATTACTTTTGGTTTCTTGCTTTTCTGAATTTCCAGCATGTTGGCAATTTTCTACAGAATACACTAAGACCAGATTTTCAAACTTTTACTTCAGCTGTATGACATTTGTGAATTTAAGATTTACTTTTGCCTAATGCTTTTTAGCAAATGGATTATAAGGTGATTTTCTTTCTCTTTAYAAAACACAAACAAAAACAACCAACAAAAATTAATGGTGGAAAGAAAAGGTTTGAATGCCCAACTTAGTGGAAAACCTTTAATAAACCATGTTCAACCATTTTGGAAGTATTCACTTTAAACACCAGAGAGATTATATTTGTTTTGAACTAATTTGGTTTGTTGCTTGAACTTGTGTGAGGGGAATTCACCAATGTATGTGCTACCAGCGTTCTCAGTTGTAGGTGAGTTCTGGCGAAAGCCTTATGCAACTAATACGGTGGTGATGAAGTGAGACTTCCCCTTTATTCTAAATAGATCTCCCAGATGCATCAGAGAGAGATCTGATTCTTCAGGAAAAAGTAGAAWTGTAACCTTTTAGTCCTTGTTTTCATTGCAATTTCTTTGTCTTTTGTGACTCTGAAGATCATGTATGACCTCTGAGTTTTTACCTGAGTCCTCTAGAGACCACAGAGTGAGCAACAACTTGCATTTTGATAATATTAAGACAGCAGAGCTCCACTTCAGTGTGATTGCTGCCTTGACTAGCAGATCATGTTGTTATTTTATTATTACCAGAAAACCTTAGTCATTCAGACTGGTGACTGAGAAACCTTTTGGCAGTTACTGAAATACTGCAATGCTCTTACTYGCCACCCCCCACCAAACACAATTGATTCATTGATTTGTATCAATGGTTTTAAACTGATTTTCCAAACTTCAGAAAATGGAATGGGATTGCAGCAAACTGATAATCATTTTTGTAAAAAATCACGGGAGTGGAAGAGACATTATAAACAAGATGAGTACATGTGCATAAGACTGTGTGAGAATATTTGTTATGAGCAGTGCAGCAGGCTCACAAACATTGTTAAAAAATACAGCACAGACTTGTAGCTGTAAAATTTGCATTCCTCTACTGTTATAATTTATTTCTTGTGTTTTGATAGAGCCCAGGAGTCCAGTGATAGACTCCAAATGAACTTCATTTTCTGTTATGCAGAACAAAAACAGACTCTCTGTCCTCATTTTTCTCGCTGTGAATGGAATGACAGGTTTCTAGGTATTTATAAAATCTTTTAATGTAAAAGTAATTTTAATTATTTCTGATTATTAAAATATGATGATAAGCTAGGGATGAAATATTTTGTTAGAATTAATGACAATTAACTGTCATTATATTGCAAAACCTCATGGGAACTGGAAACCAGCAGATGTTTTTCAATACTAATTAGAAATCAATCTTCCTTTCCAATTTTAGAATAAACCACAAATTTTTTGTCAATAGCTCATTTAGAACAGAATCGAAAAGAGAGATTTGTCAGTGCTCTCATTATTGCATGGCTGTTCATCCTATACTCCAGTATCTTGAAAAAACAAAACAATAAAACCAGGCAGAGCTGCAGAGAATGTAGCAAGCTACACCCAGCATTTTTGTTTAGCATACATTTTATTCCACAGAGCTAAAATAGGTGAACATCTTCCCAGCTACAGAAAAAGTCTAATGTCTCCAACTACCTTGAGGTCTTTCAATCATTCATGTTGCATGTAAACAGTATGTTACTCATAAACAGCCCTCAAAACAATCTYTTATCAAAAGCTCTGGTATTTTGTTTTATTCCTAACCATTTTCCCATGCTCTGTTTCATCTTTTGGTAAATGAAGAYATTAGCCTATGTAAAAGACACTGAAAAGGGACTAATCATACAAGATTTCCAATCTGAAAATATATGCATTAACCTTGAACAAAGTTTTCATCTCCTGAATATTCATCAAAATGAAATTAATCTTTTTTTCTCTACAAATTCTTCCTTTAGTGTGTGCACTTCTACATACATACCAAAAAATAGGCAAACATAACCCTATAAGGAAGAATCATCTATTTCTAAAACAACTCTTATACTTCAGTAAATATGCATGTATACATACATAAATTATATGTAAAGTTTCTCTTTGTTCAACAAAAAAATCTCCTGCAGTATTCAAGAAAATACTAGTTCATCACAAGGAGTCAGTGAAATTTATCCACTTTTTAAAGGACATTAGAAATTCAGAGAAATGGGTTATGTATTTTTAAAAATTTGCTTCATCCTTAGTTACTAAGCTTTGTACTTAATTTCCTTTGTTGTTCGAATACTGTCTTATTAATCCATTATGTCAGAAGCATAATTCCTTCCTGGTTCCTGAACAAATTATTCACAAAGAGAATAAATTAAAATGCTTCTGGGAGAACTATCTGCTTTATAAGCAACCCAGATACCTAATGTATTAGACCTAATTAATACGGCTATCTGAAGCACTAAAAACTTTAAGTTGCATTATTAGACATGCTTTTGTTTCTTCAGAGGTATTCAGTGTAACGGATGTACAGGTGTTCTTTAACCGTGATGACTGTGCAAACACATTCAAGAGAGAAAATAATCTCTTCCATAGACTTATATGTTCTCCCCACCTCACACACAAACTAAGGCAAGAAAGTCAAAGTAGAGAGGCTGGAGAGGCAATTGTTCTATTGTTTGATAATTGTCTAATTTCCGGTGATGTCTTTTACTACAGGTGTAGAAAGAGTGATGGCCATGTTCCTTTTTTATTCATCTCTCCTGCTGCCAGGAGGGTGTCTGCTTGGTTCAAGTTCTGCTAGTGGAGATTCTAAGGCTCTAAGGTGTCAAAGAGAAATAGTGGTATGGCGACTTATGCTTAGTATTTACATTACGGGTTAAAAAATCTGATCAGGAAAGCAAGATTATTTTCATAAGAACCATTTCCCGGACACCATCAGGAATTTATTGATTTTACTTTAAAGATTTTAAATTCTGCTTTCAAGAGCATTCTAAGACAGCTGTACATATCTATCACTTCATATGGGATTGATTTAGCTTTCTGACCTGCCATTTCCAAAATGGAAGAGGTGTCTCCCAAATCTTAAGGTAAAAATATTCCACCCAATAGTGCTTCGTATAACTTTTTTTTTAATACATACCTCTACTTGGTAGCATAACTTCTGGGAGATTCTGAAATTCATATTAACTTCAAATCTAAGCAATGTCAAATGTTTGAAATCTTATAATGCAACTCTAAGAAATATTAGAATCCAGCTGTATCTTGATAATACTGAAACTAATGATTTTTAACTATCCTATTTAATATATAAATCAAAAAATATAATCCAATACTATACAATAAAAATGGTTTTACTTTACTGGAATATTTTAGTTTGATAGATCATAGTTTATTTACAAATTTTATTACAAAAATGTGGAATATTTTGCTTGATGAAAATAAACCATTCAGTCATACCCAATTCAACTGACAAGAAATCAATTCAATCTTAAGAAGAAAAAATTATTTTAGTTTATCAGCATTACATGAAGAAAAAAAAGAAACAGTGATCTGTCAGAATGTTTTCAAAAAGCTTTTGTAAAATGCAATTTCTGAAAACAGGACTATATCCTTTTTCTACCAGGCTACTGAAACATTACTGTACCAAGCCAACAACTACCTTGTGATGCCTGTGTTTCTGGATTTTATGGGACAAATGACAAAGGAGAGGATCATTGTTGGTTATTATAATACTTAAAAATCAAATTCAATTGTATTTTAGTTCTTTATCAAAAATGTATTGCTTGGTTCTGAAAGAATAGTATTAAACCTTGACTTTGGTTAGTGTATATAAAAACATGAAGTACAAACTTCAGTCTTGTAATCAACCATTGTGCATACACATAATATAAAAAAATATTTCAGCAAAAATTCTGCTTTTTGTGTGGTTATAATGAACATTTTTTTGGTCCTTATGGGAAGAACTGAGAGCAGTCATGGTGTACAAGAGGGAGTACTCTACAGTGATGCTGTTGTGATTCCATCGTCTTTTGTTGAACACAGGTTTTAAGGTGCACGTACTGTGGGAACAATTCTGAGTCCTCCRAATCTCTCCAAAATTAAGAGTTTTATATTGTTTTGTTTTGGTTGTTTTTTCTTTTCGAACTAAGCTTTCAGTGTAACTGAGGTGTGTGTTTAGCTTGTGCTAAAAGAATCTKCCCTTCTCCATTTATCCTGACTGCACAGGCCTGCAAACACCAGGCCTAACCATTTTTATGCCCTCATAACAGGACATTATACTGCCCAAAACCAAAGAATAAGAGTTTAGATAGTCATCCTCTTTGAAGATATTAAGGCATCAGCGCTTGGAGTGAAGTAAAGGGCAAGTTGGCATAAAAGTGAATTAGCAGAACAGTACAAGGATTTACACACACAGTTGTAAGAAATGTTTGTTTTCATAAGTAGCACAGAGAGCAAATTTAGAAAGACCTTCTAAATGTTAGTCCGGGGAAAAGGATGAACGAACCACTCATTAAAAAAAATCTTGAAAAATGTGTAGCAGCAGTTGAACACTGTAAGTTTCTTAGACAGGTATGGAGCAAGGTTTGATAAGCCAAAAGGCCAGTTCAAATCTTACATCACATGAAAACAATTCAATTCAATTCCTTTTCCATTCATAATTGTATATTCAGTCAATACTGGAATATATGATTCTTCTAAAGCACATTTTATGGGAAGCCTTTGAAATACTTCCCAGATTATATGATTTTAAATTATGCACATCAGCATTCCATTGCTAAAAGACCAGGAAGGTCATAGAGATGTTTATTCTTCCATGTCAATGTTTTTCTATGAATTACTTAATTTTACTTTTTTTAAAACTAATGATCAGACAAACATTTGTCCCACTAATATTGGAAGAAAGCATATAAACTTACAAAACACATTATTACTTATGTTTTCAAGAAAGAAAAATTATTTTTTAACCGTAAAAAAATGAATATTAAGATTTTCTTACTATGAAATATATTTATTTTCTAAAGTCTCTTCTGTTAAAGAAATGGGTATCTTTCATTTTGCCCTTTACTGTTAAATTATAATTTTTAAAGGTAACAATAGCAGATATGAAATTTTATTCAAATTTTCCCGAGTAGTACTATAGCAATGTAGCACAATTGATATTTTCTGCCCAATTATTTCCATAATTGTAAAATACTAATACTTTGAATATAGTTTTTAAATGCATTAATCCATGATTTAAAAAGTGCACAGTCATTTATTTTTCCATCATATCCAAATGCATCTCATGATCACTCCAGACGTAAGAAGCCACAGCTCATATTTTCTTGACAACATCTTTGATAATTGCTGATAGTGTTCTCATGCTGACTGGAGACAATTCCTTGGGGACTTGGTCCACAAAATCTGTGTGCCTAGCTTGACTTTGCTGATCCTAACAAGAATGAATTCCCCTAACACTGGTGAATCTAAAAATACTGAGGCCTGTCTAATCTGATCTTGTATACAAACATGAAGTAGGATAATTTTTGTACAGAACAATTATATGTCTTAAAAACAGATCATATTCTGTTACATAGCTCTTTCAGTGAAGTCTCATGAATAAATTCTCTGTTCTTTTCATCACAGCAGTCTAAACACGGAAAAATTGGATCTTGTTACTCAGCTGTGTCTGATAAAATCTGCAGTTGAATTTTTTAGGAACGTAAGTTTCAGTGGTCCACCAGAACAGGAAAGAGTTTCAGCAAAAAATTTAAGGTAGTTGTTTTCTGTTGCTAAGTGACTGTGAGTCATAGTTACGAATCATAGAATCACAAAATCATAGAATAGCTAAGGTTGTAAGAGAAGTCTAAGATCAGCAAATCCAGCCATTAACCCAGAATCGCTGTGCTCACCACAAACCCATACCGCCAAGTGCCCCATCCGCACACCTTTTGAACTCTTCCAGGGATGGTAATTCTACCACTTCCCTGGGCAGAAGGTACAAGTATTTTTCTGTCTTGAGCAGGCGATGGCGTTTATAAAAATGTAATTGTAGACACTTTGTGAATATTGCAGATCTTCATGTGTTGCAGATTCTTATCTGAGTATGGACTGATAAGGTATTAGAGAAAAAGAGCTATTAGGATTGTCACTGAAAAAGAATGACTTAAAGGGTTTACATTTGACAGCTACATATATATCAATCAATATATTTTTTTGTCTCAAACCTTTTTTTTGTAGTCAGGGGACAAGAAAGTCTGCTGATTCTGAAATAAATACAACTAGTATACTTAACCAATGAAATGTACTGCCATTTTCTGAGAGACAAGCAAGAATAGGAAACATCACTGCACAATGGAAAACTATTTCCATTTTAGATATTATTGCGGTATCTTCTTAGAACTAGAGTTAGCTGAATCAAATCAATGGTGAATATTCACTACTACTGTCTGATGGCCAACAAGATMCAGAGACAAAAGAGATAACAGCTTAGATAAAGAGGAAATAATAGGAAATAAAGGTTTTTTTAAATTTAACCATGTCTGTTTCTTGTGTATTATATCATTTGTAAACCATATTTTAAATATTTTTGTTATATGTAGAGTGTTTCTTAGTATTTTTTCTCTACTTTGGATGGAGATACTTGAACTTATTTTATATGATTTGATCTATCCCCTCTCCTCATTCCAGAGGGAGCCTCTGCAAATTGAGAATCGCATTAGGAATTAAGAAGTGTCAATTTACTGCAGTGAATCTCAAAACATCTTTGTCATAAACCCAGAACATTAATGTGCACAGGGTTCTAAAATCAGCTAGAGTAGAATTGCAATGAAAGAAAAGCTGGGAGCAGTCTGCTCTGGACTGTCCACAAATATTGAAAATTAATTAAACTGAAATGCATARTTAATATATAACCTAGATCAGAAAGTACTTCAGAATATTTGAGGAAACTATTTAGATTATTTATTTGTAATTCAGAGAATTAAGTAAAATTTTAGCCATAAATAGCCTAATAACRCCAGCAATTCCATTTACCATTACATTTTTAATATCTTTGGATGAAAGAGAACATATATRCCACATGTATACATATATTTACATATATGCATATATATATGTATGGTATCTTGCATCCCCATACCATCTGCACTTCTTCTTTACTGAGACTGTCCAAGATAACTGTTCATAGAATCATAGACTCATTGGATAACAGGATGGCAGGTACATCAAGGATCATGTGGCTTAAACTTCCTTGGCAAAAACATTGTCTAGACAAGATGGCCCAGCACCCTCTACAGTTTAGAAGTATCCAATGCTGAGAAATCCACTACTTGCCTGGGGAGATTATTACAATAACTGATTGTCCTCATTATGAAAAATCGCAATCTCCTCAGGAGTAACTTGTACCCATTGTCCATCATCTATCCTATGTGATTCCTTTTAAAAAGGGAGTCTCCATCTTCTTTGTAGACACCCTTTAAATACYGGGGTATAGTGATCAGGTCTCCCCTCAGCCTTCTTTTCTCAAGGTTGAACAAACCCTGTTCTCTCAGCCTTTCCTCACATGACAGGCTTCCCAGTGTGTTGATCTTCTTTGTGGCCTTTACCTGGACCCTCTCTGGCATGACCATTGTTATTTTGAACATCAGGGACAAAACCTGAACACATTATTCCAGGTGTGGCCTGACAAGCATGGGACAGAGTGGGATAATCTGATCTGACGGGGAACTGATGATCTCTGCTGGTGATGCCCTTGTTGATGCAGCACAGCATCCTGCTGGCTTTCTATGCTGCTGCAGGAGCACTGCTCTCTGCAATGAGCTTGTCTACCGGCACCCTCAGGTCCCTTTCCACAGAGCTGTTCCCCAGCTGAGCAGATGGCAGCCTGTGCTCTGTTTCTGGATTATGTTTTTCAGGTGCAAGACCTTACACTTCTCCTTTTTGAACTTTGTAAGGGTCTTGTTAGCCTACTCTTCCAGCATATGCAGGTCTTCACACAAAGTGACTATTTCCAGGTGTTCATTGCCCCACTCAGTTTACTAACATTAGTAAACTTCATCAGGGTATGTTAAATCCCATTCCAGATCACTTATTAAGATATTGAACAGCACTGGACCCTATATTGATCCCTGGGGGTCTCTRCTTGTGGCACCATGTCATTTTGAAAAGGAGTTATTTAAATCTATCCCTCTGGATGCCACTGGACAGACAGATCCCCATCTGCCTGGACCCTAACACATTGGTTTCTCTGGGAGGAGTCTGTGGGAAACTGAATTGAAAACCTTGGAGAAACTCAGGTAGAAAATATCTACCCAAAAGGCAAGAACTGCTGAGCCTCGTCTGCAGACCCAGCCAGGCATCCCAGCTCAGTGGAGGGGGGAGCAGGCAGGTTACACAGAGGTGGTGCATGGCTGGAACAATGTGACCACTCACTTCTGTAACCTGACTGATCTGTCTGTCAGATCAGTAATGTTGGATACCAGAAGAGCAAGACTATCATAAAATCTCAAGCAAATGCTAACGATGTCCTCCAACTGCAAATTTATCTTTTCATCTAGTGCAAAGGACTAATAGTCTGGTGGCCTAGCAGCTGAGAGAGAAAACAAATGCCCTATCATCCTGACAGACATCCCTGTCTACAGACAGTCATTTCTAACCCATTCAGAAATTAAACAGTCTTTCCCTGTTTTGCCAAAAAGACATATGCATCTTCAAATAGGAGGCTGAATGGGGAATTCTGCCTTTTCCAAGTGACAAGCTTCAGCAATATTAACARAACAATTTTTTTTCCTAATATCTGAAGATGAAGGGTTGGTCTTTCTACTTGTGTACTTTCAAATCTGTGCAACATTGACAGCAGAAGATGTTCTGGCTCTTATGCCTTGAAGCCCTTCTGAATATTTTACCAATTGAGTATTGTTCTAGTTTTATTTCAGTTTCGTATGTTGAATATTTTACTTTTTAAAAAAAATAAAAATCAGGCCATCAAGAAATATTTGCAAAGCAGTATTTTGTAGCTAACAATGCTTTTTGTTTCTTCCAAAAGTAACCTGATATTTAAACTCTTCACTTGAAGGTTTAATTATATTAATTGTGTTTTGTTTTACCTTAATTAAACAGGGAATTCATTAAATGCAGATAATTTCAAAAGTAATCTATTTACTTATCATCTTGAATGAGGTGTTTAGTTTCATCCAGATCTCAGAATAGCTAAGGGAACACATATTTACTTAACCTTGTCACTACACTGGGGATACACGCTTTTTATAAATGTATCACAGCTTGGAAGTCTTAATAGCTCTGGTTCTCATGCTACTTTTGAACAGATATAGTAGCTAATTACTTACCAAACAGGGGTAAATGCTCAAAACTACTAATTTGTGATGGATGCTGAGATACTCTGTGCTGGTTTTTTACACTGATTGCATGCTGCTTGACAGTGTATTCACATACACGAAAACTTCATAAAACTTATCCTTCCCTTTAAGCTCTATTCTGTAGCCCTATTTTCTGCTCCTTTTTCATTTGACAATATCATTGAACTAATTACTATCCTATAGTTAGGAAACTTATAGTAGAGACATTTTGTCTAATCTCAGTCTATTAGTGGTTGCTAATTGGTCACACTCACCTAACCCCTATAGGATCTCAATCTGTTAATTGTGCTCGAATACATTAGTCATGTTTAAGCCTTAAACATATTCCATTACAGTTCCTAAACCCATTCTGTCTCAGATGGGCTCAAGACGTGCACCAGGCTTGTTTTTAAATAGGAGGAGTGTGCTTTATGGATTGAGTGTACCCAGGTGTACAGGCAGAATTTAAGAACACATTTGCAACAGGCTTCTTCATCTGAGGCAGCTCAGTGTACAGGTATCCAAGGAGATTTGTGACCAAAATTTGTAATGTGAAGTGATTTTATGAGTGTATACTTCTTACAAGGTGATGGTCAGAGCAGCCGTAATTCTTTGCTGCCTCATATAGACTGGGAATTAAGTTCTCTGAACACAATGGCATATTTATTTTCTGAAATATTACAGGATCTGTAATTGCTACTTAAATAACAGTCAGGTTCTCGCTCATTTTCTTGCAAGTCTAAATAAAAATTCATTTTCTTGCAAGTCTAAATAAAAACTGTGTAACCTTAAATTTTGATTACGTCAAAATTGTTGCTGTTTCTGTTAATTTCATAGAACTGGGAATTTTGCCATGCTTAGACTATTATCCCGCCCTACCAGTCCCTGCTACGAACCTATTCATTTGGTTTGCTATCTCAGTAACTTACTCAGAAATAATACGAGCTTAGTATATGTAGTGGCATATGCATAAGGATTAGAATTTTCTCTTGTGTGTGTTCTTAGACAACTTAATTTTTTGCTGCTTTTTTTCTGAGATATGTGAGATACATAATGTATGAGCTCCTTTAGAACCTAATGTATGAGCTCCATATTTACCCTTCTTTCCTATGAATGCAAACATCTTCTTTATGGTCTATTTTACCACTAACAATGCATATGAATTGCTACTTGTTATAAAGCTATTTTTATTTCTCATTTTGCATACCTTGCAGTAAGTACTGATGGTCATGTTGATTGAACATAATGATAATATTCATAATTATAATTTAGGTAAGATACTACTGCTGCTGAAATCAGACAGCCATCTTAATCCTTAAGTGTGAAAAACTATATAATTTTTCCTTCAAATTAAGGCACTTCATATCAAACAAGGTTATTTTCTAATAGAAAGATTGAATAATATTTCATACAGCAAGTAATTCTTCATGGAAAGCTAACAATATTTTTCTTAAATAACTARTATGATGGACTTCTGTGTTTGTACTGTACCTAGCAGTTAACACAACAGGACCTCAATCTTGATAGGGACATAGCCTGTGACAGCAGTATAAATATTTAATCAAGTTAATTAAGTGTAAAAGGAGGATGCCGGGAGTAAACTCAATGTGTAGGGAYTCTGTTTGACTGAAACAGTACTCAGCTGAAAAGATATCAAAGACCCATGAAATTTGAAGTTAAGAAATAAAAATAGAAATAGCTATTTGAGGTCACTGTTATACTTTCACATACTTAAATTTAAGTAATGTCCCCACAGTATAGTGGGGTATTAAACAGTTACAGCTGTTTAATATGGTTGGTAGCTCATTAAAACAGTCCTAATTCTGCAATATTTCACAGTGGGGAAGAATGTTGGCAAAATGTGACATCTAAAAGGACCTCTAAGAGACTGAAGGAGAGAGGAAAGGGAATATAACAAGGATTGAAAAGTAGGCTATTGACAAGCACGTGCAGTCAGTTATTTTACAGACAATTAAATAAGAGTATGACTTAAATGTAAAATTTCTTAAAAATGTTCAATGGTAAAATTAGTATTAGAGAAAGAATAATAAAGTAGAYTAAATTAATGGCATAGAATTATTAAGGGACTTTTACAATGACTTTTACCTTCRCATTTCGGAAAAGAAGTTTGAATATCTCATAAAAATAAAATCTTTATGTTAAGGTTTTTTAGAGGGTGGTAGTGGGTTAGAATATTATGTGTACCCTTGGACAAGAAATACTAGGTCATCTCAAATGTCAGTATAGAGTTATGTTTAGACAAAATTATAAGCCCTTATTCAATTAAGCTTAGGAAATTATTCGGGTGGGAAGACACAAGGTATCTACCACAGTTTGAGCAGATTCTCTGCAAGGATACATTGCTTTTYCTAAGTACAAATCAGTTGGGTCCCCAAGGATTCCTAAGATATCCTGAGATATCTCTGGGAAGCTGGCCTTTACCTGCCAATCCAGGGGAACATACAAGAAGAATTTGTCCTATCTTCCATCCCTTTGCAGAGCTCTCAGATACCTTAGAATATCTCAGGATACTTAGAATATTCTCAGGATAGCAGAGCACTAGCTGCCTCTGTGGGAGTCATATGAAGCCATCGATCACCTCTGACTATAATGGGTGCCTAAAAAGAGCTCACATACACACAGTAAATCTACATTGAAAGATGCTAATCTTGAACTGCATCCCACTCCAGGTACCTGTACATGGACCTTTGAGCTCCTTTGTTGGATCACAGGCCCTTTGAAATGGTGACAGCACAAAAGCACATGAGTTACCCTAAGCTATCTTGGACAGGCCTGAAATATTGGATGCGGAACCTGTGGTCTTCTGGAGGGGGACGGGGTGGGATACTTTAGAGTACCTCCATGGCATTGGTCATCTGTGTGCTGAACAGAGTACTGAACATCTGAAYGCCCTTTATAGCTAAAGTGGGAGAAATAGACACTCCTTAAAGAGTGATTTATGTGCCATCTTCCCCAATAACACTTAAGCAAGTCTGGAGCAACAGGCCCAACGTAAATATCTACTCTGAGAAGTGTTTGGTGAAATGAGTCTCAATTTTTTTTAATAGAAAACTTATTTTCAGAAAACTCATTTCACTTCCACTCCCGTGAAGTGAAAACTGGCTGTAGGACAGCACACAAAAGGAAAAACATTGCAATGTATTAAAATGACAGAAAGCATTTCATGTAGTGCAAAAACAAATTACTTGTTGGGCTGTTCTTTTAAACCTTCAGTATGGTTTAGAAGAAATGCATGACAGAGTAATGAACCCTGCAAATGTTACTTCATTAGGAGGAACAACCAATTTCAGGATTGATTTGAAACCTTCMATCTTTGACACACAAGTGATATGAAATAATTATCCCTCAAGAGGCAAGCTAAAGATAATTCATAGTGACTTTCTGTTGTGAAAGCTTAGCTTGTTAAAGTTACAAAAGATAAAGTGACAGAACAACAGAATTGTGACTGAAAAGATTTTATTTGGTTTTCATACTCACTTCTGATTCAAACAGGGGTGTTCTCTGACATGGTTTCTCAATTTGCAATGAGTAGTCAGCATTTTAAATTGCATATTGGATCATTTTTCAAACCACTGTAACAGGATGTAATGATTTCACTTTCATATAAGATGACATAGCCAGAACAGAATAATAAAATTTTGGTCAGTTGAAAGAAGCTTTATTGAAAGTTTTCAGACAAATAACTAGGTTAAATTTAAACTACTACATCATATATTAATTATCAAAAATATGCTGTTCAGGGGAAAAGGATAGAGATATTTCTTTCTTGAGAAATGTGTGAGCATAAAGAATATCTACATGGGCATCTGTTCTTAGGTTATGGATTGAAACAAATGTTCTAAATATCAGAAAAAAATAAATATTTGAAAAAAGTTATGTCTTTAGGTGAAGATTATCCCCAAAAATAAGAGCTTTTTCCTAACTCTTGAAGAGTTTATGTATGCTTACGTATATGTCTGTATTGATATTCACAGAAAGTTATAGTGGAGAATCATATTTCTACTTAAGAAGATGATTGAAGAACTTGCATGCATTCCCAATGAAAATAATTTCATGTATTGATGTCAGGTTTGGGGCAATAATGATTTAAACATTGGTGTTTGGGATATTTAAAACATAATATTAAATATGTGTTAATAATATCAGAATATTAATAATTGTGTATTAATAATACCAGAAGCACTGAAAGGGGGATTTTGGTTTATGAATTTATGCAAGTCATCTATTTTTTTTTTTTCATTTTCCTATAATAAATCATAGAATTGTCGTGTAGTTTGGGTTGGAAAATRTTCTTAAAGATGATCTAATTCCAACCCCTCTGCCACGGCCAGGGACAATTTCCACTACAGCAGGTTGTTCAAATCTCCATCCAACATGGGCTTGAACACTTCCGGAGATGGGACATACACAACTCCTCTAGGCAGCAAATCCCAGTGCCTCACCAAACTCACAGTAAAGAAGTTCTCGTAATATCTGGTCTAAACCTACTCTTTCAGTTTGAAGCCAATGCCCCTTGTCCTCACTACATGCTCTTGTGAATACTTTCTCTCCATTTTCCTGTAGGGTCCCTTCAGGTACTGGAAGGCTACAATTACGTCACACCAAAGCCTTTTTCAGGCTGAACAATCCTAAATCTCTCGGCCTTTCCTCATAGGAGATCCCTCCAATGATCTTGGTGTCCTCATCTGGGTCCACTCTAACAGTTCAATGTCTTTCCTTGTTCTGGGGACCCCAGAGCTGGATGCAGCTCTGCAGGTGGGGTCTCACCAGAGCAGAGCAGAGGGGCAGAATCCCCTTCCGCCCCTGCTGCCCACGCTGCTTTGGATGCAGCCCAGGAAAAATTTGGCTTTCTGGGCTGTGAGCGCACATTGCTGGGTCATGTCCAGCCTCTCATACATCAGCACCCCCAAGTCCTTCTGGGCATGGCTGTTTTCCATCTGTTCATCCCCCGGCCTGTGTTGATAACGGGGGTTGCTCTGACTCACGTACATGACTTCTACTTGGTCTTGTTAAACTGCATGACATTCTCGTTGGCCCCCTTCTTGACCTTGTCCAGGTTCGTCTGGATGGCATCCCATCCTTCAGGTGTGTCAACAGCACCACTCAGCTCGGTGCTCTCAAATCTACAAATTTGGTGAGGGGGCTCTCAATCCCTTTGTCTATGTCATTAATGAAGATTAGCATCCCAATATGGACCCTGGAGGGACACCACCTCTTACTGCCACCCACTGGGACTCTTGAGCATTCACCACTACTCTGGATGTGCCTATCCCATCAGTTCCCAATTCACCTAACAGTCCACCATTCAAATCCATCTCTCTTTGATTTAGAGTGAAGGACGATGTGAAGGACTGTGTCAAAGAGTTTACAGAAGTCCAGTTAAATCACACCTGTAGCTCTTCGCTTGTCCACTGATGTAGTTAGTGACTCCATATTAGAATGCACCTAAGTTGGTCAGGCAGGACCAGTAAATGTCTATTTTATTTGCAAAAAAAGTATTTTTTCAATTAAATTAATAACCTCATTCTTAATCTTCTAAATATTTTTTTTTCTTTTTTATTTCTTGTTACCCGGATTAACAATATTCCCCAGAAATATTTTGCATAATCTCAGACTGGATCAAAAGTGCATATTAATACTGGTGTACAAATGTTTTGACACTTTTTACAGAATCAACACAACTCCACATTTGCTATGTCAACTCATGATTAAGGTATTGATAAAAAAAAACCCTTATTTTATGAGAGTCAATATTGCTTATATCCGGGCTCCACATAAAGATTTCCACAAAACAATTATTCCATTCAAACAGATAGAAATAAGCCATGTTCAGTGACCTTTACAATTTCCAATTACGAAACTGCCCATTCTTGCGGTGTTTTAATTTACTTTTTTTATTCTTTTTTTTCCTGTTCATTTGTCAATCAATTAAAAATGCTGCTRTTTCAGGCAATAAACTAATGTTCACTATCCTCTTGGCACATATTTTTTTTGCTGAACAGAGGCTAAACATTTAAACTGACAAACTCCTCCATGACTGTATCTTAGATGCTGTTAACAATTTACCTTCTTGATCTTGTTTCTTTTCAATTAAACCAAACCCAGCTACATTTACAATTGTTTAAAACTCAGTTTGATCTGTAACCCAYGACCAAAGACACTTGAATCAGCCCTGAATTCTTCCCTAAAAGTGTGGCTATCCCAAAATTATCCCAAACTATATAGCTTTTATATATTAAATGCTTGAGCTTTATTTGAAGGGAATGAAACAACAATTAATTATCAATTTTTATCAGAGTACCCATAGTACTAATCTGATTTTTCTGCCCTGTTGTAAACTGTACTTCAGTGTTTCTATCACTGATTTCAGGTTCATATAAAGGATCAAAGGTTTGGCTAATTGTTTTTTGCAATAACCTAAAAGCAATGTATTAAAATCTCATACTTCACAACAGGAAGCAATTTACAGTTAAATTTAGGAAGGAGTGGGTGCCCCAGCTGATTAATTGASAAAGGTTACTCTTTAGCTCACTAACTGAATGATCATGATAGATTTAGCAGAAGAGGGCAATGGGTAACTCTGCGTGTATTGCTACATTATTTTGTCATTCAAGAACAAATCTTCAGCCATTACTTTAACTGCATTCTCTCTAGGGGGAATATGAGACCATCTATTTCTTAAAGATTAAATCAACTTAGTTTTCTGATTATGTGATCTATCAAACTCTTTGATTTTGCATACATATATTTCAATAAAGTATTTCTTAATATTTCATGTGGAGGAAGACAATTGTTTCTCTCCATTTATAGATATTCTCTGGCTTAAGTAAGTTGAGTGTTTTAGTCCATCCAATAGAATTTAAGTAATAATGTATTTTCCTTTATACTATATAAAGTTTATGCCTTTTTGTTTACTAGAACATGTAGGTTTCACATAGATCTGAAAATTGTGACTCCAACTGTCTGAAATGTAATAACTCAAGCACGGGAAGTCTACAGAAAGAACATTGAATCATTGGGGTTTTTCTCAGTGCCTCTTTCTTAGTTTTACTTTTTAATCCTTCTTTGTTCTCTTTGAATGTTCTTTGTCTTGAAACTGCCTTTCACATAAGTTATTTTGTTTTGCTCATTCTGACAGTTCTTTTCCTAGAGTGTAACCACTGTAAATGCATTATCGCTGTTGTGTAGCTGAGCTTCTCTGTTTCTAGGAAGAAGTTAATTCCTTGAAAATTGTAGTCATGCTGCTGATTACTTTTGGGGTTTTTTTTCTGAGGGGATTCATGGTTCACTGAGACAATGAAATAATTTTCCTATCTGCCCACATTCCTGCCCTTGCTCTTTCTATTCCCCTCCCTTCCTCTTTCCACGGCTTTCACAATGGCTGTTTATTCCCATAATGTGGCAACAAGTTGGCATCATGCTGTAGACTTAAATAGCCAAAATTAATCTACAGCAGAACTGAACCTGGAATATATGTCTATGGGCATTTTCTGTATATAAATCCACATATACAACTTACTTATTCACATAGTTTATTTTCTCTAAAATGGTGTTCCTATCTTATATGTTTGTGAATAGACTCATGTTTTGAAAGGTCAACTATATGGTAGAGGGTTTAGAGTAATTTCCAAATTACTTACACAGTGAGGATTTCCCAAATGTTTTGCCTTTCTCTCCAAAGGCAGTGAAGAAGGAATGCAAGGTTTTCCAACCTTAGAAGATTTAAAATCTGTGGTTAACAACTTTTTTTTTTTTTTATTTTGCCCTTATGACATCACAACATATCCAGTTTTCATTCCTGCTTTTCTCCCTCCAGAGAGTTATTGCTATGCTTGAATGAATAACATATACTCCAATCACTTCACATCATCATTTTAATGGATTTAGTTTGGATGATGTGTATTTCTCTTCAGGAAGACCTCTCCTCCTTCATCTTTCGATGCAACAGAAAACCAAAATCATGCATTTGGTGTATTAGGAAACCTATAAATGTTTTAGAAGTGTGCATATACAGAGACGCTTCAGATGACAAAAAATCAGAAATGTGTAGTCAGGTGTGACAGGTGTCTCTTACTCTGTTATCATAGTGTGCCAGGAAATTATTTCTGAATCACAGACCCTCACTTTTGATCAAATTTCTACCAGTCAGATTTCCTCTCTATTATATATTAAGCAAACTTTAGTATATTTACAATGCTTCAAAGTGATATGGCTTCTATAACAAGATTATTCCAGAGTCTTTCACTCTTTATACTGTTTTTTTTCTGAAACTCATCTATATTTTCTGTCTTAAACTCACTGAAATGGAGAGAACTGTGCATTATCTTTGATGCATCAATATTTAAAACCAAGGAGACCACTTAATTCCAGAGGTTTGTGGTACACAAATATTTTAAGCACCCTAAGCAATATGGCTGCTCACAGGATCCCAAAAAATTGTACATGAAGGATAATATTCTTGATTTCTAGTACTGCTTTATCATTAATTGCAAAAAATCAAACAATTAATGTTTTTTTCAGTGGTCAGCTTACCTCGTGACAGAAGTCATATAACCCCCATGCCACACAGTACTGACCTGGTAGTGAAATTTAGGGACCAACACCTATAAATATCACCTTGTAATAATTCTGTAGCTTTAATTCCTGATTTTTTTATAAAAGGACACTCAGTTATTCACATAGCGATCTGGGCATGTTTACTTTTTTTCCCTAGCAATGTGATTGAAAAGAAACATCCAAATATATGTATCTACTGGGATTAACATTAGTGAAATAGATTTCTTGACATTAAATTTATTCTAGAGTTAGAGAAGAGTAAGGAAATTTAGGTGAGAGTCTCTGGAGGAAAATTTGAGAAATAAATTAGAAAACAAATTCATTGTTTGCAGCAAAATTGCATCTGCACCTTAGCTGCTGGCATTTTACTTGCTCCTCAACTTGGAAGTGAAATACTTTACAATGGCATTTTTCCCTCTGATTCCTTTTGGGAAGACAACTTTCAGGTTGACAAGGAAAATGGGCTTTGGGAATGTGAGTATTACACTGATAATAATTCCTTAAAAAAAATGTAAGAAAGGATAGAAAGTCAGGGGAAAAAAAAAACAAACCCAAAAAATGTGGAAGTTGTTCCGTTTAACTCCTGTCAATGTTCCTATTTTTCATTTTTAAGTTACCAAACAAACAAGGAAATTGCCAATAAAACTCAGGACTGCCACAGCATAGAAACAGTTGCCTAACATCTAAATTTTTCTTGATGACCCCATATTCCTGACTCTGCATGAAACCCAGCTTCTTAAGAGTTTTCAGAATGTACGTCTGGAAGGACTTTCCATTTACTTCTATTTTCAGGTATTATAATAATAATGAAACCTTTGTATTCAACTTAAATACAAAACAAAGCAAACCCAATCAAACTAAACAACTCATTCCTGACCACAAAGGGTTTCTAGTGCTTACCTAATTCTGATATTTGGGCTATGAGTTTCAGGGAGCATTTGTATTTTGGTTCTTCCCTGTTTCACAGACATATCAAAATTTAATCAACTGAGGAAAAAATATCACAGGCCTGTAAATATTGGAACAAGTCAGAATTACTGAAAATTAATCCAGTGCTCAGATGACAAATTGAAATCTGCCAATGAGAAGCTTTTGTGCCTGCACAAACTTTTATATCACAAAAGGCAAGGAATACTTTTTTTTCAAGGATCTCGCTAATTTTCTTTCATGTTTCCAGTCATTTTGTAGGCAGTCTTATCTTTCAAGCTTATAGTTGTGTTCAAAGCTTCGCATCAATTCAAATCAGAAGCAAGAACCACTACTTTTACCAGACAGGGTGATTCCAAAGACTGGTACATTGTTTAGATTAGAGAACTCATGAGCTCCTCTGAATATCTGCGCTCTCTAATCATGTCGCAGTTTTATACAGAAGCAAATGCAAACTCCCCTCTTTTCCCAGGGAGTGTCTTGTACAGAAAGTGTGTGTAGCCACCCCTGGCAGAAAGGTCTGCTTTGCTCCTAACAGGGTGAACTTTGGATGGTAGATATAAACACTGTATTTTCGAGTATTGCTACTCTCTGAGCAGAAATCACCTTACTGATTCTAATAGGCCTTCTTCAGCTGATTCAGAACATACCATTGCACCTCACCCACTAAATTGCTTGTCCTACCATTTCTTAGCCTCAATTATTAATTTGCAGTTTTCAATTCTTAATAACTCAGAAGTACTTTTAATTTTTCTGTTTTGTAGACGATCCTTGGATTGTTGTCTAGTGTGAAACATTTTCACATGTATCATGCTCGTTGTACTCTGGTCTACTGTGTGTGGCATGCACAAGGTTACAGCGAAAGTAAGCATATCTCCTTTCTGGAGTATATGATAGGTAATTCATCCCTCCTCTCCCCCATCATATTCATGATTTCTTCACAGTATAACATTCCATAAACTTATAGTAAAAATTAAATACCTGAAGGAAAAGGGGGAAATCGGTGCATTTCAAAAGTAGCTACCTGTAAAATATTGGTAACATGTACTTTAATATGGCTAATATATGATGAAATAGATAATGAATATATAATAATGAAATAATTTTTAGAAAATAGCCCAGCAGCACATCTTATTTTTTGCCCAATGCAAACATAGCATATATTCTTTTCAGGTGAGTTTTCCTGAAACTTTTGTGCTGTGCCATTCCTTTTGTCAAGTCTGAAGAGAAAGCTGCGTAGGAAGAACAAATCTTTTTGGAAATTTGGATTCAAAACAAAATCAAATGGATGCATTTAATACTTAGGTAGTTAAAAAAAAATTGATAAGTCATGTAGGGGAAGAACCGTATCGCTTATCTCTGTTGATTGAAAGAAGCAAGAGAATACTATTTTTTTCAGAAAGAGGTCTAAAGCTCCTTATGTACATTTGATGGTAAATTCTACATACAAGGCTGAATAGAAAGTGTCTTTTCACTCTGGGTGAAGCGCTGGGTGAGCTTCAGCAATCTGTACAAACGTATCCATCTTGCAGATTTTTGTTAGGCCTTTCCTTGTCTGCTTTTGATCCAGTTTTGTATATCTCTGCTTAAGGCTACCCTCTCTATCACATTTCATGTACCAATCTGATGCTTTTATTCAGTGATAAGAAAAAATACACAGTGTTTCTTTTGTTATTAGCATACTCTGGAAATGTAATAAAGGAAGAACTGTGTAGAACAGGATAAATCTCTTTCATAAAATGTAAATTATAAATATCCATCCAATGGGCTAATCACAATGCATTAAGTATCTTTTCTGATAAGCAGGAAAATTGCAGAGAGAGATTCAGATAGATACAATTAAAAGAATGTAGAAAACTGTGGAGGAAAAAGGTATTTCTAAAGAGGCTGTAACACGGGGTATAAAAAGAAATCCTTTTTACAACGATTAATTACACTGCAAAATACGCTTTCCTGATCGTCAAAATAATAGTTTGTTTTATGTATGGTCTTTTATTATTCTAAATAGCAGAGTTGGGAACCTCTCAGGATAGAGATGGTATATTTTATTATGCTTCTGGATGTGAGTAGTATATAAACCACATTTTGTGAGTGAAGTCTTAATAAACAAAAATACTTTGCAAAATAATTATAGATTGTGTTAAATTTTCCTTAGTTTGATTCTCCAAAAGTTTGTTCAGCCTCATATTTTCTGAAGTATACTATACTTTGTGTCTACACACTTTGAATTTTTTCCTAATTAATATAATGCAACTTACCACTTGATTATTTAAAACATTGTTCAGCTATTTCACTAACAACACAAATTACACCAATAAAATTATAGCATGAAATATTTCTAACAAAGAGACTGAGGAACCTTTTTCATATAACAATTTTAGAAAGCAGGAGAGGAGTGGCCCAGCAGCACCTGTGTTGATGTATCCAAATCCTCAGAAGTTCATAAAATGAATGTTTATGGATCTTTCTGCGAGCAGGAATCATTTTTCTCTCTAAGATGTTAGAAGATATCATGGTATAGTTCTCATTGAGACTTTCCCCATCAAAATTTGTTGACATGTAAGTAAGTATGACTCCTGAGGACAGTACAGTACTCCTTTCTTGAAGACTGTAATATCCACTAATGTTGGGAGGCAGTTGTAAAACCAATAACTCATACTCAAAAGGAAGCTTGTTTGGAAGAAAAGGTAAACATTTGCTGTTAAGTCATGTAAAACCTTTGAATAATGGATTACTATGAAAATTTACGAAGTATCCAAGATATATAATTTTTTACTCTCAACGATCTCTAGAAATTAGGGAAGAAGTATTGGCACATAGCCTGATTATGGTGTTACCTGTGCAATATAGAAGTTTTAAAATACTTTATATCAAGTAATTACTGAATAAAATTCATAAGCAGGTACTGAAATTCAGGAACTCCTCTGCAAGTTCAGTCTCTAATATACTTTGTTCTTTGCTGCCTAGTGGACATGTCTATGTCAGTATTTTAGTATAGCTCTGGGGTGAGCGTTTGTATTGAATTGTATTATTTTCTCTGTTTCCTGGCAATTACCAGTGGCACAGCTGTTGCATGAAAAATGGAATACTGTGTATTGCATACTTTTCAGACTTTTCTCTGTAAAAGCAAAAGATGGATGTGGGTTTGAACATGGTTTGACAGAGAAGGGCCTAAACCTAGGCCTACTACTTCCCGTAAACCAAGCCTACTGCTTCCTTTACCAGTAGACCAATTTTACATGAATATGGCACCTTTGGAAGGGACATGATAGAGAGAGAGAAAGCAGATGGGGAAGTTCATGTGCGAGTTAGTGAGCACCCTAAATACCCCAGAAGTGCTGTGGACCTTTGAAATTCAGTTCTATCACACTACAAGTTAAGTCAAGATATTTTTTGTATAAAGCTGAGAATGAATCAGAGGAGACATAGAGTTGAAAGCCAGCCTTCTTTACTCTGCTATAATCAGCCTATTGTGCCTTTGAAAAGAACATCCTTTAACCCCGATTTCCTCCTAGGGCCAGAATCTTTTCAATGGCTGTCTAAATTGTGATAAGTTGGACATGATCCTTTCCAGATGCCTACAAGCAGTTTTTCAAACTTGCAGGACATGTAGTTCTCTACATATGCCCCTTGAACTTCTCAGGACGCCTCATTTCCTGCAGTGGTATGGTTTCCCAGGTTGCCACCACCCCACCCAGTCATATCTGCCTGCACTCAGCCTCTGTGGCCTAGGAAGACCTACATATCAAGTGGCAGGAAAAGACAAACAAGTCATCTTTCCCTCTGCAATATCCTAGTAAAGAAAAATGTCATACAATAACACRTGCAAAAGCAGGCCTATCTGTCACAATACATCCCACTTCTCCACAGCACTTTCAAGAACGAGGTGTCTCAAAATACCACCACAGTTATGGCATTTTGCCTTTGGCTTTTGTACCAGGACTGGTCTCTTCTAAGAGGCACAGTTTCTTCTTTCCTGTTTTTCACACTTCTCTAAATTTAGGGAAATAACACTAATTAATGGATAAATAAAGTGTATTTGAACCTATTATACCTCTTCATCTGAATGTTTTAGGTAACTACATAGGTTTTAGATACCTAAGTTCTTCTCTGACTGCCATCCTTCATGTAATCAGATATCATATACTAATAGCTTCCCCAAAGGGCCAGACTTAAGCAGTCCAAGGAAAGTTGCTTCAATTCTGAATTAACAGTGACTACTAGATATCAAAATAAATACAAAGGAACAACAGTTAAGAAAAGACCCTTTTAAAAAAATTATGTTGAATACTGCACACTATTTGATCTATTACATGTCTGTTTATGGTGCTTCATGTTCCATAATTTGCTGTTTTAGTTTACAGTCCAAAACCGATTAAGGCTCATTTATTTTGGCATAGAGGTATTAATTCCAGGAGTAGAAAATAATGATATTAATGCTCAAATACTGAAATCTCAGACTTGTCAGATGATGATGAGAATTACAACCATTAAGGGGAGTAATATTTAGTCAACTTAGTACTAAGTTTTCAACAATATCACTGATCCAACTTGTGCTGGGTATCAGAGTCAAATTCTGATTGTCATGCTGAATGAGAGGGTGAGAAAATTRAAACGTTTTCCTCTCCCTCAGTTTCTGTCTTTACAACATCAACTRTTTTCTTGCCTTTACATACATTGTGTCAATAGTCTGAATTTGCCATGTAGAAATATAATGGCACTGGAGGACTACATTTACAGAACAAGATTTCAAGAAAAGACGTAGGAGAAATATGTACATTCAATTCTGTGGAGAAATGTATATTGCCAATAYCTCATTTGACTATATTTCTCAGTGTCATTTCTGTGTATTTCTGTGGTAAAAAGTAGAACTACTCTTTGTAAAAAAAAAAAGCATTATCTTTCATGAATATTCAATCTGGAGTTCGGTAGTCCATTGGGAAGTTACATCTCTTTTTCATGCTGAGAATTTAATTACATAAATCTTGTTTATGCAGAAAAATAACTCAGAATATGTGGAATAAATCCCATGTAAACTTTTAGCATTATGGTTTTCTCCACCTTTCTTTCCTTCTACAATCAAATATATTAGGGTTTTTTTTTAATTCCCCGCTGAAAAAGGTTTCTTTTTAGTTTCTCATTTTGGAGTTTATTCCTCCCTTCAGGATTAGCATTTCTATTCTGGAAGGGTGCAGTAAAGAAAGTAGTTTTGATGACTTTAAATGTCAGAAAAATCAGGATCTTTTTTAAAATTTATTTTTCTGCTAGTTCGGGTTTTTGGGGTTTTTTTGGGGTTTTTTTTGGTTTGTTTGTTTTTTTTTTTTTTAATAAAGGCTAAACATGCATGCTTCAGAGTCTGAACTGTATGGAAAATTTCAGTATCTTCAGCACCAAAGTTAGAGCTTCATACTGTCATGTATTGCTCTACCTTCTGAATAGCCTATGCTGCATATACTGTAAGAGACGTGGTACAAGTGATCTATTTTTAATGTTATTGTTTTAATGTAATCCCTTGAAATCAATTGCCTGAAGAGAGCGTAATTAGAACTACACTGGAAGAGAGGCTTAGTGATCCATCAGCTGAATATCTCTAGACCTGCCAAGGTTGTGGGTTSATATACTGATAAAGATATATCTAAGTTGAGTTTTTTCCAATTTTTAAATGCTAATTTCCAAGTGCAATTGAGTTCAGAGAGAAGCAGAGTTCTTCTAGTAGGGTTGTTTGTATTATTTTTATGGAGAGAATTAAGTGAGCTTTCCAGACATATATTGGGACATAAAACTCAAACATTACAGGTTTTGACTAGGCAGAAGAATTCTTCAGATGTGCTAATGGAATCAAGGTTGAACATCGTAAGCTTGAACTGATGCTAATTTTCTCTTCTGGAGTAGGAAGATGACAATGATACCTTGTGTCTTAAAAATCGAAGCTTTTGGATCATGAGTAGAATATTGAAAGCAAGAATGTGTTACACTTTCCCAGGGGAGAGATGTTTCATTACAATACATTACTTTGTAGCTGATTTCTGACCCTGTGATTTCAAACCACAGGTAAAATTATTACCTAGTTTTAAGACGTTCTTTGAGAAATACCCTTCATGTTTTGAGCAGTTCAATAAGAACTTTCTGGGAACACATTTCTGAAAGAGGGAAATTACTTTAAATAGGGTAAGTTAAAAAATTAAATAACTAGATGCCAGGAGTATGTGGATGGACTTGCTAAACCATGGGCTATAATCCACTGAGAACATGTAAAATACATATCCATTACCTGGATCACTGATTTCACACCATTTAGTCTTCTGTTGAGCTTGTTGGCATCTACTTGCATTACTGTTTGGATAATCAAATTCATTTCACATAATGTTGAAAGACTATCATGAAACTGTGCCTAATTTATACCAGAGCAACCCATTCTTGCAGTGCTGAGACTCAGGATTTGGTCATCTTGTATATAAGCATAATTATAAAAACTGTGCATGCAATATATTTAATGTCTATGTGAATTAACAGAGTAATTAATCTCTGATTTTCCGTACTAAGAAGATTTAKGTACTGTGGACTTTTATTCACGATGAAATTTTATCAGAATGACAACATTGTCCTCCATTACCTGTCTTTTCTGTGGCAAGGCAAGATTGAAACACACAGTTTTCCACTGTAGTTTTGTTATTTTTTTGAAAGTAGGCAGTTGATYGAGTGCCCTACGTGCCTGGAATAAGAAACACACATTCTGAAGATAACCATAGCCTCCAAAATTATATTGTTATATATATATGTGAAAGCCTGAAAATAAAAGAACAACCTTTCAAAAAGGATCACTGGATARACATCTAAAGAAAAATGCAGGTAAATCTCGTTCATCCGTTTACCTGTGGGGCTTAAACTCACATGGAGCCCTCTCAACCAATTAGCGAGAAAGGTGATTTACTTTCGCTGCTTTTATTGGCATGAGAAATAGTTTGAGTAACTGAAAAAAATAACCAAGCAAAACAACCAACCCCTAAAACCCCCACAAAAATACCCCATCCAAAGTCATGTAAATATTGAAATCAGAATGAAACTCTCATTCCTAGTAATTTTTACTATATCTGCAAGCTTTTTTGTCTCTTAAACATGAAAAGGAGCACTTGCAGACTGACATGATAAATTATATTAATAAGAGGGTCATATTTGATTATATAATGTATTCTTCCCCCTTTTTCTGCATACCTCTGGGAGTAAGCAGCATCTGTTCTCCCCAGATTCAATGAGTAGTTGAAGAATGTGCTCAATTACCTTACTTTATGCAAATCTTATCATGTTTACATGTTTGTAGAATACAATAATATTCTTAAAATATTACCTCTTTTACCTCTAAAAATAAATGAATAACATTGCTTTTATGAGAAAATTCTTGTATTTATATTGGCAATAGAAATAGTTTTGGAAGCAGGCATTGTGTTTTATAATAATTTACTTTAGTCATAATAAAAYAATATAGAATATAGAAAATTGATAATAATATATATTTTAATATAGAAAATTCTTTATGGTGTTAGCTCTAAGTGTTAACATCTACATCTTATAATACTAATAACTTTGTAAACAATATATATAAGGGTTTTAAGTATATTAATTTCAATAAGGGGAAATAGAATTGCGTTATGTATGGAAGAGACAAGATTTTGTGACCTTTGTTCTATCTCTAGAAGACATGAATCACTTGTGGCCATTGTGGTAAAGGAAAGATGTTGATGGAACATCTACTACTAAGAAAAAAGTCGTTTCTTAATTGTAGGGCACCTGACTGCACGCTATCAAAAATTTTGGACCAAGAATTACAGCAAACTGTCAGCACAAATGTTCCTAGATTTAGTCTATGCCTTGGATCTCAGGTAGTGTCTAAAAAGAGCTCTTATCTTGGCAATTCTATAGCACTTTATTACTTCGTACTTTTTAAGTTTCCAGGCCAAATTATGTGATGCAGGGCAAAAAGCTCAATATCACAAAAATTGTCAAATTCTTTCTTGGTTTATGCATTTTTGTTGCTAAATGTGAAGCTATTCAGTTGGTTTAAGTTTCCTTTAAGCTAATTCACAAGGGAGAATTTTCCAGGACTCTCTGGTGAAAGCCCACCAGAGACCACAAGGAAAAACTGTGCTGAAAGGACAGGTAGATCTAGAGTTTCTTAAGGAAGGGTCATGGAATTGAGTTTTTGTAGAGAAAAAAGGCACTGGTTCAACTTGTCTGTTCAGCAACATGGAGAGTAAAGAGTGGCCTAAGTGGCCTGATATAACAGCATCTCTTCCACACACTTGCTGTTAGACACCACCCCAGTGATTAGCATTTACTTCATTGAAACATGCCTGGTAGCCAAGTTGATCCATTGTATAAATGTAATATTCTGCATTAAAATCAGTTTCTGTGAACAGCATGGACCATCCATGTGTGTTTTTCATTTTCAAGTACTACAATAAATCTGACCTAGCTTTTTTTTCTTCAGCAAAAATTAAAGTCTAGTGATCTTTATCACATTTCTTCTTCTTTCTTATCTGTTAAATTAAGTTACTAAGAGCAAAAGTTGTAGAAGAAAGAAATCATAAGGTAACAAAGATAATCAGAACATGCCAGTTTACAATAAATTTTTCTTCTCTCAAATTTTTATGAGATGAATAATGTGATATATTCCTTCCAACTCATGCTGAATTTTTGGTGTGATTTTTTTGTTGGTGGCGGGTGGGTGGGGTTTTTTGTTGGAGTTTTTATTTGCTTTGTTTTTTTCTTTATTTTTTTCTAGTGGGACATCAGAAGAAAAGTACTTGTAAACACCTGAGCAGTGAAATCACAAAATCTACAAAACATTATTGTAGAACAACTTTTCATACTTCTTGTACCTTGATTCATTCAGTCTTCATGGCTGTATCGTAAGACCTACCACGAGTCTGCATTTCCAGAGTGCTGAGAACAGAAATGGTCCCTCAGGTCTTTAAGGGTTACGCACACCATGTTTCCAAATGATAATCAAGAAACAGGAGCTTCAGTTTGACTTCTGCAAAACTGAGTAACTCGATTTTTTCCGGTTGTCTGATGTCTTTTAGCACTATACAACTTAAAGAATCCCAAAGTAGATTTCTACCACCTTCCTGGAGATTTTTTCTGCTTATGCCCTACTCTATATATCCTGACATAACTCCCACATCTGTCTTTTTCTGCATCTACTAATAGAATTCCAAATTCTATTGCAAAAGCAGAAAAGTGAACATAAAAGATGAAATGAAGATATACAACTAACTGTACATGCTACTAAAAAACAAAATAGGAAACTTCCTTTAAATGTTCCACAAGTCAGCTCTAATTTTTTATTTCTATGAGATGTTTCCTACACATTTCATTTACATACTACTTCAACAAGTTAAAAAGATAGAAAAGATTTTAAAAGTTTGTTTGTTCCACATATATGCTACTACAGAAGGTTTGGCCCTGATCTTATAATTAATTTAGTAGAATTAGCATGAATTTTTTTTCTTGTTGCGTATTTGAAAGTGAGTGACACAAGAATGTAAACACCTACATTTTGTTGATGTTCTGTGTAAACCAATGACAATTAGATTTGGAAATGAAAAGCACAATTCATTGACATTTACTATAGGTCAGAAAATGCTAAAACATAACTTCTCATACAGAAAGCACCAGAAATCCTTCATCACACCTGTGCGAACAAGAAGGCAAGGAAATAATCTTTTGTTTCTAGGACAAGATGGTGAAGTTGCACTTTGATGAACCATTGATTAGAGTTTAGATTTCTAGTTTGACATTTTGGATATTTAGAGTTCAGATGATTCTGCCTTACACTTTCAAGTTGTCCTATGTAATAGAACTTCTACTCATAGTTGGCTAGTAACAAGTGAAGATGGTGGGGTTTTTYATTAACATTTCCTATTTTCTAGTAATTTTTAATTCACATATTTAATTTCTCTTTCTATCTTAGCTATCATCTTAAGATGGTAGAACAGGCAAATCAACAGCGTCTTCTCCTCTACTTTTTTCTTTTTGGACATGGTYCTTTAAGAACTGTAATTAATGCACAGTTTTATGCTTTTTTTTCTTCTCGAAGGTTAAATGAAAGCTATCTCACGACTTGTAAATTATTGACTTCCTAATTTCCTTTCCTCCTTATAACTTTTCTTCATGGTCTCTGAAAATGCTTTTAATTTCCTATAATAATTCCAGCAAGGTTATTTCCTTTTTTCCAAAAATTTTTAAGCTAATTTATGACATTGCCATATTGTGCTTGGGTAGGAAATCTGGAGGCACTAGAACGTCAGTTGAATGTCTTCTTAACCTTACTACTAACATTTCACAGTACTGTTGTTATCTACTGCAGAAAGAAAACCTTACCAGACCCTGCTGCTATGGCACCACACAAACAAGAGTCTTAATGGATAACCCTAGTTTTCTCTGGTATTTAGAGGCTGTGCAACACCTAGTTCTTATTCCTTTACGTATGGGAGAAAATGTGGGAGAAATTTTCACTAAAAGTCCTAGTCTTCTCTGGAGTACTCCAATCATAAGGATAATTCTTCAAGATACCGTGAATTGATCCTGTTGGTAGCTTCTCTTAACAATGGAAGAAAAAAAAAAAAAGAGTGAAGAGCTGGGTTTGGTTCATTTGCTGATATTTAGCAGAGGAGGAGGGAAACAATCAAATTGAATTGCTTGAAACGGTGCACTTAAATAAAACCTTTTATGTATGAAACATTAAGAAGAGAGACAGAAGCACATTTATTAAGTCAACAATAACATCAGGAAATAGTGTTACATTAGAATTAGTTTGACATTCATATTTGAAGCTTGTGTAGGACTCAGTTTTCTGCAATTCTATAGTTATTTACCCTCGCTTGTCAAAAAACCTTCATATTCATAATTTAAAGAAATACAACCTGTTAACGTGTTCAAAATGAAGTATGCTTTTAAATGTTTTGCAAGGCTATGGTCAAAATATTGAGCACGTATTACTGGAAAGGTGTTCTCTGTCAGACTGACATCTGATGGAATAAAGAAAATGCTTTTCCTGTGTTTTTGTAGTAGGTCTAAGAAAAAACAGCACAGAAAGCAAATACATTAAATACTCTTCACCTCTTCTGAAATATCATTTGCAGGAGTAATAAACTAAATGTTTAGAAATCAAATGTAGATGAAGTCAGACATGACTCCAGCTTCTTTATTTCTTTAATTATGGGATGCATAAAGCTAAGTAAAATGCAAAGAGGTTTTCTTAATATGAAAAAAAATTAACGTTACAGGTGTCTGGTCCATCTGAATGTGAGGTCTATCATCTCACTATCCTTTTGACATGGCTATGTTTCAAATCAAATATACATTTAAAAATTTTAAACTGCATTAAAATTGGTAACAAGACAAATAATTTCAGACATGTCTTTGATGGACTTTAGTAGAAGTTTTCACTTAGAAACAAGAATTTATAAGCTGATGTGATGGCAGCATACAAGATGCCCTTTACCCTTTTAATTAGCAGGTTTTTTTCTTATTCCGAAGAAAATTCAAGAAAGCAAGGATAGAACAATAGGAATGGCAGTGCTTTCAGAATAGCATTGAAATGCAAACATTAATTTCATTTAGATTAGGTCATTTGCATGCAAACAGTTCAGACTTTAAGCTTATCTCCTTATTTTCTCAAGCCTGTGATTTCTCTCCCTTTTAAAGGTGCCATTACATTTAATATGATAACTCTCTTCATTGTATATGAAGCATGTCACCACTGCATGGTTTTGGCATGATAGTAAATTGTTAATAGGTATTTGTCTTGTTATGTTCTAACACAGTCTTCTTAATTTGCCCTGCTTGAAATAAGATATGTGACAACAAGTCAAATACCAGGATTTTGTTTCAGTTTCTTCTGAATATTTTCCTCCAGTCCTTGTCAGTGKTTTTTTTTTCCAAACTGGATACTTTATTAGTGATCACCTGTAGTCCTTTTTGTCAGCAATATTTAATTGACTTAATTATTTTAAATGAAGGCATTCTTTCATTCACATAGATTATGTGGARTTTTTATAGTCTGTCATCTGCTCTTCAAAACACAAGATGCAGAATTTTTTTACACTTCCCCATATCAAAACCTTCAGGCCTTGCACAAATTTCTAGTCTGATTCCTAGATGTAAATAGCTTGTGGATGACCCCTAAGCTTTGGACTTTGGAATCACTCAGAGGCCAAGATATGCTGAAGCAGAGACTTTGTGGTGGTTGTGAGCTGACAGAAAAACTGGACACTAAGAGGAAATCCAAGCCTCAACAATTTTCCCACGCAGTCATGTCATGGATAGTGAAAGAAAATAGCATCTAAGAAGAAGGGAGACAAACAGTCCTGATATACAGGTTTTTCAGTCTTTCAGAACTCTCTCAAACCCTGTCCAGTCTGCCACAAAACAGAAGGGAGAGAGGGAAGGTCATCAGCAAAAAGTGAAAATATCTTGAAAGTCTATGAGCATGTGGTTTCTTCAGCCTGTCAATAGTAGAAGAATTTCCCTGTGGAATGGTACACAGCTGTTAAGGCAGAGTGGGCAGAGTGTGCACATGCCTTCAGCATGTGTCCTCCAAACCCTAAGAAGTGCTGAGTTTTGTCTGATTGCTGACAGCTGATGGGGAGTAAAATGGAAGAAAATGGGTAGAGAACATTTCAGTTGTGGAAATTATCTACGCAGAGCYCTGGATGAATGGGGAAGAAAAGGACACATCTTCCCCTGTCTCTCTGTTTATAATGGCAGGTGCCTCTTTGTGTTAACTTTCTTTTGATGACTGGTAGGACTCTTTGTCAGGGTTGCTACAGTGCAAGGTAATTGTTTATTGAATCTGCCCTTCATGCTGAGGGCAAAAATGCTTAAATAACTAGAAGCATTTAATCTTTCAGATAGAATAAGGCAACAATTCTAAGGAACATCCAAGTAGGTAATTTTTTTGGCATTCCTATAAGATGTCTGAGATAGTTTATTGAATATAAGAGATTCACTTAGCTGTTATGTCGTATCTATTAATGCTTTATATCCTGACATTGAACATATTTTAAGAGATCAAAAGTAGGTCAAGCTAATTTTTTAAACTTATTTCTACAGGGGTCAAAATATGAATGATAGTAAGGAAAGCAAAACAATAACAGAGGTCACAGTCACCTTTCATTCTAGGAAGCAGATTCATTGGAGACAGATACAGAATAACAGATCTGAGGACAGAATTTCTGATTCACACATACATATAGAACAAAAGATAACAATTTATGTCAAGAACATTAGCTAGTCAATTTTTTATTGTCATTGAAATATTTTCTGCAAAGAGTTTTCCCTGGGAGTTGTCCTATGTTCTGAGTTAGTAAGAAAAGAAGGATGCTTCTGTGGTTTGAGTCATTTTGTAGGACTTGGCCTATATGCCTTCAACTGTCCATTTTCTTACAATTTTTTGATGTGAATTTGTATAGCTTCCATGATCATCAAGACCCATCTTTAAATAAATAGACTTTTAAGAGTACTATGAGGCTAAAATTATGAAATATATTTACATAAACAAATATTCAAGTATTCATGTAAACAAAACAAGGACTTTATATTTGCGTGTGCATACACAATATATGCATATTTATATTTGCATAAATATTATGATTGTGTATTTATAAATATATATATTTATATATTACMTATTTAATAATATTTTTCACTGTGAATATAACACCTTATTTATATAAAATAATAAATATATGAAACAACATGTACTAAAAAGCATATGTTCCTCGTCTGATTGTCCATAACTAACTAAAAACTTGCCTGTGGAGATTTACAACAGGATTGCAATGAAGAACAGCTAATATTAATTTCTGATTTTTTTGTGAAGATTCTTTTCTGCTTTGCAGTTTACAATGGGAATGGTTTCAAATAAATTGTCAATTTTGCTAATGAAGTCACATCTTAATAAGGTACTGTGTGAATCAACTTTATTATTAACCCAAATATATTCTTCTGTTAGATTTTAATTCATTATGCCCTGCTCTAACATACTTGTTAATAACGTAAGAGAATYCATTTCTAAAGGCTAGAATGTAATGTTAGTTTTTTTATCTTAATGAGTTAAATTCATATTAAGTCAGACAAAAAATAWAAGTGAAAATAATTTGTTAATGCCATTAATTTCTGATTGGACACACCATGATACATTRCAATGTAATGTATACCTGAAATATTAAAAATCACTAAAAACATGAAATGCAATAAACTAATATAACTGTTTTAAGAACTTCTCCTGAAGCCTATAATTATCTGTGATTATATCATCAAATGGCACTCTATATCAGCTCTTAATGGATATTTTTACTAAAAATATAATCAGTATTTTAGCTGGTTTCTTCTTTGTTCTGTTAGATACCTCTCCTAAATTCCCCCYGGATACCAAATTCAAAGACTTCCTTAATTTCCCCTGCATAAAGAGAAATGTTCCCTTAGGTTTATTGAATTAAAAATAATCCATTAATTTGAAATCACCCACTTTCCACAGTGATTATAAAGTGATACTTTTACTATTACTAAAAGTATCTTGAATTTCTGAATCTGATTTTTTAATTCCTGATGCATGCTTTTTCAATCTCTTATTGAATTGGTTGCATTTATTTGGCAAACCATATCTATGTGAAACCCTTCCCATGGAGTAACGTTGGTATCTCTTCCCAAAATTGCAGAAAATAAATCTTTCTTTCGCTCATTACAGAATTATATTTTCACATTTATTTCTGCCGTATGAGAGAGTTTTCTTCATGTGTTCCTTTCCCAGATTCTATTAAGTGTTCCTGGACATCCTTTAATACTTCTGTGTAAAATGATGATTTAGAATTTACTAGTTCRAAATATGAATTTGTAAGAAGCAAAAGATGAGGCTTTGGTAGAAGCATAGAAAAAATATGCTGAGTTGGAAGGGATCCACAAGGATCATCGAGTCGTACTCCTGGCCCTACACAGGACACACCAAGAGTCACACCATGTGCCTGAGAGCATTGTCCAAATGCTTCTTGAACTCTGTCAGGCTGATACTACGACCACTTCCCTGGGGAGACTGTCCCAGTGCCCAACCACCCTCTGTGTGAAAAACCTTTTTCTACTATCCAAACTTAACCTCCTCTGAAGGAACTTCATGGCTTTCCCTTGAGTCCTGTCACCAGTCACAAGAGTGAAGAGATCTGTACCCACTTTGTGAGGATGTCGAAGACCACAATGAGCTCTCAGTCTCCTCCAGGCTGAACAAAACAAGTGTCCTCAGCTGCTCCCCATACAGCTTCCCCTTCAAACCCTTCACCATCCTCATGGCACTCCTTTGGATGCCCTCTAAGAGCTTAATGTCTTTATATTGTGGCATTTAAAGCTGCCCCCATCACTCGAGGTGAGGCCGCCCCAGTGCAGAGCAGAGCGGGACAATCCCCTCCCTTGCCCGGCTGGCGATGCTGTGCCTGGTGCCCCCCAGGACACCCCAGGTTGGCCCTTCTGGCTGCCAGGGCACTGCTGACTCACGTTCAGCTTGCCATTGACCAGGACCCAAGTCTMTTTCAACAGTGTTGCTCTCCAGCCTCTCATTCCTCAGTTTACACACACAATCAGGATTGCCCCATTCCAGGGGCAATATCTGACACTTGCTCTCATTAAACGACATATGGTGGGTGACTGCCCATCTCTCTAATTTATCAAAGTCTCTCTGCAGGGCCTCTCTGCCCTTAGTGGAGTCGACAGCTTCTCCTAGTTTAGTGTTGTTGGCAAACTTAATCCATATTCCTCTGAGTCCCACATCCAGGTTGTTAATGAAGATGTTGAAGTGCACAGAGCTGAGGATGGACCCCTCTGGAACCCCTCTAGTGACCTAATGCTAGCCTGATGTCACCTCATTCACCACAAGTCTTTGTGTCAGAGCTGTGAATCAGTTGCTCACCCATCACAGAACCTGGTTATCCAGCTGTGTGCTGGACATTTTGTCCAGAAGGACACTGTGAGAGACACTATCAAAAGCTTTGCTGAGGTCCAAAAGGATTACATCTACTGACTTTCCTAGATCGGCTAGGTGAGATACCCTGTCACAAGAAGAAACCAGGTTCAACAGGCAGGACTTCCCCATCATAAAGCCATGCTGGCTGGAACCAATGACTGCTTTGTCCTCAAGGTGATTTTTAATACCTCCCAGAATAATCTTTAGCATAATTATTTTACTGGGCACTGAAGTGAGACTCACAAGCCTGTCGTTTCCGAAGTCCTCCTYCTTGCCCTTCTTTAAAACGAGGAAAATATTCACCAGCTTCCAGTCAGCTGGGATCTCTTCAGTTTCCCAAGACCACTGAAAAATAATTGAGAGAAGCTCTGTGATGATATCAGCTAGATTTTTGAGGATTCTTGGATGAATCTCAGCAGGCCCCATACATTTTTAGGGATCCAGCTGTTATATCTTCTTTGAAATATTATTTCATAGACAACAAACAAAAGGTTTGCTTTTTGATTTGGTTTGGGTTTTTTAGTATACTGAACATACTTATTTTCATCCTATTACGCTGGTTATGCATTCAGACATTTGTTCCCTGCTGAACTAAACRATGCATATTTTTGACTTTATTATTTCCTTATTATCAGAAATAAATTTACCTATCATGTAAAGATAATGTTCTAACTCTTTGAGGCAAAAGTATATTCAGCCTAGAGATGTTTCATCTTCAAAATCCAGAAATATCAAAGATTGCCTCCTTTATGATTTTCAGGTATTGCAGTACCATTATCCAAACGTATCTTTTCCTGACATTTCAGTCTATCTTACAGGTTATAGTCTTCAAGAAACCTGCGCAATCAGACTAAAGTGGCTGAGGTTCTGCAGTGGCTGAGTGGCTTGAGATGCATCTTACTATTGACAGAATGTCTCATGTGTTTGCTGACCTGCATCAATAGCCTGTCTTGTGGCCTGTGACTATGAATTAGCTCTCTGTGCTGAGCATTTTCTCAAACTTTATTTCAGGAAATAAAAATTCTTTACATCTGGCAACAATCATTCCCATGTAGAAAGCCAAATATCTCTAGCAGAACAACGGTCAGATATCAAGTACCTGTTCTGGTGTGAATCAAAATTACTTCAGAGCAACAAGATTTTTTCCTTTCCTTAAATAGCCCAAGTCCTCCAAGCCCTCTAAAAAGTTGAACTTTGAACTCAAAAGTAAACTGGTGGGTAGGATTAGAAGACATAGGAAAAGGCCAGGGGGCTGGAATATGGCATATTTAGAGCATAAATAGAACTGTGACCCTGCCATGTGCTTTTGAAGCACTRCATACACACACATCCTCACAAGATACCTGGGATGTGGATCTTTTAAGTTAGTGAATGCACTTTTTTTATAAGAGAGAAAGGACTGTGAGGCATGAAATAAGGATTAAGCTTCATGATAAATGATACTCTGTTATCAGCAGTTATTGATTTTGACACTATCAGTGAAAAAATTCTTTATCAAAGGATAAGAAAAAAATGATAAAATAGTGACCTTAAATGCTCCTTCTGGAAAAAGAGAAAATGAAACATAAGATATTTTATGAAAAGAAGTTGAAATACAAAGTATTTTATGAAGAACATTAACAAATAACAGGTTGTATGCCGCACTGAAACTTTCAAATGACTGCTGGTAACTGCAATGTGGAAGCATTAAAAGTACTTCCATATAAAGCCAATTATAATTAATGAGTGTTGTTATAATATAATGAAAGGAAGAATAAGGAGAATAATTAAACAAAGTTGTGTCTTTAAAGAGAAATGTGTTTCATAAACTTAGAGCTTATCAGCAATCCCAAATGAGGTAGGATATTTGTTGCTATCAAGCATTTTAATCGTGCATTTACTGGTTTCTGACATTAGAGTAATATCAAGAACAAGATGAACCTCAGGGGAAGTTTATGCTCACACCACTGACTTAGAAAAATGTTTAAAAAAACTTGCTGTGACAGAGAGGCAAGGGAAACAGATGAGCTACAGGTAAAATTCAGAACCTTTGTGAAAGCTGAAATACAGTAAGGAATATTAAGCTGAAAGTAAGGGTTTAGAAAACTACAGTGGAGATTTCAGATGTTGCTTATATCTTATGTGACATGTTCAGGCATATACTGAAAAGAGACACCAGAGACCATGAAAATGAAGAGGGGGATTATTTGAGGATACAATTCTACAGCTTCCTGTCCGTAAAATGAATTGCAAGCTGCATGTTTACAGAATCAGTCATGTCTTGAGGAATGTGAAAATAAAAAAGAGACTAAAAATGAGAGACTAGTAAGATACCTCAAAAAAAAAAAAAATTATGGTTTGGTGTAGAAAAAGAAGACAGAATGAGATACTAATGATTTGGGAGGGGTTTGTAGGAGTCTCAATATAAAGAAGAGTGACTATCAAATATGAGTGAATTTCCCAAAGACAAAAATTATAAACCTTTAAGTCACAAAAATTGTAACTCCAGAAACATGGGGCATATACAAATAGAAGCTTTGAGCTAACATTTTCAGATGCTGATCTGATTTGTGAGCAGGAGTGAAAAAATGGAAGGATCTTAAAAGTTAATGAGAACAAAAAGCTTAATATTTTACAGCATTCATGATAAATTATTTAAGGCAAGAAAGGATAAACCAAACAATGCTTTGCCCTTTAGTTTTGTATTTTGAAATCCTGAAAGAAAACATAAAAAACTTGAAGTTTTGAARAAGTATTATGTAAAACCACTGCAAAGCATCTTACCTCAATGCAATCAATAGAATGATATTTATATATCTATGTTATAAAAAGGGATTATAGGACAGCATATTATTTGCAACACCCAGTAATGTGTTCTATTCGCTCTACAGTAATTATCTACRGTTGATGGCAGCAGTTTGGAAAGTTTAAATATCTTTGAGTACTATTTATTACTAACAACTTAATAAGAAAGCATGCTTATAGTGGAAATTTACTTTATTATCCTGCAGACAATTTTTAGGTTAAAAAAGACCATACACTATACACTACAATGCTACCATGTCATTATCTATGAGAAATGAGAACTCATCACTTAATAAATAGAAAGACAWCTATAAACTACTTAAAAATATTAAGAATACAGAGGTAATTTTTTTGAAACAGAGAAAAATGATAAATGAAAAAGACCTAAAGAAAAATTCAGAGCTCTACGAAAAACTAAATAGAGCAAAGTAGTGAAATGCATACAATATGATTTTGCAGGGCATGCAGTGAAGAGTGACAAAAGCTAGACTAGCTATTTAATTGAACAACATTCCTCCGGTTTTCTCCCTCAGGGGAAGGGAGGGCAGAACTTTGAACAGGAGTAGAAAACCCTTGATGTGAATTAGTAGAAGGGAGAGCACAATTGTGACAGAACCTGAGATCCTCCAGAGCTTAATGGCATCTAATATAAAGATGTTTTCAGAAAGAAGGAGCAGTTTGGATGCATGGAGCTCCTTTGTAGGACAGATGACAAACTGCTTGAGAGCTTGTGTGGTAGAGTAAGAGAAGAGGAAAATGGCAAATCCTCTGCCTGCGAAGGAATAACAGCTTCCAATGACAGATAATAGGACTGGCTGGGGGGAAGCTCTGCTGAAAAGTCCTTGGGTCATGTGCCAGAGAGAAAGCTGAATATGAGCCAGATGTGTTCCCTGATAGCAGAAAAGACCAATGGCATCCTAGACTGCCCTAATTATCCTCTTTTAATGGGTATTCTTTGACATAATAATAATAATAATAATTATAATAATTATAATAATAATAAAATGTCCAGATTTCAGGCCCCCTCATTACAAAAACTATATTGAGGGCTGAGTGAGTTCAGTGAAGCCACCTAAACCATCAAGCAGTTGGGGCACCTGACCTGAAAGGATAAAAGTGAGAGACGGAGGCTGGAAAGCAAAAGGTTTTGAAAGGATGTAACAGTGGCTCTCCATGAGAGTGSATGAGGAAACAGAGCCTCCACAGTGCATGGTGGGAGGACAAGAGACAATGGGTATAAAAGAGTTGTGGGAGGCTCCTACTGGATGTGAAGAGAAACTCTTTTCCTGTCAAGCAATGAAACAGATTCCACAGAGAGGTGAGSAGTCAACACCCAACCGGATACAGCCCTAAGCAGCCTGGTCTGACCTCAGAGCTGACCCTTCTTTGAGCAATAGATGGGATTAGGGACTRTGTGAGGACCCCTGATGCCTGAATTATCCTAGGAATAGTCTCTACATACGAACTGTATTCTGCTTCCATTTTGCTTCCATACTTTTTGAGGAAGAATCCTAGGGAGGAAGTAGTAACGTTTCCAAAAAATCACTTAGGGTGATGCCTAAAGATTTTTAGCTTTTTATATATTTTTCATATATTTGTAACTTTRTAGATTGTTAATATATRGTTATGACTTCTAGTACTTTTCCTGCCCTCTCCCATAKTTTAACAAACCCTTACTAATACATTCTTGAAATTCTGTTTAGTCTTGCCTTTAGTCTAGCAAGGACATTTTATTTTGCACCATACATCATACACAAAATAAAGTGTAGAGCTAAAAGATTGGGGCGGGGGGTTCCGATGGGGAAAAACCTGGGGGAAAATTACCTAACCAACTGCTTTTCTAGTTGGAAAATGTTTGTTAGACATACTAATTAACTAACCTTATAAAATTGTAGAAATACTGTATCACTGTATACCACCATATTGTGCACCTGAAAGCTTTCAATTAAAGACTTGCTTCTATATTATAATTTCAGTACTATTTAGAAAGGTTTTGTGTTTTATTCCAGGCAACAAAGGAGGAGYGAGTTGGGTTTTTTTGCTGCACTTGTTGTCAGGCCATGACTCCTGRCCTAGGGAAATAAAAGTATGGATTGTGACAGTTTTTCAGCTCCTTTCTACTGGTTTTGGTTGTTTAGTTATGRGTTGTTTAGTTTGGGTGTGGGGTTTTTTTAGTGATTTTTGGCACTTATTCATTTTCATTTGGGTTGAAACCACRAGTTACTTAGCAGGTCATGGAATATTGTTAAATACTACGGACAGGTCTGAATAGTGAAACTCAATTTTTGCACATGGTGGTGTTGAAAATATCTAAAGAGCAATTGGAAATACAAAAGGGAAGATAAATAACTAAGAGAGAGCAACTGATGAAGTGCAACACTGATAATTGATAACCCATGGTATTAGAGTGAGATTCCAGATCTGGAAAACTGGTTTTCCAAAGTCATAGAGACATACGATCAATAAAATTCAGAGTAAGAATGTGGTAAGACATTTTGGCTATGTTAAAGATATTAACCTTAAGAGAACCTGGCATCAGGCTTTTAATAAATAAGAACAATGTGCGTATCCTGAAAACAGAAAACTATCTGATTAGAGTAGGGCATGCTTATGCACGCATACACTCTTGCATATATAGGGTAAATAATTTTCTAGAACATTTCAGAATGATTGGTCTGTGCATATATATTATATTTACAGCCATGCTGTTGAAGTATTTTAGCACAAATTCTGTTGCTATGATGAAATATTTAGCGGGAGTGATGGCACTTGGTATACATCATTGGAGTAGCAGCTATTAGTGTTATGTAGTACATCATCAATGTGACAATTTTGAGAGGACATGTAATATATAACCAGAAAAGTCCCATTTGGACATCAATACGTGGCATTTACTGGTATTAATAATTCAGTGGTTTTAGTTTCATACAGCAAATAGACATAATTCTGATTTTAAACATCAGTGAAATTCCTGTAAATAGTGCCACAGCAGCTTCTACCATGCAGCGACCTTTGTGATAAGAAATGATTCTCAGCCTAGAGTCTATGTATACTGATTACCACCACTCACACTGCCATATGGGTAAAAAACCCACCATCAACACAAAAAAAAAAAAAAGTCAAATCCAAATAAGGCAAAACATTATAAAATGAAATCAAATACAAACAAAACTGGTCAGCCATTCCATCAGCAGAACAGTGTGGTACACGGTATGAATTATTCTGTGAGTAAAAAGGATCAGTGAGAGCAAAATGAACAGCCTTGAAAAATAAAAAACACCTTGATGGTTGTGGAAATCAACATACAATATGGATGATATGCCTTCATTATTTAAACACAAAATCATGAAAATAGGAGATTCCAATATAAACTCAAAGTGTTAAGGAAACTTCCCAGTCTGAGCATTCACGAGACTGTCAGTCACACTCCCAGCACCAGAGACTTTCACTGCTGGGACCGCAGCCCCTTCAGAGGGGGCAGCTCCAGTGAGCCCACGGATGCCCTGCTTGGCTCCCTGCACATCYCACTCACACAGTCAGACCAGGTTTCCTGACCTGTTTAACCCCAGGTTTTCCATAGCAAAGTCTGAGATGTCTCATTCCAYAAAGCCATTTATTCACCATGCACTAACACAGAAACAGCCTGAGCTGATGTCTCTGAGGATAGACCCCAACAAAGGAACCCCTGGGCTTTTACACCCTCACAGTCTACCCAGGTGCAATTCTCACTTTTCCTCCTGAGGCCTCCCTTCCTGCTGTGTCTCCAGTGTCCATCCACCTGGCTGGCACCACCTACTTTGTTCCATTTGTTTACCAAAGGGCTGTCTCTTCATGGCCTCTTGTCTTGGGCTCCGACCCAGAGCTTAACCTGCACCTCAGTCTGAAGCTTGCAAACGGAGGCTACCTGCACCAGATGTATCCCTCAACAAAAGGAGGGATGAATATATTAGGATGTAATTTTTGTTCCTTAAAACTGCATATATTTTGTGGTATCAATTAAAACTGATTTTTTTTCCTTTAACCATAAACACTTATGTTTGCTTATCTCAGTTATCACTGAAGTTTAAACTTTAAAAATGGTCTGAGTATTCAGTCCAATATTACAACTATATTGTCAAATCAGAGCTGCATCTGAGAATCTTTACTACTCAGTCTTACCTCTGAAAAAGAGCATCAGGCTTACAAAATCATAGAATCATAGAATAACTCCAGTGGGAAGGGACCCACAAGGATCATCAAGTCCAGCTCCCTGTTATTCACAGGACTATCTACAAGTAAGTTTTCCAGAAAGATTGAGGAAACATCTAACATAGAAGCCTAATCAGTCCAAAGAAAATGTAAGGCTTCTAGATACAAAGTAAATAGTCTTTGACTCTTTGGCCGCATATATATCCCAAAACACTTCCTGTGTTAGTATTATTTTCCTCCTTAAAGCAATATAAATTTTTCTTATCTTACTGTGTACATTGYTTTTTTTACTCTTGATCTAAAACATAGTACCATAGCTGTCACTGTAGAAATTAACACATTATAGAAATATAAACCAGCAACATTTGAGCAATGGCTGAGGTGGAATCTAATAGCAAGTGAAGACAATGCACAACAGGCTTGCACTTGTTCAGCACATCTCCTAAGCATCTAGTCAACTGACCTTCCATAAGTCCTATGCCTCAAATACCTCCTCCACCTTAATACTGTTTCTACCTCCATCATCTGTACCAAACAACAACAGCAACAAAACCCAACAACAAAACAAATGTATTTTTTACCACTGTATTTTGAGTTATATCTGATGGTAGAATTCAGTTCTAATAGCTTTACCTGAAAGATTTCAGTGATTTTAATAGATTTGTGTCATGCTCTAAAGACCTATTATTTCTTCATTGGATCTTAAATTTTTAAAACCAAGGTTTTTCGGCACTGAATCTAAATTTCCTTCTTCTTATTGAAAAAGTTTCCTACTGAARATATTTTCAGCATTTGTTTCTTACATTTGGGCATTCTTGAACGAGACAGGACAGGCAGCCATTTACCTGAATATATGAACCCAGTACTGAATGTTCTGCAGTGTAATTCCTTCCTTGACTAATAAACTGGTGATTTCATTAAGCAACACATTACACAATGCATATGTTGCACTGTACTGACAATAAAGTTTTCTGACGGCTAGAAACGTTCCATATCTAATTTTACGCTTAGAGACTACCTACAGATTGCTTGTTTACATATTTGTACCTCCAACTGTAAAGTTTACTTTCTTATAAACTATCAGTTAAATGTGTTGGGGAAAGGAGGCTTAAAAAAATATGTGAAAGATGAGTGAAGAAAATACATCTGAAAGTTCACACGAATAACATTAAAAGGTTTTGCATAATGTTTATTAAAATATTCTCACATCTTTCATATAATTTTTTAACCTTCAGTATTATCTAGCTGGAAAGTATCCCATTTGGAAGAGATGCAAGAACATTGTRTGAATATGAATTTGAGAAAATATGCAAACTTTAGCATTTTGTATATTTGTAATAGCCTTTCTTGTCCTTTGCCATTATGCTAAAGGAAAATACGCATTTTAATGTTTTTAACAAAATGTAACAAGGATAATTCTTACTAATCAGAGAAAGACATTTACTCTAAACAATGGTATTTACATATTCTTCATATTATCAGTTTGACCCGACAACAACCATAATGATACAAATAAATAGACTCCAGATACCTAAATACACAAACCACTTTAAATGAGTTTAGGTTAAGAACTAAATGAAAATAAATTAAGAATGTTTATTTCATGTAATTAAGTGTGACTTTTAATCCTAGGTATTTTTAAGAAATGAAGGTTGAAAGCAAATATGTTATTTTTTGCTCTATTTAATTTTCAAGGTTTTTTTGATTGATTTTGTTTTTACTCTTTAACCTAAAATTATTTATAATAAAAATTATGTCCCATCTTCTTCCCACAAGAAGGAAGACAAGCAATCACTGACACAAAATTAGGTGCTTATTTCAACGTAATTTCCCTGCTATTTCACAGTACTAAATGGGGACTGTGATTTTTGGAACATAAATGGTGATTTATAGCGTAATTAAACAAATACAGTTCAACAATTGTCTAGCTAATAAATCAAAAAGAACCCTTTTTTCACTGTTTCTTTTGTGCTTTAGTTATTGAGGCTCATCTCTTCTGTTTTAATATCCTTGTAAAACACTGTTAAATATGGTGGAAAATAATGTCATATTATTGAGCGCATAAATAATAAGTGCCATCAAAATAGCTCAAAATATATAGTAATACCTTTATGTTTCTTTACTTGTTACCAAATGCCAGTCTGCTCTGCCTTTGTTTGGTCTATTTCTACTTTTCTTTCCTGTTCCAATCTCCCACACTCAGATATTTCAACTACTGTACAGGTTTGACCTATCTCTCTTTCCAAATGATGTGCTGCTCCTAATATTCATGAAAAATAATTAATTTTCACGTCTGTGCAACTCACATATTGCAGCCCTGGTATTTGAGTCCTACAAAAAACTCCTTTCCTTGCATCCTTTTTTCCTGCTGCTCATGATTGCTTCCTTCGATATCAGAGCTACTCTCCTCTGAATGCGTTAGTCACTCATGAATAATGACATAAAAGCCTGTCAGTGCTGTGAAGAAGAGACCTTTATTACACTTTTCTAACAATCATTAATATTTCTAATACTCAGCAGTTTTCTGATTTTCTTTTGTGAAAGGATGACTCATGACTACATGGCAAAATGGCATGGGGTCTGCAACTATTACTGCTTTAATTAATGTAGCTGAAATGCAAAGAAGTGGAAAAATATATTTCCTCTGTGTCTGACGGGAAATTTCTAGGTTTTCAACATCTATCTGCTTCCGTTGAGTTCATAAACCCTAATTAGAGCAAAAGTCTAGCATGATGATCACATCATTTTTCCTGGTCCATGTGAAAGACAGTAAGACTGCACACATATCAAATAATATCTTTCTTCATGGGAAATATAATCAGAATTATTTTTTAACATAGTAACAAAAAAGAAAATTAAAAAAAAAATTTTTGCCCTAGTTCTTCTTCATAAGGCTGTGTAAGGGGTTATACTTAAAAGGTGGGGTCCATAGATGCTGAAATTCATGGTGGGAAGCAGCGAGGGTGGGGAGGAGGAAAGYAAGGTAGCAAAATTAGTGTTTCATTGTAATCTAATGGATCATTCAAAAGACAAATGTATACTCCCAAAGTGACTTGCTGATTTTTCTCTAAGGATACATAGCACAAATAGGAAGAGATGACAGTGATCCAAATATATTGTCTTAACAAAAACCTTGATAAGCTTTATGTACTACATGTACTCATTGACCTCATTCTGATTAATTCCTTGAAAACTTGTATTTAGTGTTTTCTCRTTAAATGTTAAAGCAATCTTAAAGTTTTACTATACTTGGAAGGCTGTCAGTCAGATTTTCTACCATGAAGGATCAGTTCAGGCTTGCTGGGGAGAACTCCGAAGCTACATACAAGGAAATGTAATTTGATTCTAAAAAAGCTTCCCAGAGAAGTTAATACAGAGGTACTTTGCAGACAACTTAAGCCTTCAGGCACATGACCAGAACAGCTTGTCCATGAATGGTATAAAAGTTCCTGCTTTGCCTTTCCCAGCAGCAGTAGTCAATATGAATGCCTCCCAGGCAAAACATTGTACTAACATGCCTGAAGGCAGGTCAATGCAGACAGACATATGTCTATAAAAGTCTAAACTCAAAGTGTGCATGTTCTAGCAAGAAACTACTTCAGAATATATCAAGAGAATATGTCTAAAGTAAATTTGTTAGCATATTACTTCTCTGAGGCTTAATAGACCAATAGACAGTTTTCTACTGTCATTTATAATGTGTATAAGGACATCAAAAACGTACATCCATAAAATTTTTAGTAATTTAAAACTAAATTTAAATTCCTTTTTAAGCCTCAAAATATTGAAAAATAGCAAAAATAAATCAATAATAAAAATGGACACCTTCACTTTATAAAGTGTTGTCACGTATGGTATAAGCTCTACAAAACAATTGTTTAAAAATAGTGTAAGAAACTATCAAGCTTATTGATATCATTATTCTTGCAATTATCCTTTCTCCACCATGCTCTGGGCAGGGTGGGGGGAAAGAAAAACAAAGTAAATAAGCACTTCCTAAGGGCTCTTGTATTCCACTTCCACTGCCCATTAAGACAATTGTCATTTAAGGTAATGCACCTTGTAACCCCATATTTCTACAAGCCATTATGTAAAAGATAGATAAGTATTTTTAATAGAGAAGACATATATCTAAATATATTTCCAGCATACTTTTCATTTACAGCTAGAAGTAACTGAACTGGTTTTTAAAATTATTATTTTTCAAACAGCAATCCTTCATTTTGTAAATACTTTTTTTCTACAGAAATAGATGATATRTGTTTATATCCCATCAGGCATCTTGTCTTGAAAAATAAAATGTAATTTAAAGTATGTCACTTCAGGAGAGGCCTCATGGGAGGCACACAAAAAAACAACTAAATTTTTTCTCAAGCAGCAAAAATAGAGAGACTTTTTAATATTTCAGTTTCCCATAGCAACACACCTGTTGGCCCACTTTAAAATATTTTTTCCATTTTTACCTGATTTTTGATTTTCAAAACTAAGCAAGAAAAGAAAATAATCATTACTGAGACTTACCTGAAACTTGTTTCCTAAAAGGATTGACTGAAAAGTGCATGGAGGAGGGTTGTGTAAAGCCTATTTTATTTTCATATTTTTTCAGGAGCAAATTTTGTGTATGTATGTATGTATAAAAATGTAATAACAATATCAATGTCTTACTTTTTTTGGCTTTTGTTTAAGTAATTATCATACATGCCTTATATAATCATATATAAGTTTATCAATACTGAAAAAAACCCTGCAGAAAGTAAAGATTAATCAGGTAGATATAAATATACTGTAACTATATCACTAAATGGTAAAATGTACAACAATGAAAAAAAGTTTGTTTGGTCTCCTAGACTAGTTTCATTGTAATAGACAATTGAGTCAACATAGAGTTGCTCATTTTTTTTCTCCAATGAAATGAACTGGGATCTAACACATCATTGAAAAAGTATTTCTGGGAAAGTGGGAGAAATTTTCAGCTGTCACTGAATTGAAAATTGAAAAAAAAATTACCACAAGAGATGTTTTGCAATGGTACTGTCCTTTTCTGACTTCCCTTGTGAGCCTGTCTTCAGAGAGAATTGARACGCAGAGCTGAGCTCTGACTCTAGCCTGCTCCTACTCTCAGCTGCGAAACACAGGGCACTGGATGTACATTTGTAAGACACAGGCTGCACCTTGGTGACCAGTGCTGTTCTGTCCTTCAACCACATCCTGGAGGCCCTGCAAGAAATAGCTTTCTTTGTTTGTCTGGTATTTGTGGTCTCAGTGATCCCTGACAGCAACAGACAGWGATAAAAAGTGAACCAAACTTTTATAAAACTCAATATTTTTCTGCAGGGTGCTTGGTGTCTCTCAGGATATTCACCTAGCTTGACAAGTTATAGCTGCATGTTATGTTGGCAGAAAGAGGTAATATCAGCCTTAGAGATATCTGAATGAAAATACTGGATGACGGAATTCAGTGACCAAACACCCAGAATTCATGCTGTGACATCTGATATTGAAGTGCTCCCCATTTTCCCATGGTAAGTCTACTTATAGTCTGCAGATGCTGAAAATTATTAATAGTAGTTGAGAAATCCCCATTTCTCTATTTTATCTTAAACAACCTCCCTCCCTTGATATTTTTCCTACTTTTCTACTGTTTAATGACTTTACATTCTGTGCTCCTCACTGATATTTATCCAAATAAGCAATTGCAACGGTTTTGGTTAAATCTTGGTCATATTTGGCAAACAGTACTTTAACTTCTACGTCATTTAGATTGCTGAAGGAACATACCTATTTTCAAATTATTTAGACAATAATGGCATAAATGGATACCCCAGAAAATATGCAGGGTGGTAATTTAAAAATTATAATGAATTTCTGTCTACAAAACTGTCTTTCAAAAGTTAACCTTCAGGCTCTTATGTTATTAAGCAGGCAGAAACACTCTGTAACATCATTTTTTAAAAGTCTTATAAATCTACTAATAGATTATAAAGTTATTCTTGCTCTGCAGCTGTGCAGCAGACATGGCCATAAGTGTAGTGGAAATACACATTTGCATACCTAATTGACACTGCTTTACATTGGATTAAAGATTTTTCCATCAATACAGCTGTCAAACTAAAATGAAAAGTTTAATTTGCTGTTCATTAAAGAACTGTTTACCCATTTGATTTATCRTAGTGTTTGGGTTTTTTTCCCTAAAATATTCTTCATTGATTTTTTTTCATTACAACTGCAGTTTGATTTTTCAAGCAGACTCAAATATTTACTCACTAGGACTAAACTTTATGTCTAGGAAATTAATCCCTTGATAGTTAAATTGTAAGTAGACTTGATAATGCCATGATAGCTCTTGAAGAGGTGCATTACAGATGTCAAAAACAACTGTTTCTTACAAATAAAAAGCTAATCTTCAGTGCAAGCCTAAGAAATATTCTTCTCCCTTTATAAATCTGCAACAAAAACTCAGTCATTACACTTGCAGCACACTTTCCCCAAATGGACATCTATTCTTTACACTGAAACTGGTTCATTTTTAACTGTCTTATTTAAAATTGCACTATCAGGTATTCTCTCTGTTGATAATCAAATAATTTTGGGACCACTTTGGCTCTGGTAGTCAGGAAACTGGCAAGGAATTTACAGTACTGTGACATCACAGGGTTTAAATGCCGCTCAGTAAAGATGTAGTTTATAAAAATGTGAATGGATTATGGAAGAAAAGTTGATGAAAACACCAAGGAGGAAGGGAAACTATTTTTAAAAGAAATGCCRTATCTGCAAAAGAATTTTAGGATGAATTTTTCTGTTTTTCTGTAATATTCTTTAAAGTTAACTTTAGTAAGCATGATGTATAATATCAATGACTAAACTTTATAATGCAAAAATAATGCTGAAACACTTCAGCAGCTACTGCATGTCGCACGCAAATTACTACTTTCCAATCAATAAGCATTTTAAACTAAAATTGATATTCTGGAGCTGTAATACACAATTTGTGCTACGGATATGATATATTCAAATCACAGACATGAGCTCTGGAGAAACAATTACAACACATGCTGCAAATGCATATTAAAACGCAAGTTCCATTAACAACCATGCTTTAAAAGGAGACATAAACCAGGCTTCAATATTGCACCTGCAGTCATTTCCAGATTCAACAAGGTGGTCACATAATTGCAAAACAGATGATTGTGTTTGTGTTGAGATAGTTAATTTTCAGGTTCAGTCATCCAGTTGCATATTTAAGTGCTGTAATTTGTGTCAACAATTCTGAATGCATATAAGATTTCCAATATAAAATTTATTTTGCTTTTGCCAACCAGGCCTTAATATCTATGCAATATATTGTCTTCAGGTTCATTGTTGGTTGAAGGAAAGGGGGATTCTTGGAGTGATATATAAAAGGAGATTTGGTGTTTTAGTCATTGTTTTTTTTTAAGCCAAGTATGCATTTCTGGTGAAATTTCAATTTATTTTTTATTGCATTTAGATAAGCTGAAAAACATGGGATTTCATATATGTTTAAAAGTATTTGGGGATACGGGGGGTCCGAAGCAGGTTAAAGCTACTTACAAGTTTTTTTCTTCCAAATTTCCAATGTTAGAATTTTCTTAGAACATTTTTACTACCCTCATTACACCTCAGAAGCTGGCTTGCTGCTATTAGCCATTTGACTGTGAGAATGCTGTTTCCACAGGCCAGCTGTGGTGTGTTGGAGGTGCTCACTTCTGTGCTGGATACAAAAACCCCTGTGCTATCAACAGACAACCTCCAGTACCCCTTACTTTAAGACAGTTCTGCACATAGCCTACATAAAATCTCAAAATACTGCCTTGAATTTAGAAGAAGGTTTAGACTAAATGTTCTGGAGCTTAATGAAACACTATTTTTTAGTGAAACTTGGCTTTGTCAGAAAAATTCCAGTCAAAACTTCTCATTTCATGCTATTTGACCTTTGAGTTGTCTCTTGGGATATTTCTTGTAAAGATCATAACTATGACAGACTACCCAGCCATTCCCTACACTCATGATTTTAGCAATCAGTGAATGGATTAACTACATTTGTGAACAGATGGGTTATTCTGAATACAGTTTGTTTTTGGTCTTCCATATGACCAAACCACGGACTACTTATTTCAATGAAACACATTAACAAGAATATTTGACTTTGTGTTTGCTAGTTATTCGCAGCTACCAAGGCATAGCTCAGCTGTAGAAAGATGAACATAACCTCTTTAGGAGAAACACTAAATGCAGTGATTCTGCAGTGCAGAGGGATGGTAGCTTGCACACCTCAATGGTGCACTTTCTAAAACAGATCTAAGAGGTCTTTATGCCTTAAATCCCTTTTTACACAGATGTTTCTGTTTTGAGCCATGGAAATAGCTGATTTTCTGGGTATTCAGAATATTTTGTAATGGTCAAATGGAAAAGATCACATGAACCCGCCCTTCAGTTTAGAATTAAAACCTGGGGCTGAGAATAAGCAAAGTACTGCCAGCGCAGATTAGCTGAGGTCCCATACATATTTAGAGATCATGCACATCATAAAATAAGTGCAATAATCAGAGAACTGTGAATGGCTAYGGAGTTTGCCTATTATCCAGAATAAAAATATTTTACAGTAGTTGAAAAATGTTTGGAAAAATGATGGCTAAATTACTACAATCACTCAGGGTAGAATTTAGCACACAGATAGGACACAAATGGGTATCTAGTTATCTAGTCAATATTGTCAATGTTGCAAACAGAATCTCAAAAGCCACCCAAACATAGGACTGAATTTCCCAGAGACATCCATTGTCATTGTAAACACCGTGAGACATGCTCTTGGGCTCCAATTAACCCTTCGTTTCAAAAAGATGAGAGTCTGTAAGTTTAATGTTATATCTTTTAGCCACATAAGCATGATTCACACGTCCCAAAGGGTCAAAAAAGGCACCAAATTGTAATACTCTGGAACTCACCTTAAATTGCTATTTTACTGAACTGAATTGCTGAACTGTTACTGGCTGAACTGCTCCTTAACCTTCACTGTCTATGTTGAATATCATGTGGGTAACTTCCCCTCAAGAAGGCACCTTGTGTCATTTTAGGTGCTCCAAGTTATCTGCAATGTCTTCCTGGATGCAAATACRGTGCAGAACACATAGAAGAGCAAAAACCCAATAGCATGGCAGATGGAAAGATCCTTGAGTGAATTTCAGTTAACAATAGATGATTAATGAGCAGATGTGCAGATCTCTAGTTCACATGTGAATATATACATACAGACACCTTCATCTGTAAGTGCACTCTTAGTGTCATGAGGTTTTTGGAGTACACTTTTTATTTTTAATATGCGAATTTGTATGGAATTCCTTTACTTAAGGTGAAAGCAGATGTGCTTAAAAAATGGGATGGACATCCTGGTGAATATGAAGAGCTGATCTTTAGCTGATGTAGAAACAGGTAGCTTTAGTGTTTTTGATATTGCTTTACATTGTATGGGAGCTGGCTGGGCTGTGACACAACTCAGTGTTGTTGGAGGTCTATATTCTGTGATGCTAAAAAATGTAATCTCTCATATGGCAGAATCAATTATCCTTAAAACCCCAGAGAGAAAAAAATAATTTGAATTGTCTTTCACTTAGATGTTTTAACAGCATTTGCATACCAAGACATAGTTCTTCAATTTTTCATAAGTGTAAAATCAGGTATTTCTTGGAAAGACACTCCTCAGAATTACTTGAAACTAGCTAATTCTTCAAAGTATAAGAAACCAAAAGGCAGTAATTTCAATTATGAAATAACATTTTTTAGAAAGAAAGATGTTTATGTTTTACTATTTAAGAGAGAAAGAAATAGCTAATTTTGCAATTAGGTGTTGTTGATTTTCTAATAGTTATAAAAAATACCTTGATAACTCTCCAGTCATAATAATAATGGCATTTAATCTTAATATTATAGCTCTATTTGTTCAACTGTAGAACCTCAGTAAAAATTAATTCATAAAAGATCTGAAGTGAATCCTTTTTCTTTTTTGTGATGTCTTCTTCATATGCCCCTGAGTGCATTATTTGCTTGTTTTTTTTTATGGAACATTTATGAGTACAAATAAACAAAGCTGTTTTGAATTGATTATTGTAGGTTTACTTTGTTTTCATATAGGCTTGTTCAGGTATGAAAAATAAGTATGTGAGATGGAGTCACATTTTCCTTCAAAAGAAAAAGCCCACATTTTTGTACTCTCTTTGAAGCAAGGTTTTGYGTACTTGATAAAGCTACTGAGTATGGTTCAGACTAGTGACCTGAATCATTAAACGCTGTCAAAAAGGAACAATATTTTTCTAGCAACATCAATCAAATGGTAATGCCCTCTGACATTATTCCTAAAGGACTTTGGGAACTATAGCAGACAACTATGGGATGTTTTATTAGTGTACATGAAATGCTGAGCAGAATTTTTGAGTGGGCAGAGGGATTACATGCTACACCATAAACATAAATCTTATTTTAATGACATCATATATATATATATATGTATATATATGATCATGCAGCAAGATCTTACGATTTCGGTCCAGTCTCTGGGATCAGAAAACACCAAACAATTAGACTACAATTTAACCCTCACAATAAAGGTCGGTGCTTCATATCATTACGAATTTCTAACCCAAAGTGCTATGGCCAGGATAGAAATGCTTTTAACTCATTAATTAATAAAAATATTAAATAACCTCTGAAGACATGTCCCGATTTTTGCTTGGGGCTAAAGACGTTCTTAGTGCCACTCAAATAAATACAAAGTCAGAGACAGCAGTAAAGACAACTTTCAACTTTTCTGACTTTTCCAGCTCTTCGTCTTGATCCAGTGCTGAGATGGTTTCTCATTTATACCAGCTGAAGGGCTACTGAGACCTTGCCTTTCTTCACCTCTGGCATTTTTTCCAGAAACAACTAGAAGTAGCATGTCATGAAAAATTTTCAATATCATCTTTACAGCCCCAGAGAGATCCCGCTGCATTCTAGGAAGCCCAAGCACTCCCTAAGGGCATTTTCCTGCACTTAATTTAAGCAAGTGGACTAGGAGCTAAACCTGGTACATTTTTTATACCAGAAAAACTTCAAGTAACAAAGAAGTTTGATCAATACTGTAATAAATATTTTAGCCGTACAAATATAATTTTTGCCTATGATTAGCCATTCTTTTTTCTATTAGATGAAACATAACTTACATTTATGGCATCTATCTATATTTTTAATTGGAAACCTGGCTGCCACAGGAAATGATGTGTCATGAGACATTTAATTTTGTATTCTATTTTAAATGGAGTAAAAATTCACTTTCCATTATGTGGTCAGATAATGTCCAAAAGTACTCTGTTTTTCCTATACTGGAATTCCATTCTCAGTGGAATACTGAAAAGAGGCTGACACCTGAATGTTGCTGGGAACAAGAAACACACAGGCTGGGATCACAAAACAGTCATGAAAATGTAACATCAACATTTGAATGAATTTTACCCCTACCTTGATTAAATCTATTAACTGCTGATTAATTCTACTAAGTTTGTCAGGTTGAGGGGTTTTAGGAATGATTTAAATTACCAGGATTTAACTAAAAAAAACAAAACCTAATGCTGAACAGTGTATTAGAACTAAGCAGGACTAGATTTTAGTAAAATTTTATAACAAATTTGCAATAAATTGCATGAATGCAAACAGCTATACAATAATAATATATATATATATTTAAAGTGGTCTCAAATATCTGTATATAAATTTTGTCCAAAATTGGAGATTGTTACCATTCAAATAGCAACTACTTTGAAACAAGACATTTCTTCATGATCAGAATATCTACCTACARACTTTCCAGAAAATCATTTTTATTTCACTACACCTGAAGCAATGCAGCATTGTTATAAAATGAGGGGAAATGCAACTAACTCTGAAAGTTAAAAAAAAAAAAGCATTTTTGTTTATAATAAATGGTCTTTTATTCAAGAGTAATGTGCATTCCGAGACATGACTAAAAATCTCAATTGGAAATTACAACTTTTTTGTGTTTGAAAATTTTATGTCAATGAATATTTTACAAAATTAATAACAGCACACAAAATGAATGGCAAAATATACAGTTAGCTCCAGGTGCCTAGCATTCAGTGACAATTATGTGACTATTCATTAGATATATTTTTTTCATTTGTCTGTGCTTTTTTTGAGGTTTCTTTTTTTTTTTTAATGTTAATAGGTTATTARTGTGACTACGGTAGCTCCGGGAGGGTTCAAACAGAGTCATCTTTTAAAAAAAAGATAGTAAGAGTCAAGTCTTTTTTATGTACTTCCATAAAAGAAGGCTAAAATGCTTTAGGGAATATTCTTCTTGGTATGAGCATGAATAATTCCCATTAGCCATTCTGGTAGTGCAGTGTACGCACAGAAGGGGGAATGGACCTTTTATGATGACTTTTTAAAAAGAAAAATCATTCTGGTCATTGTTTGCCTGCTCCTTGGAAAATTTACTATGTAAACTGTATCAATTCTGACACAGATTGATAAAGTAGCATTGGTAAATACATTAAAAACAGGAAGAATTTTGGATCTTTTTTATGCAAGCTTTAATAAGCTAATTTTACTTTGAGTCCTATAAAAGAATTATACAGTTATGTACTATTCTGATTATAAAAAATAAGGTATTGAGAAATCATTTACTAAATTTATGTGTATATGAGACTATATTGCAAGTAAAATTGAAAAAATGTTTTACTGAATGTTGTAAGAGAGTGTTAAAATTGAGAGGAGAGGATCCAAGGTTGTTGAACAGGAGGGTCCTTTTTCCACTCTCATGCCAAGTTTGTCCATTGCCTGAAATAGACTTTGTGCATTCTTTGGTAAAACACTGATTTGAAACAATGTAAAGAATGTAATCTTTTCATTTTTGCTGTCTTGAAGTTTAGTATTTGAAAATAATATCTATATCCTATTTTATTTGCATATATAGTTAAAATTTTTCGATGTTATCGAATGGTTCAATTAAAAGCAATACCGTCTGCTTTCATGTGAAATTTGCATTAAATCATAACCACTACCTTTTCTAACTTGCTTATGGTTTCCAGTTCAATTGAAATGAGTCAAATCTCTCATTTCAATTTATGTGCTTGATTTGCTTTTTAGTCCCATCTGGGCTGTCTTGATACTAAGTCTGTATGTGCAGAAATAAATATGCTTTTTTGTTCCTGAAGCCACCCTGGATCTGCTATACAATGAAATGGTTGAAAAGCATGAATAGTCATAACCTGCTACAACTCTGCCTGTTTGTCTCAGAGGACAGATTGTTTTTCTGGTGGTAGTACAGCATTAACAATCTAAGCAATGTTATAAAAGAAAGAATGTGCCTTACAAGTGTGTTTCTAAGTAAGTATCAGATTCTTCTGTGACTGTTGCAATTTTCTGTTCAATTGTTTTAAGATAGTCATTGAAAATAAAGGTAACCTTTATTGAATTATAATATTTGCAATGGCAGAAAGAACCCTGTCACAAATTCACTTGTATAATCTTAGGATAATAATAAAACCTGTGTCTGAAATGAGCACATTGACTTACTCAGTCTATTTCTTTTCTTGATAGCTGAAAGGATACAGATTACTTTTTTTTTATTTTTCTGCCCTGGGGGTTTCCTAATAAAACATAAGGGAAGTCTGTTTGATCATGAGTTGTATCCAGAAGACTGTGGAGAAGTAGCTGTAATCCACTTCCAGGAATGTCATGAAATGTTGCCACTGGTTATGTAATGAACTTCCAGTTATGTMATTGATGGTAATGATAATCTGGTAGGGCCTCTTTTGTTTCTCTGATTTCATTTTTATAAGAAAAAAGAAAAAGGAAGAGAAGGATATGTAATCATCAAGGAAAAGAAACAATGAAATATATTTTTTAATGCAGATGTGGAACTGTATTTGCTTAAATACTTCATTTTTAGTGTTGCAATAGGGTAATGTGCAATTGTATAGGAATTATGAAGAAAAGTTAAAAATGAGTAATGGGAAGAAACTATTAAAGATAACTAGGAATAGGTCAAGTTTAGCATATTTTGTATCTAGGGAAAGGGAGGTTAACAGCATGGCATTTCAGAAGCAGTTAAAATTTGACAGGTAATAAACCACACACTGAACTCTGAAAGAAAAGAAAATCCTATTTAGAATTGTATGCTTTACAATGAAATTTTATTGTAGATCACCTATTAAGCTTCATCATTTGAAAACCTGTATTAAAAAAAAAAAATTCTTATAAGAACATAATCCTATTCGCCTTTTTCAGATAAAACTTCCCTTGACCTCAATATCTGGGAATATATTAAATTAAAATTTCCACTGTCTGACCTATTTATGTTGCTGTATGCCAGCAAAGCATGCAATTGAACTGGACTTTACATCTTTCTCCCAGTTAGGATCACAGAACTACTTGGTTCAAATACATTAACAAATAGTTGTTGCAAAACAAACTACAGGAAATTATTACTTATGCCTATGGACTTGTGAATGTCAATGTGAAAATAACTATATATTTAGAGGCTGGTTCCAAACAGACCCTACAGTGGTTTACTGTTATTTCTACATAAAATCACTTGTCACATTTGTTAAATGTGCTCTTGAATCTCAATGGAGATTTAAAGAAATCACTTATACCAGAACAACATTAAAATGTTTGTGTAATGTAGGGCACTTTTATGACCTGTTATCAGAGTAGATGTTATCCAGCTATCTTGCTTTTGCTCTGATAAATAAAAGAGTGTACAAGAAGTTTCCCCAGACAAGGTACTATGAAAAATGCAGATCAGAAAATTCAGGGTTTGGGACAGAAAGAGGCTTCCTGTAGATCACAAAGATGGTCCAGGGGCTATACTAACATCTGTGTACAGAAATGTGATGTAATAAAAAAAATCTTCATTTTATCGAGCCTAAAGATGACAGTTCATTTCAATTTAGCAGAATAATTTCCTTAGTAATTCCATGTATTTCAGACAGACTGCTTTGGACATGGTTACTATGCAGGTATGTTTCTGTTACCATATTTTTTATATGAACCCCTTTCTGTTCATTTACTGCTGGATTTGGATTAGATCGATCACAAGATGATTGACACTCATAAGGAAGAATCTCGAAGCAGTAATTTTTATCAGTTCAAGCAAAAAGTGCAGCAACAGATTCCTGTAAAGCTGAAAACAAACCACAAATATCCAGTTATTAACTGGATAAATAAATGCAAGGTCCAAAGTAGAATAAACCTCAGAGATAGACTGAGAAGGGTAGACAAGAGAGAGCATAAGAAGAATTTTAGGAAAGAGGTAAATATATGTGGTGATTTAACCCTGTCTAACAGCCAAATGCCCATCCAGCCACTCACATGCTCTTTTCCTGTGGCAGAGGGGGACAAAATGCCGTGAGAAAGTTGATGGACCCAGATAAAGACAGGAAGACAGCTTATCAAGTACCTTCATGACAACTGACTCAATTTGGGGAAAATTAATTTCATTTAAGATGAATTTAAAAAGGTTAGGGTAGTGAGAAACAAGAACAAAACCATCAAAATGTCACTTTCCTCCCTCTTTCATAGGCTCAGTTCTGAATTTCACCCCTTCACTTCCAAGTCCAACACATCCTACCCCAAGAGCTGCAGGGGTATGTGGAATGGGGGCTCTGGTCAGTCCTTAACAGATCCCCTCTGCTGCTCATTCCTGGTCACAATTTTCCTCTGCTCCGACACCCAGAGTATCTCCTTCTCTGACCAAAGAACAAGTTTCTTCTTGTTCCCTTTCCTGTTTCCCAGGAGTTTTTCTTCACTGTGCTCACCGGTGTTTTTCCCCATCTTAAATACATTTCCCTGAGGAGCCACCACCTCAGGTCTCCCCTCACAGAGGCCCCCACAGCTTCCACTGCCAATGCTGGGGCGCCTGCACCCAGGACACACAGTAAAAGTTGAACAGCTATAGAAATGATGGGACCGAGAAAGATGTAGTGATGAAGCTTACAGGCAGACTTGGAACAAAAAACAAGACCTCTTAAGTGTTAAGTCTTAACAACGAGTCTTGGAACAAAAAACAAGTCATCATTTTATGATTAGTGTAGTAAAAAGGAAAACAGCAATAAAAGTTTTACATAAGAGGCAACCAAAGTAATTGAAGGCTAATAAGTGCTGGTGGCTGTTTCTAAATCACTTAAAAATGCATCTGCACGTACTACAAAATGAATGCGTTTCTTCATGAGCCCAGATGGAAGCAAATGTCTCAAACACAATGAAGACAAAATAAAGTAGGAAGAAAACATACAAAAGTTCTGGCCAAGAAGATCTATACACCTTTTTTTGTTCTTCCAAAACTCTCTTGCTTTCCACACTGACTTGCTCTGTACTTTTGTGTTTTTCAATAGAACTCTATTTTATTAATGGCAGATAATTAACTAGGACATATTCTCTGGTATACTTTGCAATTATAATATCTGTAAGGATGAGAGAAATAGAAAGCAGCCCTTTTTTTTTTTTGGAAAACTAATGAGAATATTTAGTTTTCATGCTTATTGAAAAAAAAAATTAAAGCCAGGAATATTAGGATAAATAATATGTTATGTGAAAAAATGAGCTAAGACTTGAGATGTTTTTATCTTTCCTGCAGAAAATAATTCTTGATGGGTTTTCTGGACTCTCCCTGTCTGGCAACCGTCAGAGAGCAAAGACTGGTCAGGCTGTGTCCATGGTCAGACCCTTAATGACAGCTACCTCCTAATGTTTTAGGCCAGATAACCTGTTTAGAGTCATCCAATCCCTTTTTTATTAATCAGACACAGCTCTATTCTAATTTTATATGTCTATCTAAATATCAGTATTATTGATTRTTCTGAATCCTTAATTTTTTAATCAAATTACATTCCATAAAATTATCTGTAATTTCTGAATTAAATACATAAAGACAGATTATCTAACATATGGCAAGTGCCCCCTTTTTCCACCAAAAGTTTGGGAATAAATTGTTTAATTTAATAAGTTTTCCAGATAGCTAAATATAAATACTATTCTATATTATTGTTTCTAGATAGTAGGTGATCACTGTCTGAGCCTGAATCAGCCATTTCAGATTTAATATTTTTCTTGAGCTATGGTTTGCCATAAAGTGTATATTAGGAGTGATGAAATATAACAATAACAACAACAACAAAAGCCCAAATTTCCTTTTGCTGTTTCTATACTATGAAATCAATGCAAATTATATTATAGGATAGGATATATAGAGACATCCAATGCTATCTCTGGAGGAAAAACTTCAGGAATGTAGTAGACTGATATTTAGTGTGAATTTTCCATCTAAACCAGCTCAGAAAAAGACTCTATTCGTATTGTAAATCTGACTTGATAGGAATCACACAATGTAACTTTGGGGTTTACATGCCTTTGGTTAGGCAATTTCCATCCAGAAAGTCTATGTTTTGGAAAAAAATTGTAGGTTGTCCACAGGAATAGATTTTTGTTGTGATCAGCAGTGATTCATCCTTGAGGCATGGCTTCTCTCCCACCTCTAATGCCTCTAAGGTTTCTGTTAGAATCAAGTAGTTTCAAATCCCACAGCAGATATTGATTAAGAGGTGGTGCAAGCAGAATGGTTTCTCTCTATATACCCTCAAACTTTTTATTGTTGGTTGAAATTTCTGGTTTTGCATTTAACTTATTTTAGGTATTTAAAATGTAAARAAAATATGGCATAAAACTAACAAGATATTCTAAGAATATTGATCTTTATAATTACAGTGTTTAGTTGTCATCATCTTGGTATGCTTGGGAGACCATCAGACATATGTTCCAGCCTGGCTTTAGGTCAAATTCAGCTCATTATCATTTTTACCTCTCTCTGTGCCTTTTTCCCATGCATAAGGGGAAATAGCTGCCCAAGTGATGTTTTCTTTTGCTTTGTTTTAAAGCCTGGCAGAAAATCAAGCTGCCAGTGGGCAAATAGGGTTCTGCCAAGGGGTTAGCAAGCAGTTGCTGAGAAAAACATGGACAGCAGCCATCACCAGGAGGGCATTTCTCAGCCCTCATGGGAGAATGATAATCGACCAAAGTGTCCTGAATCAAAACTGAGGACATAAATTAACTATTTAGAGGTAAGATTCCTATGTGAAGACTATGCAGACCCTCTATAGGCTATTATTTAAATACTTGAGTGRTTTTGCATTCTTTATTCTAAGAGCTTATATTTTCTACCTGGACATAAATTTTAATGTTTCCCTACTGGCAATTTACTTAAATTGGTAGCTAAATGTTTATGTCTTTTAATTGTGCCATTCTGTTTCTTAGATAGTATTTAGATAATCTAAGGCCTATAACTACTTTTGTGATGTACCAGGTGTGCTTTACCTAATTAATTTTTACAATATTTAGGTATCATTGTGCATGTAGGCTGATTGTATGTATAGAGAAGACGCATGGATAAAATAAGTTGTGACTAATATTCTATTCACAACTCATAAGTTTCATTCTACAATGTGTTAACATCCATCAAACTAAATTAATTAGTAAAAGTTTAGTGGAATACAAGACAAATATATGTGTAACAATGTCACAGGAAATAATATGATCTCTGTCAGAAGCTGAGTTTGTGTGAAAACAGGAAAGAGCTTTAATAAATGGAAGTCTTATCCAGCAGTAATCATAGAGTAAGACAAGAAGAACATTCATTCTACTGCAAATATTTGTCAAAGCTGTTTGATTCATTCTCCATGGACAACAAATGCTTTTGAGAATTCCCTGTGATCCAGGTGTAAACTACCAGCTTCCCACTTCCCATTGTATCAGTCAGATTCTTCTATATCTCAGAATCAAGCTCAATGACAGTAGCTTCAGACCTTTTATTCTGTCAAGAAAAAAAAGAAAAAGATATGTTTAGCTAATTTAGAATACGCTTCCATGAAATGAACCCAATTAACCTGCCTGTAATACATTTCATATTAAATCACAAGATTTTTCAGTGAAGCCTGTTGCTGGTTTAAAATTCTATGTTCATTTGGGAAKTATTAAAAAGTGCTTAGGTTTGCTTCAGAAAAAGTCCTAAATTCACATTAAATTGCTGTTTTAACTTTCCTTCAGCTATTTCTTACATTAAAATAAATCTGAATTAAGTATATGAGAAAAGAAAAGATTGTATTTTTTTCTTAATCATTTTCTGTTGTTCATTATCCATGGACATTAATGGAGTTTTAATTTGTTGTAACACCAAAGTTTTACACTTCATTAAATCTGTGTGCCGATAATTACGGGCCTTATTGATTTCCTGTCTTTTTAGGTATTCAAGAGCTCTTCAGGGTTTGTCTCCCCCTGAATTGTTTTTCTCACATTGAGATGTGATTGCTAATATTTCAAAAGAGAGGTTGAAAGCATTTAAGCATTCTGTAACAYATTCTCATCTTCTTAACCATGTTACAATTAATTAGATGAACTCACAAGACTTTTTCACATGCATAGAACAATTCAGAATTTTCTGTGATAATTCTTCTATAGCAAAAGATTAAAAAGACCTCCCAGTGGTCTCACAATATGCAACAGGGTATTTTTTCAGCACAACAATTTAGTTTTTCCATTAATTCTAACCCAGTTAGACAGATAAGGATTGCACAGATAAGGATTAATATTCACAAYGGCGGGGAGGATTTAAACTGCTAAAACAGAATGCAGGCAGATAACAGTTGCCTAAACACAAAGCGCTGTTCTCTTTTAGTTTGTTGATGACCTAATCGTGTAAGTGTCTAAACTCACTGGGAGTGCCTGATTTGACCTGCAAGCTCCATAGAAGTGCAATTCCATCTGCATCTAGATCTGGAGCAAACCAAACCCAAGCATGCTGGAAGCTAAACTAATCAGCAGCATATGAGATCCAAAAGCTTGACAGAACAGAGGCATTTCTTTYGGAGGACTTAGAACTTCTTAGAGCATATTGACAAAACAAGAAATGTAACAGAACTGTAGYGAGTAATATTTTTGCCCCTCAAAGCTCTCTGGAATTTTATATTGTCAGATTATTGTTTAAGCTGTATGGAATAATTTTCCATTTTTCCTACTCAATTGGGAAAGCTGTGTAATAAACAACGCAACATATATAGGCTAGAAGAAATAATAAGTTAAAGAACAAAGCAAAAAAAAAAAACCAAACCACTAAAATCTAGCAAATAGCAAGGAGCCTCATCTCTGCACAGACAGTTAGGAATGTCAGCTGTGAATGTCAGGAGTCAAGTGTTTGGATATGGATTCCTTCTGAAGTGTTTTTATTACCTCATTTCTGTTACTGTGTGTCCTAGTTCTGGCCAGAAGTTGTCATTAATTTTTTTGGTAACCAGGAGGGGGCATGGCTAGGACCTGGASGTTATTCCATGCCACCTCACATAATTTTCTGGGGCAGCAGGAAGTCACTCCATAGTAACTGTGTTTTGGTATGTAACACAACCTTTGATTTCTTATGAGATTAAATCACAGTACATAAAAGCAGTATTAGATATGCCAGTATTCCAGATGCATTTGCCTTTAGTTCTGTAGAAAAAATTATTTAATATTGTAACACATGCAACTGTATAGAATCAATTGATTATCAAGTATGGAATARTTGATAATAATGGCATTGTATTGCTCAGGACTGTGACAATTWTTTCTGATGTCATTTGTCCAGGGCTGCCCGTCAAAGTGCAGGAGTGTTAGAATATCAGCAGTTTACAAACAGCAGTCCAATATTCAATTCCTTGCCATTCACAGTTGCCTCCCTCATGGACAGAWATACAGACCATAACTGGCAGTTTTACTGGCAAATATGAAGGAGCTGAACACTGAGCGTGCTAAAGAAATTCTCATTCTAGAGCAACTACAAATTATATGAATAAGAATACAAATCTTTCTGAATGTTAGCTGTAAGAACTAACCAAGACCAAATGATTATTTGGTCTTCAAACCGAGTGGATGTTGAGTCCCACATAATATAGTGCTAGAAGTGGTAAGAATTTTTTTTCATGCAACAAAATTATTGTTCTTTTTTTGTCTACAAATCATAGGAAAAATTAAGAGATTTATTTTTTTCAAATAGGACAAAAATATTTATTTTACAAATAGAATATGTGCTTAACTTGCTACCAAGAATAGTCTACTAGATGCCACATTCCCTCAATTACCAGAAACTAAAGCATACAAAAAACATCTGCCAGGGAATCCAGGTAGCCAGGTAAGACTCCAGTGATGCCATATTTATAATTAAGCTGGAAACACTGACAGGTGCTCTTCAAGCAAATATTTTTTTTAAAAGGGTCTCTTTTAAGGGGATTATTATCAAGCTATTATTTCTCCACTGTTTGCTTATAAAAATCTTTTAAGGACAATATTATGAGATTATGTAAAGTCAATGGATTGCCACACCTGCTATTCCTTTTCTACCTACGAAGATAACTGTCATCACAAAGTTCAGAATTAGATTGTTCCAATATCTACATTTACAATGAAATATGTATTGTATATTTAGCATTTTGTTACCCTGTAAGTAAATATATAAATAATGTCTAAGCACTTTTCCTAGTATATTCTCAAACATCAGAACTAGACTGTCTTAGCCATGGTTCCCCAAGTACTGCCTTTCCTCCGTTTTACTAATGAGAGATACTATGTCCTTCTTTACCTTATCTCAGTGTTTTCTTTCTTTCAAGGATCTTTCTAATCTCCATAAAACCTTAGAATAAAAATTCAAAGATAGTTTGGGTCTTATTTTTTCTCCAGGATTTATAGGTAAAATCAGATCCTTATCTTTAAATAATTGATTCGAATTGGGTTTAATCTGTTCTATCTTTCTTTTGATATTTATATCTATCCTTCCAATTACATGTCTTCTTTTTTTTTTTTTTCTTTTTTCTTCTTTTTTTTTTTTCTTTTTTCTTTTTTCTTTTTTTTGTGATTTATGCATGTGTGTTGAGTGTCTGGTCTTAATATTTTCTGTTGAAAACAAAGGGAAAAATGTTCCTGTAATTTTTTCGCTTTTCAGAGTAGTCTGCTTCAATGCTCTCCCTCCCTGGTAGGTAATAGAGCCACACTTTCTTTTTCTCTTCTTCTAAGCATGTACTCTATTATCATCTCTAACCCGTATGGTTTTAAYGTTCTCAGAGAACTGTAGCTCTTTTATCTCCTTAACCTTTCTGACTTTATCCTTACATGACTGCTTGCCCTATGTCTTCATACTCATCTTTAGTAATACATGATTTCTTCYACTTTGTGAATGACCTTTTTGATTTCAGTGCCATCAAATTACTACTGAAGCAGTCAAATATACCTCTTCTTATGGTTTACTCTTGTCCGTGGGCTGAATTCATTAGCTCTCGTATTCATAAAACTTTTTAGTGAGTGTCAGCTTACTGTATTCCCTTTTTGCTGCATAATTTTTTCCTAAGAGAAATTAAATATTTGACTTATTGAGGTCAGCTTTTCTGGATGTATTATTTTCTTTTTCAACTCTTTTTTCTTACTAAGTAATTTCATAAAAATTACTTTCAGTCTTCAGGTTCTTATGTTCCTCCTTTTTTAAATCAGAAAAAAAATCAATTTAGCTGATATTATCTCTTTATAATTGCCTTCACTCACTGAACTGAAATGTTAAAGTACGAAGAATTTCCCACGTTAGTGAATTCAGTATATTGCACTTGGCAAGCCTTAAAACTGCTGATCTAAACTGGTCCATCTCAATCTTAAACAGCTTTGTATGAGAAAGTTGTTATAAACCTTACCTTTATGTAATTTACAACMCAACTATGCTTATTGTATGCATTAAATTCTTGTGCCAGTTTCATTCTTCATTCTCTTTGGYTTTGTCCTTCATGTTGCCTCCTTATTCCCTTAAAAAATATAATCAACACATTTTATGAATATGCTGAGCTATTTATTCTACTGTATTTTTCAAAAAGAACATTTTAATGTTGGTCCCAGCTAGACTTTCAAGATTTGTATTTGCATTGTATTGTATCTCTAGAAGCAGAGTTGAATCAACAAGAAGATTGGATTCGAGTCTGAAGTTACATTTTCATTATTAAGGAAGTTTAAGATCTGGGGTTTGCTAGCACTTGAATCTTTTGCTACAGTCAAGGTCATCTTCTTGTCATTAAAGCCATTAATCCACTTGCATGTGTTCCACATTTGCATCGGTGTTGCTGTAATCAAATATCTCATAGAATTCATCTGCTAACAAATGGAGAGACTTTTAGGGTCATTTCAGATAAAGATTTTCATATTCTTCAAAAATCATGATGGAAAATGCTACTACATTAATTTCTATAGTGTTTAATATATATGACTGGGATGAATACAGAATAAAATTTAACGCATTAGTTTACATAACTGTGGTCACTACAGGGATAAACATCCCTGTATAACATTAAGTACTAAATAAAACAGAAGAAACAAGTATTTAGCATGAAATTTAAAAATACAAATAGCAATGTTTTTACTTACATTTTAGTTCAACTGTCTTAGTTTGCACTAAAGTTGCATCTGTGGGAAGATTTCATGAGCATCTCTTTCCCACTAGCTGAAAAAAAAATCCACAACCAAGCTATTTTTTCCATCAAGCAGCTCAGCACAAAACAAACAAATACATAAATAYTGGACAATATGCCATTATTTTATCTCCTACAATCTGAAAATGACTCTACACTGCTCAAGCATAAGCACTTAATATGCATCTTCAGTTTTGAACTTTAAAATCTCATTTAATATTCTGCATTTTGGAAAACCATCATTAGTGGAGTCAGAATCAAACGTAAGCTATTTTCCAGACAAAACTTGCCCCTTTAATAATGGTTTATAATTATTGTCTTTTYCTAAGTGTTTTCTAGAAAATGGTAGGTTGTCTAAAATGTATATGATTTGCTCATAAGATAGTGTTCCAGGGAAATCCAGCGAAAAAATAGTGAAGAAAATTTAGACTGKTTTTTTCAGCCCATGTGCCTTCAACTTTCCTTGCTGAGACAAAATGACTACACAAGAATACCTTCTCTTTATCAGTTGAGTGTTGGTCCACACTGCCTCATATTCTGAGCTCCAGACCCCTTCAGAGTGAGGAAAAACTGTCAGGACCTTAATGCCAGCTCCAGTCTTCTTTCAGGTGTACTACTTGGCACAGGCCTAAATAAAGCCCAGTGCATAGCAGAGACTTTTACTTTTGAAGTCTTGTATTGGGCACAAGYGGCAGGGTCAGTGGAGGTTGAAGGGACCGAGCACAATGTGCAGCAAGAAGAAGGGGGGTTTAGATTGTTCACATCTTTGTTTCTCAATACAGGAGTCAGTAATAAAAGTTAATGCTAATTGGTTACAAATGAAATTAAGCAAAATTTCMCAAATCAAGACCTGTCTTACCAGCAACAAAACTGTGGGTTCACACTATTTTTAGGCCAAATCAAAAAGGCAAATAGAAAAACGTATGGTCATGAGACTCGGAATGCTTGAACCTCGCTGTATTGTCCTCTGGCAGTGTGGTGGGAAGTTTAGTGTTCTAAAGCTGTGCCATACGAGTAATCAGAGACAACCATTATTAACCATTGATTGGCAGTCATGCTAATAATCACTAGTGCTTGTTTTCCTGAGTGGCTACCAAAGAGAAAATGATAGTATAACTTTCAGAAGAATTGCAGTTCACTGTAGCATTTGGGGAAAGAACAGAAGGGACTTTCATACTAAGCCGCACAGCGGTGATGAATGCTTTTTCTGTCCTGCTTCCATGAGCAGCTACAGTGCTGTTCATTAGCTCTAATATGGCATTAATACCACCTAGTGACAGTATGAACTGGTAGGTTCATAGATGCCGAGAYGTGATCATAGATGTAAAACCAAGTATTTTACTTTCCTCACTCTGGATACTCAGTATTTCTTGAAGTAAYATTGAAACACCCATCTCCATGTCTCTTCAGATGTTATGGGATTTTAGCAGTCTATTACAAGGGCCCATAGAGATGAAAAATGTGGTTATTATTTCAGTTGAATTCATATCATGTTCCAAGTACTTTTGGAATGATAAAAATAAGTTGAATGCAACTTTCAAGACTGAGATATCTCTAAACCACTTACTACATCATTTGAAAAATTGCCTAATATTTTTCTTCATTTCAATGTTCATCTAATATTAAGATGTATGAAAGCTAAGCAAAAATACGAAGAGAACCCAATCATTTGCATCACCTATCAGCAATTTTATGTGCTCAGCATCAAGTACTAAATGAAGGCTGTTGATTGTCTTTATATAGTTTGTTTTTAATAAGTGTAGAGTTAAAACTAAACCATACTATGTTTAACATTACAAGAAGTGAGTGGTCTAGGCTAAAATCCTACAGATGCTTTTGGAGTTTTTTGTTGCTAGCTCTACTGCAGGTTATATGRCTAAACAGCATTGCTAACTAATAAATATGATTTACTTGTACAACATTAAGTGCAATGCTGGTCCTACCCTAACTTTTGGTGAGACATACTCAAATGGGGCACAATCAAAACAGGAGCAGGAACTGAGCAGATGGAGCAACCATACCACTTCACTAATCCTATAGTTTGCTCCCGTTTCATGACTGAAACTAATGTGCAATATACTTTAGGAGAACATGTTCATTTTTCCTCATGGGAAATACTTGGCCTTCCTATCCGCAGGAGAACATTCTGGCGTCTTGTTCAACAATTATGGAATTAAAGAGCAACTCACTGTTTCCTCAGGATAAATGGAAACAAAATAACTTGTGCCTTTATTGCTATTATATCCCGGGGCCAAGCTGAGAGTGAACACAGAGTTGTGAAGAGAGTGAAGAGACAGTTGAAGTATTTCCTAAYTTTTGACTGCTTGGCTTTCAGCACCGGTACTGACCTTTTAATCCAATTTTGTTTATAATATTAAGAAATTGGGTTATTTAACTTTCCTATGTTAGCTCACTTTTAGAAGCTGAGAACCAAACCAAAACTGAACTCCTTTTATTTGTTTTTCCTCTTTTGTCTCTAGAATGCTGTAGCATTCCTGTTTCTTTTGTATGTCAATTATTCCCTTCAGTRTTTTTTAATTTGCTTCTGGCATCTGAATTTTGATGGCTTAAAATTYAAGAGCCTTTTTTCTTATCATCATTTGTCCTGTACTTCTTAGTTTCAAGTACAGGTAATTATTACACGGTATGTGATCTTTCACTTGTTTCCCTGAGTAGCGAGTGTTGAGGCCATCAATCATACCAGAATTGTTGCACATATCAAGGCTGCATTCCAATTCTAATTTCAGGTATTCTTTTTATTTACAACAAGTGTTTTTTGTGAAATGTGTTTGTRTCACTTTTTTAGTTTTCTAGGATTAAATTTCCCTAATTCTTTTACAGCTATTGCTAGATAGAATGGGTAATGCTGAAAAAGATGGAAGAAAACACCACAACATAAATATTTAACACAGGTTTATGTGGTAGAAAGTATCGCATGTTTCTAAAAGTGAACAGCTATAATACATACATACATACAGATACATTTATGGCCCACTGCTAAACTGAATATATTAATCTTGTGATTCAAAGTTAGCTAAAGCTTCTTTTCATAACTGTATTGTATCGTATTTAAAAAAACCCCACACTGATGTTTARCATGTCTAATGTTTTCTGTTACAGATTATTATCAAAAACTTTTCTTTGTACAATTGGAAAAATGTTAYGATTTGACAAGTGACTTTCTCTCTGGAAGCAGTGATTTCATTGTCTCTCGTGAGAGTCTGCTCAGATTTAGTGAAGTTTATATAATATTAAAAAATATTTTTTCCCCTTTCTCACCTATATTCCTTCAAGACTTCCTGCTGAAATCACTGAATGTTCCCAAGTGGAGCTAGAGTCTTGCCATACMCTGGAGACACAGTGTGGGTTCACTGAGAAGAAATGTTTGTTGTCACAAGGCCTCTGTGTGAAGAGAAGGTAGAAACAAACCCTTCTTCCCCAAGAGAGCTCTGCGGAGCTGAATTCCTCCCAGCCCATAAGATGCTGACAGAGAAAGGCATTTTTTGATTTCTTTCTTTCAAAACAACTTTCATGCAGGCAAGAGGCTATCAGACTTTAGTGATGGGAATGAAGAGAAAAAGGACAGCTTCATCAGGAAAGACTAGATCAATACATGACTCCAAAACTGCTTGTCATATAGAAATTAGATAGACAACACAGCCTATGTACAAGGAAAACACAACAAAAGCATTACCTAGAGGGGGAAAAAAGAAAAATCTTTACAGTAAGAAAACTTTGTTTGCAATTCTATGCCTTGATTCAGTGGGCGAGGTAGGATATCCCAGGGAGATGATACCAGCACAGATTACAACACAGTCCCTGTATATATCCTAGCAGAATTCGGTTTTTTATTCTCCTGTCATAAAATACAGTAAATGCTTCTGTGAGCCATACTGATGTTTTTTATAAACTAGATTATTAAGGGCAACGCCCCAATATCTAATTACAGATGGTGGAAGCTGAATTCTGTAAGATTCTTCTGCTGTATTGGAAAGTTCTCACTAAGATTTTACAAAATTTTTATTTGGATGTTTTTTGTTGAATCACATTAGTATTTCATAAGAAAGATGAAGTGTACAGAGGAGTCTGATCATAATACTAGCCTCTAAAATGACTCAAAAGATCACRGTCCGTTTCAGTATTCTTTGTAAGAAATTTGGACAATTATGTACTCCGGCTTTCAATTATGGATCATTTACTCAATTCTTCTGATATGCTAGTTAGAATAGACTGCATTCTGATATCCTTTCACTAAAAATTTGCAAAACATTCAACACAGAGTATTTCTAATTAAACATTAACTTTGACAGCACTGAAAAACAAGGGCTTTTTAACTTGCATTCAGTCCTCTATTTTTAATAAGTGTATATGCATACATACTGCCTATATGATGCATTTGTATATGTATAATTTAATGCATATGTACATATTTAACTGCACCAGAATTAAATTTTAAAATAARCCCAAACTAAAACTTTCTTTAAAAAAGTGAAAGTTAAAAAGAAAAGCTCTTCGGTTTGCTTTACAAAAACCCACCTAGTCATCCTATCGTATGTTAGTTTGACCATGATCTATTAATTCCCCCTGCAACTCTAAGGGATACTGATTCTTTCTTTTTTTATAGACAGAAGTTTCTATAAACTTGAAAACTCAATATTTTGTGCTGCTTCATATGCTTGGAAGGGGTCTTAAGGGTTTCATTTCCCAAAATGTTGCCACCTAACTACTTTTTAGGGCTGTGTTATGCACAGAAATGGTGTTGAAGGCCTGAGGGTCACAATAAGAGCCTGCATACCCTCTAACTGCCACAACCTGTCAAATTCCACAAATACTTCCCCTGTGAGGCTTCCAGCTTCTGATTGCTTGCAGAGCTCTGACCCCTGGTTTACAGCTGATCAACATAACTTTCCAATAAAAGGCTTTAACAAAGACAAAAAGCTCAAGATTTGAAGGCGGAGAAGGTGAAGAAGGATTTTTTCCTTACAGTTATATCTATAAGAGTTGTTGGCGGCTTTATTTGTTTATGTTGGTTTCATCTGTAATTTGAGGTGCAGCTGGTAACATCTGAGAATTTTCTCTTAATAAATCCATCCAGAGTTGTAGCATGCTGACCAGTGCCTTTGATCTGCCCCACTTCCTTTTAAGGAAGTTTATATTCCCATTCTGTGTACTTCTGCCCTGTAAATCTAAGTTTTCTAAGATAGGAGAAGTGCTTTCTGACCCACAGAGAATAGGAAGCTGTTTGTGGATTCTTTGGKATATCATGCCTGCTGTACATTTGTAAAGCATTAGGTCAACAACCCAGAGGATTCCTTTAAAACCTTGGTTACCCTGAACTAGGGAGCAGAGCAAAGTGTCTTGACCTGGCTGACACAGATTATCTGTAGGCAATAACTGTTGAACTCAGTTTTCCCAAGACAGGTATCAGCTCTGATATTTTACTGTTTTGTTGTTAGAAGAATGCCTATCTAATAAAAATACTCAGGTTTAAGTGTCAAATATATTTTCCTTAATGTAAACACATGAGGGATTTTCAGGTTATATATAAAGATGACATCTCCTTCTTTTTTCTTAGAGAAACTGATCAATAAGTCTTCAAATTTTTACTGTTAATACTACCAAATTTTTTGATTATATTAACATCTTTTTTCCATCAATTATTTAGCTCTTGACTTTAAATATTCAGCTAAAATGGATAATAGTTCACTGTAGACTCCTAAAATGAAGCTCTGTGATGCATGTAAAAAGACTTATAAAATATATATATATTTCAGTGATCTTGACCTAACAATGAGATAACTGTTGACTTAAAATCTCCATCAGTCATAGCATTGCTTTCATTATTTTTCTGAATTTAATAATGCAATTGTAAAGCTATCTCACAATGGTAGTGAGATATATCTATAATCAGTGAGCATTTATGATTTTGACTTTCTAAATATATAAAAATATACATACYTAGTAATTAGTGGAAAGCTGTTAGGTCATTATGCTGTTCACTGAGAGTCATTTGGGAACTACAAGACTCTACACGATTCTCATTAAGTGAAATATCTGCAATGATAATATATTATCGTGTCATCTGCTTAAGAAATTGGTATAAATTAGGGCTTTAATATTTGACCTAATATTAATCAGTACAACATAAACTATGTGCAAATCATGTATATCAGGATTAATGGATTTTCCAGGCTTGTCTGAAATTAAATTTGAAAGTACACCAAAAGAATATTTTAGTGAAAAGTCTTCATAACACAGGTCTGCATTGTGGTACCCAGTCCTAGCCACAGGATCCAGCTGGATGTTGACATGCAGGGATACCATCTCTCTGTGCCTCTGAGATGTATGTGGGAAATACATATTTGTAGGTCAGAGATTAAAGCATGCCACAGTCTACTAGCCCCCACGTCCAGACAAGAAAGGTGATATGGCAATGGGTTGCACTGTGGCTTACTTGCCTGTTCTTTATATAAATTGAGCAAATTACTGACTATTGGGACAGGGATGTTCTCAAACTTGAGAAATCACTTCAGTCCTATTTGTGTCTCAAARTAAGAAAGTAAAAAATGGTAATAAAAATAGGAAAAATAATTGCTTCTGGAGTATCAACACATCTGCCATTTAGAAATTTCTATGTTAACTATTGGATTATTAACTAAACTGTTGATTCCTTTGTTAAATGTGTATTCAGAAATTTGAAACACTTCCAAAAATTTTGTATTGATATACTTCATCCTGGATAYCATAATAATTATTTTTTCTAGCTTCAATATGAAGCATATATTTACATTGAAAAGACAGTTTTGCACGAGTAGCCTGTGAACYGGAGGATGAATCAGAATATGAAACATGGAGCAACCCTTGCCAACTCTTGTGCATGTTAATAGCCTTTTTTCAGGAGTTTTGCTGACTTTAATGAAATTCATGATGCACTTATGTATTAGTCATGTCAGAAGGACTAATCTGAAGGCATTTCTGGAGCAGAAGATAGCTCTGCTGTTTGTCTTAGTGACAGTGTTTCTAATTAGCCTGCAGGCTTGGAGTCCTTTTCCGCTCTAATTGAATTCATGTTTTTCTTGACGTTGACACAGCAGTGGCAATGGGTTGAGGGCCTTTGTGTTGGTCTGCAGCAATGACCTCAGTAATCTTATCCACTAAGGTGGTGACAGAAGCCTCAGAAATAAAGACTTCCCTACCACTGTCCTGCCTGGAACAATAAGAGAGGCTTCCCCATGTGAAGGTGAGGATTTGGTGCCCATTGTGTAGAAGCTGAGAGAGTTCAGAAGCTGTGTTTGCTCCTCTGCCCCAGGCAGGAGACTTATCTGCCCTATGCCTGTTTTGCTGCATGCAGCTCTCTAACCTCCAGGTTCATGGCTTTGCACAGCAGGACCTGGCTGGTGTTTACCTGTTCCTTCACATGCCAGCAGCTCTTATCCTGCCTGATGCTCAGGCATTGTTCCTGAAGGACAGAGTTAACCCGCCAGTCCCAAATGGTGTCCTATCATAATTCCTGCCATAACTCCAGATCCTGCCATCAATCCACTGAGCACCAAAGAGTGCACTACCCACAGAGAAGGAAGGGTCATGCTGCCTAACATCTGGAGATTTAACATCCATTACATCTGTAGAATCTGTAGATACCAGACACCTATTTCTTGTTTGTGTCTTTTTGGACATGAGAGAGAAATACAGAATACAGGACTGTCTTTTTTGGTTCAGGTGCCAGGCCCACTAAAATACTGCATATCAGTGGACCTGCTACTGAGTGAACTCTGTTCCTTTTCAGGGCTGCTGGGTTCACAAAGGAATAAAGGTGACTCAGGATGATGACTGGAGTGCCAGTGTTCTCCACTTTAGGAAGTTTAGGTTGGACAGAGACATTTAAGTCTGTTTTCCTGGGCCGAGAGAGAGAAAGAAGGTTAATGAAGATGGTAAACATTTTGGTTTTGCTAGAATGCTTGAAGGTAGACTCCCCAGTGTGCTTTCTTCTCGCCGTGTGCTGGTGTAGGGCAGTGTGAGGTGTTGGATGTGCAGGRTTCTGAAGGCAAGAAAAGACCAGAAGTGACTTACTGAACTTTCCATAAAGGAAACATGGAATTTGTGCTCATAGCCTGCTAGTGTGTATGTATGCATGTTAGAGTCAGTAGGTATAGTTTCTTTCTTTAACATATCTTTTGGAAAAGAGAAAGGTAAGAGATACAGGGCTGCCAAGCACCTTCCCCAGAGAAAAGGATAACACTTTCAGTGAAGAAATGTTTCTTAATACCCATTCAAAATCTCCTCTGGAGCAACCTGATACTCTTTCCTCTTGTTCCGTTTCTTGTTACTCGGAAGAGACTGGCACCCACCTGGCTACAGCCTCCTTTCAGGTAGTCATAGAGAGCGATAAGGTCTCTCCTGAACCTCTTTTTTTCCAGGCTAAACAACCTCATCTCCATCAGCATCTCTTCATCAGACTTGTGCTCCAGACCCTTCGCCAGMACCAATGTCTTTTGCTGGACATGTCCCTCCACCTCAATGTGTTTGTTGTAGTGAGAAGACCAAACTGGAGGCGAAAGAAGAGCCCCAAACTTAGACTGCAAATCTAAGAAAAGTGACTGCCCTCTGTGGACACATGCTGTGCAACTTCCATTGGCCATCCACCACAATGTGTTGTGTTTGCCAGCTCCTCATCTTCCCTGCATTTCTCCTTCTTTTGTATTCTGCACACTATACACTGTGCTTTGCTCTCAGAGTCCTTCCACCTTTGCTGTACTGAGAGAGCAGCTTTGCAGTGTGAGGACAGGAATGAACAGCTCACCATGTAACACGGGCTGCGAGCCAGTCTCGCAGAGCAAGCTGGCAGTGTGGGATGTGCCTGGTGCAAAGCCTCCCACTGAGCCAGTCCTCCTAATGAAGTGGGGTTTTGCAGAGCAGTATCCTTCATCAGGTCTCCTTGCTGGGGACAGAGATGCCCCTCCATCTTCTCTCTTATATGAAGTGCCTGAGAGGAAAAATTCACTGAGAGAATGTCAATGCTGTTCTAAGGGTCTGATATTCCATGGGGATCTAACTAACGAGCAAAGATCAGTTTTCCAAAGTTTTTCTGGAGAGGGGATAGTCCAGGTTGTGAGGAAGGGAGTGTGGTGGAAAGGTGCATGTCAGGTGATGGGGGGAAAGGTTTTGGTGCAAATGTCTCAAAGAGAGTGTCTTGTGTAAGAGATCCAATCATAACTGCCTTTGAGCTAAATGGTTGGGCTACTATTTGGAGACTGCAGAGTGGGGAGAAGTCTTTGAAGCAAAATGAACTACCTACAAATAGAGATATTCAGAAAAATGCTGAGAATTTTTATTTGAAGCCTAAACAACCATTCAAAAGTGGCTCGTCAGTAGCCAGTAAAAATTTATATTTTGCACAATATACTCTTTTGTCAAGGGATGCATTAAATGTCCAGGTGGTTCAGGCAACAAAAAATTACTTCGTTTTGAATGTAGTCGTACCTCAAGAGTTTGACAGAAAGCAGTATAAGAGAACACAAAGAAAATATTTCTTTGACCAAGCTGCGTCACTTTCCTTCTGAAATGATAATGTAAAAATGATGCATTGGTCATTCTATCAAGCACCTAGTGTTTATACATGAAAGAATTTTACTCAAATATGAAAGCAAAAGGTTATAAGAAACACTTTCTTTTATGAGTTTCTGAAAACCARGATTGCTTTAAAACTATCGCAAACTTTTTTTTTTTTTTTGGCTCTCTTTCAACCAAAATTACAACTTGTAAGCTTTCAACACATTTTCTAGAGGTTGATAAAATATTAAAAAGGAAGTAATTAATCTTTTATACAAGTTGTACTTTATTCTTAGTATGTTCTCACATGGTTATAGATTTCTCACAATCTACTAAAGTCAATAAATTGAAAGAGCACTTTCAATTTCTAAAAGTTCAGTTCAAAAGACTCTATGCACTATTACTGAAAAGCTTTTGGTCTAYTTAAACTGTATATCATAATTATGCCACAAATACATCACTAAGTAAAGCATCAAATTAAATAATTTTTATAATGCCACAATTTAGCCATTTCAATATCTCTCAAATTCTAACATATAGGAAATTTCTCCTATTCTGTCAATGGTACTTCTAAATTTAATTTTCCAGTCTTTATTCTGAAAAAATTATTTTCACTTTTATTTTTATAAGGACTATGAAAAATAAAACATAAAAGTAACTTATAAACRAAGGAAGCTGAACTTTAAGTGCCATCATTCAGTAAAAGAATTTTCAGTGGCATTTTGTCAATGTAAATATGTTTACTACTTCAATTGGTATGACTGAGAACTTTTCTTTAACAACCAAACTGAAAATATTACARTACCTTTACAGTCACACAGTAAAGTGCATAAGTGTGAAAAATCATTTCAGGTGTTCATTGGGGGAAAGCATTACATTCATAAGGTGAGTGAGAAGAAAAAATCACTTGTKAGACCAACCTGTTTTTACATGATTTTTCTGGGCATGTAGACCTTTTCCCAGCACAACATGTCATGGTGTGAGTTGCTTACACATGTGTGTAGATGTATGGCACTGCAGAACACTGTAGCTGTTCACTTGGCTCTAAGTATTAACTTTGAAAAAAAAAAAGTTTATGAAAGGTTTTTCCTTTGGAAAAGTTTAGGGGTTCAGATTGGGTTTGTAGTGGTTTCTGATTTTCAACACCYCCTTCACCCACACCTCACTTCCCAGGAAGGTACTTCTGACATTTACACAAGATTAACACAGGAATAATTTTGTCAGTCTGCAGAAAGTAATCATTTCTCCTGCCCCAGTAAATAACAAAGAACATTTTGTTCTATAAACCTAGCTACTCAAAGATAGATAGATAGATAGATAGATAGATAGATAGATAGATAGATAGATAGTCAGTCTTTTTTGTATTTCTGCTGAAATGGAGAAAGAAAACCAGAGTGGTTTGATTTGAACACATATATGAAAATCTTCTTACTATTTGGAATGCAGTATACAATGACAATTACTAGAAATTCATCTTATTAAATGAGTAGCATAGATGATTGAAAGGATTAAATGTCTTTTGACAGACACTGTTTAGGAAGAAAGGTGCAATTCTTTTGCAGTATAAAATCATAGAGTGGCTGTGTAAAACTTTACAATACCAAAAAATAAAATTAAACAGGAAAAAAAGAGGTAATGCAGTCAGCTATTAAAAATATATTTAAGCAAAAATGGAAGATAAAAGTAAAGATTTTAAAAACTCCAAGGGTAGCTTTTAATATCTTGTTAAATTCTACTGGTAAGTCTCTCACATATGTGTGTTAGCAAGCATTTATTTACTCACAGATGCAAGTGGAATAGTACTTAAAATTATGATATGGACCAGTTTTTAAGTTCAGGAGAATTGGAGTTCGTGTTAAATTAGTTCTTTAAACCATTCAGGTAAGGCTTTAAATACTCCAGCCCACCTTGCAGACATGAAAACTTCTCTATTGTGAAAAATAATCCAAGCTGATTTCAGCCGTAAAATTTAAAGAAAAAAAAATGTATAAAATAATATKTATTTTTCTTTCTTTATTTTATTTTCCTGGACTTAGACAGATTCATAGATTTCAGTAGGCAAATTGAATTTAACATTGTCAGGAAAGAGTTTATAAATTCCTGTARGTTATACTTGATCTCTCTGGAAAATGTCCCCCTATTTACACTTCAGAAACAGCCTTTTCTGAAAGAGATGAATCTATGTAAAAACAGCCCCTTTCCATCCCCTGCTTTCCTTCCTTAAATCCTTAGGCAGCCTTGGAGGTTCACACTGGGCAACAAGAGCAGTGACTGCCTGGCACAAATACCAGCTGACTTGGCACAGTGTTCCWCACATCTAGCAGAGCTTTGCTCTAGAAATGGTGCAGGTTCAATGAACGGGCTTCAGAGCAGCTGCCAGCATTCATTCCTGGCAGACGACAAAAGGAGATGTGGGCCATGCAAAAGCCTCTTGCTAGGTTTCAAGGTATTAAAGAAAAATTACTGGAAGAATGTGGCACAGGCACAGGCTTGCCTATCATCCATGAGGACTACTAGAAAGAGAAAAATCTCCTTTATGATTATTTGATGGATTAGAAAGAATATTGGTGTGAATTTTAAGATACTGCCCTTAGCATAAMGAAATATGGGGACAATATATTATGGATATGCAACAAATGAAAATTGAAGCCATTTAAAAAAWTATTTAAGAATAATTTCCAGGCATGATTCTGAGTCTATTTTCAGTAGCTTATACACATTAAAAAAGAATCAGCTTTTGATCTGTAACTGGAGAGAAATTAAGAAACAGCATTCATTGTTTACCTTCCCTTTCTTTGTCTGTTGATATAAAAAAGGAATCTGGGAGAGGGAAACTTAAACTGAAGAACAACTTCTGAGATGGCATAAAAAGGTGATTTCAGTAAATGTGTGGCAATTTGCATAAACCAAGGATCTTTCTTTCAGCCTTCTGCAAAAACAAAAAGGCAGAGCTGGGGGGAAGCAGTATAATTTTGGCCTATTCACTGTTTGATCAGGTTGGTTTCTGTTATTCCTACTCCTCTATCATGAACAGAAACTCCTCAATAAGAAGTCACTCCTTTCTGAGACATGAGCCAGGAGCTAGAATTGTTATTGTCTATGGAGAATATTATTATCATATAGTGGAAGCACTGCACTATATAAATGTCAGACATTAGAGCTAAATTACATATTAATTATTTTTCAGTGACTAGGGTTACACTTCTGCAGACTTGGATTTTTTCAGCTTTTTCTCCTTTTTTTTCCCATATGCATGTGCAYAGCCTCATAATAAACGGCCAGAGATGAGGCTACAACTAGCTGACACTCTAAGAATCTTTACTCCCTGCAATGCTTAGTGCTGAGGTGATTTTCATTGCTGAGAGCCTGAGGATGCATGCAATTCAGACATGAGTTCTGCTTTTCCAAATTATGCTCTGATTTTTTTTTTTCTTTTGGCGGTTTGACATGCTCTCTGTAGCATTATTATTATTATTATTATTATCATCATCATCATCATCATCATCATCATCATCTACAATTTAACACCTCTCTTTTTATAGCTGCTTTAAAGTCCCTACAGTCTAAACAAATACACCATTGACCATCATTTATGTCTACAGTAATAAAAGAATTTATCATTTCAGCAATTTTCTCGGCTCTTTGTAAAGGGAGTTTTATGCTRTCTACTCAGGCTTCATTTTGTTCTGAAGACCAAGGGGTGCTTTAGTATGTGAAGGAATCACAGAAGCAATCTATCTGTCTACTCAAATTTCATGTTTAACAGGTAAAATCACTAAGGATTTAATGGCAAAGGACAGGCTGAATCGTTTATTGTAGCACAGCATCCTTATGTTGTTTTCATTCCAACAGAGGGAAGTTATAAAACTATCATTTTAAGCGAGACTGTAATTTCTCATTTCAGCACAGGATAAAAAATTGTTTCATTTTAGCAGCAGAATTATTCCCTTCCCTTCCCTTCCCTTCCCTTCCCTTCCCTTCCCTTCCCTTCCCTTCCCTTCCCTTCCCTTCCCTTCCCTTCCCTTCCCTTCCCTTCCCTT
>RAHM01000072.1:1509972-1588619 GCA_003713295.1 Parotia lawesii
CTCTCCTCTCCTCTCCTCTCCTCTCCTCTCCTCTCCTCTCCTCTCCTCTCCTCTCCTCTCCTCTCCTCTCCTCTCCTCTCCTCTCCTCTCCTCTTAAAAGTGTAAGTAGTATCTAACATTGTAGGATCCTCACCCAAGATCTGAGCTTTCTAGCTGTTCAGTAACATAAATAATAATGAATTCTTTTGCCTAGTCCTATCCAAAATAAACAATGTGTAACACACACACACTGCAATTTCTGTCAGCTTCTTGGATTGTCCCAGCAGCTAAATGGTAAAACCAAAATGTTCTAATAACAAACAAATGGTAATGCAGTATCTAGGTTCTCCTATTTATGTCAGAAAGAAGATTTTAAAAGAGATATGTGTAATTAATGTCCTACCACAAGCCTTAGTTTCACAAACTCTGCTTAAAAAAATGCATGAGCTCAGAGCAGTTGTGGTCAGATTTTAAATTCCTGTATTCATGTACTGAACCCTGTAATCAGYACTGAAGTTAGAGTGTTTCAAGTGGAATATAATGTGAGTTGCATTTTGAACTCGTGGACAGTTGTCTAATTATGTTCTCTGCAATTGCAATGAGCATAAGTTTTGTTTCCAAAAGAGAGAAAGGTGTTYTGTTAGGAGCGTCTATWAAGTTATCTGATAAATAACTGAAAACTAAAGTGATACTTTTTTAACATTGCTAAAGAGTTAAAAATATCTATATATTCCAAAAAGCAAAGTGTTTAGGAAGGAATTTAATAATTTTTCCAGAATTCATAGGACTGATATGATTAGCTTGAAGCCACTTGATAGAGACAAGATATCTGATGGTAAGTGAATTTTCCCTCTCTCCATATAGTCAGGGAACTTTTAATTTTCTATACCATGAGGATATTTATTGGAGAAAAAAAGCTTGTGGTTGCATCAAATTTTGTCTCATAAGAATTCAATGCCATAGAAAAAATGTATGCCACCTTCTGTGGTTTTGTGCAGAAGACTTGCAGAACGTAACCAAAGAATACCTGGTGCACATCATTTCATGCATCATAACCCTCCTTCTTAGATAAAGTAGATGGAATGAAGAAGTGAAAATTGAGGCTAATTCCTATTTTCCATCAAAGAAGATAAGTAATACTGCACAGTGACCCCCAACATATTCTGTTTCAATTGCAATCTGAACAGCTCTCTAAAAGTACAAAGAATGCTGAAGTGTTTGGCTGTCTGAAAAAAATATGTGCTTTTGTCTGGAACTGAGGCAGAAATTCTTCAGTTTTTTACTTCTGTCCAGTTTTCACACAGCAATCTGTTTGTTTGGGKTTTTTTTCCTCCCTCATACTTTTGAATAAGGTTCCAGCTAATTATACACCACTTATGGTCTTTAAGAAAAATTGTATAAAACTTAAGATTTGTCTTAAGATTCAGATCACAGCATCCCTATGGGACAGAGTTAATCTACTTCAGCAGTTTTATGAAACTTTTTTTATGCCTATACTTTCTCTGCTAATTTTGATGGTTAGGGGAAACCGTACTCTCAGAATACACAAGAAGGATAATTTTAGGATTTTAGAATAGAAAGCATAACTTTCAAGGACAGAATGCATTAATTTCTAACTTTGAGTTGCAGTTTATATATGTGATGGCAAGATATCCTGAATTCTTACATAATTCCTGAATTCATTCTCATACTTCATTCTTGACTCCATTTGTGAGTGCAGCTATTCCATCTGTTTTCAGAGAGAAAGCCTGAACTCAGAATTAGGTTAAAATATGTTTTATATGTTATGCAGATGATATCATTCCTCTGGCCTTAGTAACTGCAACAATGAGGTTAGGAGAATAAAACAATATGAACTTCATGATTCTTCACCACAGTTACATTTTTTAAAATACCTTTTGGCTCCTGGGAAGTCACATCTGAAAACCTGTTTCCTATGAAACTGTTAAATCATCAGAAAAATAGACATAAAATGACATTTCAAATTCATCATAATTTCCTTCCTTACAAAGGAAGAAGTTGTTTTGCGCAATGGAACTTAAAAGCCTGCATGAGACTGATGACACATTTCTGTTGGGAAATGTTCGTGGTAATTACATGTTTACCTTGCAGCACATTACCATTAAATCCTCCTGTACCAAGGAACAGATAGAACAAAATTTATTCAGTAGATTAAATAGCGGTAAAAATTATATGGAAAATGGAAGAAATTAACCATTAAGTCCTGAGTGACCCAACCAGAACAAAATGGGGATTGTCCACCTATACTCTGGATTTGTTGGACAGGTTGACTGCTGATAGTGATGCAGACCAGCAGAAAATTAAAAACATGCTTATGGGAAACAAATCCTGGCTCCGATATGTATTGATGGGTACTGATGTGTATTCCCTTTTCTTGGTGTTTAGAAGTTGGGTGAAAAGAAAACAGGTGGTGAAATATTAACTGTCTCTGCAGTCTGTTTTCTTTTTGTGATGCTTTCATCTTGATGAATTTGTGACTGGAAATGCCTTTGGGTTCAGTTTGAGCAAAACTAAAGATAAAATTAAATTCCTGAAGTATCGCCTTGTGAATTTTAGAGAGGGCTCTTCTCTGACACTCAGAGAGATGTTTGTGTGAAAGTCTCTGCCTGAAAGTCAGAAACCCAGATTGTGAAATCACATTTTTGGACAGATTCTGACATGCCTTTTCTCCCAGAATATTTCAACAGAAAACCACTAGATGCAAGACTGTATATAAAGCAAAGAAGTCGCTCACTCAAAAAACAAGTGCCAAAATGAAGTGGGTGATAGGTAAAAATARAGTACTCTCCAATAAAAGTGGTTTATACAGGTTTTAGTAAAAGTTCAATTACCTCATAAAAACTATCAGGAAAATAATAGCTTGATAAAAGAATGCTCAAATTCTCAGCTAGGTGAAGCAATTTTTGCCACAGAGATCAGTAGGTGCCAAATTGCAACACTGATGTTTAGATTCATATGCTTTGTGTGTTCATTGCCAGGAGATCAAGGTATATAGAAGCATAGAGCTGGAGAGATATCAGTAAGATGAGCATACTCCTTTCCCCACTCTAGTATGACACTGAAGAAGGAGATGGGGATGATGGCCCAAAAATACTATGAGCAGAGAAATTAACAGGAAAATCATGTAGCTGTGCAGAAAAATAGTGCACTCATGAGACTGAAAACAAAAGCAATACAGATTTACAGAAGAAAAGTGGTTCTTATAAATAAGCAGCGAAAACTATCTGCTCACAGATCTTCTAATTAGTAACTGGGAAACATCTTTCAAAGGAAAGTAGATATCTAAGCCCACAAAAAGTAAACCAAATGCCTGGCATTGGAAAACGTTGAACATATAGGTGCTTTTTAATCCAACTTTAAACAAACAAGCAAACAAGCAATGCTGTGAGGTAGGTATGTCTTTAAAGCCCTGCATTTTGGGTTCCTGTGAAGATGGGAAATCTTGCACCTGATTGTAATCTATCTCACTGCATATGGAATCATTAGATCCAATTATCACAGGATTTGAAATCTTGTCCTGGCAAGATGTATTCTCTGCTGGTGGTGAGCCTTTGGAATTTTCCAGCAGTTTTAGCCAAGATCAGCGGGCAGTTAAAGTTTTCAAAAATTCAAAATTTTCTTCACTGTTTTAACCCTGTATCAGGTACACACCAGGGGTAACTTRCAGAACTAGTGTTGTCAGAGGAGTTTGCGGTTAGAACATTATATCCCTGAAAATTTAGAAGAAAATATAAAGATAATATCAAAAAAAAAAAAAGGATCTGGGCTCTAGTTTAAATGGGTATGTATGAAAACAATTGAAAACATAAATGTTCTAACAAAAAATGTGCACAGCCAAATGTGCAACAGTAAAAGCTTACTGCTAGTTTTGCTACATGTCTCTGCTTCTCTTTGGAAACAAACCCCCACATCCCCAAAATATAAAATACTGGCTGCATYTGTATAAAAGGCAATCTTTAAAACTACCCCCTGACTTTTACAACACCTTCTTGGTGACATATTTCACAGAATATTTACCTTGAGCTAGATGCAGTCTAACAGTGCATCTTTCCTAGATACCTAATGCCGTATTATGTCTTTCTTCTATGTTGTTAGCCTTCACCACAACCTGACGAATTTTGACTATGAGAAGGGGTAGGATTTATCCTCAACTGGGCTAGCAAAATATATTCCAATACTCACTAATTCATTTTTGTTCATTCCTCCAAACCCTGTGGTTAAAAAATGTTTTGTCATAAAACTATTTTTAAAGTACATTTCTTCATTGTTAACCATGCAATTAGCAGCAGTTTAAAACAGCTGCTGGGTGGCTGGAAAAAATTTTGGTTTTTTTATATCTTTCAGTTCTGGCTGCTGATACACCCCTTGCTGTGGGCTTCTCAGACAAATTTACTTTAAGAAGGAATTGTATTTCTATGTAGCAATTTTGCCCATCAGTGGCTTAACTATTTCTCTTCTGTGCTTGAAGCATGGTGTATTATCTATAGACATATCATGTATGTGTCTAACATTATGCATAGACATAAATTTATGCAGGTTGGTAGGGACCTCTGAAAGTTGTCTGGTCCTGCCTCTTGCTCAAGGCAGGGGTAATTTTTTTTCAGGTTGMTCAAGATTTGGACCAGCCAGAAATGGAATTATATGTGTTTTTCTTACAGTTTTGGAGAAGACCGTCACATTAGGTCTTGAAAAAGAGTCCACTGAGTTGCAGAAGCCTTTGCCAGCAGACTATGATAGATTCAGGGAAAAATAATTAATCAGAAAAAATTATATGAAAAGTGTTTGGATAGTTGTGGTGAGTTCAGACTGTATTAATGCCTTGGACAGGTAAAAGGTGACACTTCCTGTTTTGTATAAAGGCTTAAAATTCAAATGTTAAGGGGTGATTAAAGTTTGGAAAAAGCGGGGTGGGATATCAATTTATGAAACTTTAAAGGATGAATGCCCAGAATGTTACATGAAAAAGCACTTAAAAAGTTACACTCCCATCTCACTGCTGAGTGTGATTGACTGTGGGCCACAAAGATCTGACATCCAAGCATTCATATACAGCACCTGTGACCTTCTCCGTTAATGACTTTCTTGAGTTAAAAGAAAATCTCATTAAAGGAGCACATTTCTCAAGAATAATCTCTGAAAACTGCTGTCTCCTTGAAATACTGAGTGGTGGTAGGTCAGGGGAAGATGAAGAGTGAGCAGTGAGAAGGGGACTCTGAGCAATGACTCTGGGGTAAATGAAGGAACAGAGGAACACTATAGTGATTGCCCTCAGGAAAATGTTCATTCAGGCAGAGATGGAGGTGTGAAGAGATAGGGAACGCATCTTTTCTTACATACTCTTCATGCTATTTAGGCTTTAAAGGTATTTTCAGTTAAAGTTATTTTTCAGTCACTGAACAGTTTTAGCATGAAATGCCTGTATATGCCTGCTAATCCTGCTGTATAGTCTAAATTTCTTTTCTAGATGCTGAAAGGTTTTGAAATGTTAAACGTTATTAAAAGTTCTACCTCTGTATCTGTTGAGAGCCTCTAAACATTAAATATTAAAAGAAGATGTTGCTTTTTCTAGTCATTGGCTATTTTTGCTAAATATTTTATCAAAATAATTCTTTTTCATTATKAGTGAACACTGGATTCTTACCAAAAAAAAGTGCAAATTCTTACTGAAAGATTAAAAGTTAACTATATTTCTTTAGATGATGTTTACTTCTTAGCACATTAAAGATTTATTAAAACCTCGGTTTTCATTCGTTGTGAAGTGCAATACATCCCAAACTATAATGCAGGATAAAACATTTTTCTTTAGAAGGTGCTTGTTCATATATTTTGTAGTGTTCTCTATGGAATATTAAGGAAAGTTGAGATTTCTCTAGCCTCTTTTGTTACTGAACACAGTTTTATGACAGAAGATAGTCACTGTAATTTCTTACATTTGAGTTAATTACTGTGGTGAGCTATTGTAGACAGTCTTGCATATTTTTATGAGTAGCCAAACAAAAAGTATAACATTTTAATAGACAATCAAAATAAAATAAACTTATTAAAGTAACTTTTATTTTTGTGTAGCATTTGAAATAGTCATGAGTCCACTACTTGCAATTGGATTTGATAAATTGCCTTACAATATTTTGAAACTTGCAAATAAAAATGCTTATTTATTAATGATAGCTTAGTTATGTGATGTTTTACCCAATATGAGAGAATCTGAGGAAAGCTTTCTATTTTTTTCTCTTTTCATCCTTTTGTTCTATAATTTTATATCAGAGATTTTTCATAATTTAGCCAAAAATGTGCCTTTGTTCTGCTTCACACTGTAAATTACATGAAGTAGCAGTGAATTATAGTACTACCCAAACATCCCATAGTATCAATGGAGATGACACAAGAGCAGTAAAGGAGAAGTACAGATCAGAGAGCAAGAAGGAAGTTTGCAAATTTTGTGAAAGTTAATTTTCTGTGTTTTAAGAGAGCAGCAGTATTCGAGGCAGTCATGGGAAGGCTATTAATTAACTGAGCTGAGGAAGCACCAACCAGAGAAAGAACTAGAAATTTAAAAAAGTGGACATGGAGATGAGTAATTGGGCCTAACATGAAGGTGAGTAAAGGCTGATGTGAACAAATTGGAAAGGAAACATGAAAAAAGTAGATCAGATAATAGACAGAGTAAATAAACAGAAAAGCAGATCTTTGGCTTTAATTTTTATTATTTCATTTTGAAAATTCATTCAGACAGCTGAAAAACAGAAAAAACCCCCAGCTAAATAAGTTACCCTCTCTAAGTTACATACCACTTCTGAATATGCACAGTCATGAAAACCTTCCTGTAACTTCAGCACAGTTCAGACTGTAAAGGATGATACTACAGTATGTGGTAAACCTCAGGATACAAACTGTAGACATGAACATTAYGAAACCTTTCCTTGGCTAGTAACAGCTGCTTAGGAATGGCGCCGCAGGATTGATGGGCACACAGTAGAAAATCCAAAAGGTCTAATTTCTGTTCTTTCTTGCCATGGTAAACACTGAAAATTATTTCATCCGTTTCTCATTTAGCAGTCAGAAAAACCTACCTAATGTAAACAAGGCAAGCAAACCCACACTTTTAACAACATGCTGCAGCACTAGCTTCGGGGCTTTCTGTCATTCCACAAAAGTGTTCTACCCATATAAAGAAAAGCACCCAAAGTAACTAACAATAATCCCACACTCCACTTCCTACATATGGCTAAGTAAATTTTCTAAGGTCTGTACATTTCAATCTATTATAAAAACCCCAAATGATAGTAAATATTACTTGGGGATTTGTTTCAAAACTGGACAGGCTGTACTATAAAAAATATTAYAACACAACAGAAGGTTTACAACAGCACAGATTTCAAAATTATCTTAAAATAGGTTCTGTTTTACATAAGATATTTTTCGGAWACATAAAATCACATAGTATCTGTTGAATTTTTCACACTTCATCTAGTGAATCATCTGTTGATATTTCTACTCTTTAGTAAATCTCTGTGGTCAAGGGTGTTCAGTTCACTTGTAAAAAGGGAGCCTAGGATTCAACATGACACAGCACTTCTACTGAGTAACGAATAACAAATAGTGAATACAGTTTTAAGTCAGAGTTTAAAGATTTCTGTTTCTTTTTGTTCACATTAAAATAGTCAGACTGGTTTTTGCAATAGCTGAGGACATGGAGCGTGAAGCCATGTAAGCATATCTAGTGTGTTTTCTACACCAYGTTACATCACTACGGGTGATGGAAGTAAGGGATTCTCACCTCTGAGAAGGGCAGCAGGAGTGGATTACTGTCGGGAAGAAAAAGGTGGCATGGGGAGTCCACTGCCATTTTGTTCTTTGTCTCAGGGGTTGGGCAGCACTGGGTCAGTCCATTGGTTAACATTTTTTGCAAGTAAATCACCCTCTTTTTGCACTCCTGTTATTTATACTGTTGCTATTACTGTTTATTTTCTTATCTCATTGCTGTTTTCAGTAAATTGTTGGTATCTCAACTTGGGATCTCTGCCTTTTTTCTCTCTCACCGGAGGGGCTGGGGGAAGAGAGGAACTTGCGATTTTCATTTTAAGGGGAGCACTAAATTAGGGAATACCATTCCTAAACCACAACACGTATACATACTATTATGACCTTAAACCATGAATTTTTTCATGGTAGCTACATTAGCATAAGCCTTTTCTCTCTTACAGTGTATTCTTCCTCTATTTTCCTTCCTTTCCTCATTTCCATTTAATTGTTGCCTATGTATTTCCCATGAAACACTTTTTCTTTCCCCTCTTGTAAAACATCATTGCATGTCTGTGACAAATAGGGAAATAAAGTGAGGTAGTTATTTTCTCCTTTGCCTTGTCACTGAGAGATGAAGTTGTTTCAGTAGTTGAGATTGTACAAAAAGTGGATGGGAGTCAGACTGCCTCTTATTCTGCTTTTTCTTTTGTCTAGTGCTATAATCCCATCTGGCAAACAGAGACAGCTCCACTTGTATGACTTCTGAAGAGGCTGAAAGCCTCAATAAAACTCAAAGCTAGCACTGGATGGCTGTGGCAGAGATCAAGAATATTCTGAACAAAAATATGAAGTCACAGAAGACACTTATGGGACAAAAAAACTTAATTAACTTGCATTTTGAAAACCAATAGGATTTAGATGAACAGGAATTGGACTAGACTGATCAAGAACCAGATTTTCCATTTCACAAAATTTTCCATTGTTTTTATGTCTTTTCTTGTTTGAAATTAAACAAGAGCAAAAAAAAAGCAAGTTTAAACCCAAAAAGGTCCAGGTCTATAAAATCARCACATTTTGGTCATATAGAAGCTTTTAATTCAATTTTTATTATTATAAACAAAATTTTAGACCTTCACCTAAAGCCTTCAGTTTTTGAAATATGTGTAACTGAAAAAAAAAATGAAACATATCCTATTTACAAAATTTCCAAAACTACATTATTTGTGCAAGACAAAGYTGAAACATTTCTGCTCATTTCTATCCTGATATATTATAAACAACTACTTGTGTCAGTAGAACTGAAAAGATCTTTAGCTGATTATTGTAGTTCAGTACACAAAGATGTATTTTTCCCACCTGGATTGAGTCACACAAGAAAACATTTTGCATGTCGTAGTGTTGGAACGTGGCTTTAATAATGAATTGCTGCACCTTTCCTGGAGTGGATGTAAGTAGAAGTAACTGACATATAATAGTGTAGTAGTTACTAGGGCAAACAGAAGACTTCTCTTTAACACCCTCACCATTACACTGATTTCCTTTCCCTACCACATCTGACTTGCAAGGGTATCTGATTTCATTAATATAGGAATAACCATATGTGTCAAACCATATGTTCCATTTTTCAAATGAACAAATGGCCAAGATTAATAGCAAAAAAAAGGTTTGTGGTTGACTACATAAACTTAGAAATTAAATGGCAGGATAAGCAATAACATTTCATTTTCTGCCATTTAATTTTTTTTTATTTGCTTTTAACTGTGTTGCAAACTGTGAGATCAAAATGCCTGCACCCTTGGAGTGTGTGCTTATGACAAAAGCTGAAATAAAGGAATAAGAATGTCAATGAAGAAATAAATCTGATTAATCTTTCAACCAACTTATTAGCCCTGTGTACTGTGGGACCTCAGGTGTGCCTCTGAGTTCCTGAAGTGGGCATATGGTTTATCTGTGACCTGATTGCACTAGAAGTTAAGACTGAGGTGTATGGCCCTTCCCTTCTTTATCGTATCTGAGTTTCCACGGGAGTAAAATCAAGCTGTGCACACTAGAAATCAGATGTTCACTGCTTCAACAAGTTCTCTGATCTGAAACATCTGGGGTACAGGTCGGGCAAGCATGATTGACCAAATCTGTCACACAGCACATGCTCAGTGGTTGCTTTGGCTTAAATGTGATTAGTATAATCTGCCAAACTSAGTATCATGCTATACCCAAGCTCGTTCACATAATAATTTCTGCATTATGCCTATTAGGCATAGTTTGTAGTAAGGATATCTTGCTATGTGATTATTATTACCGAATAACTTTCAGTTTTCACTTTGAGAGTAAAATGACATTTGCCGAGCACAAGAGAACTGCTTAGCTCGAGAGGTTGCAAATATATTGCTCCATCTACCCCATATGCCCTGTTCCAAAGCATCTAATCCACTTCATCCTAATCTTGTATAATGACGTCAGAAACACTTTGACAGTGACAAGGATTCTTTTTGCCTTTGAACAATAGTCTAAGTGAAAGACATGCCTAATCAAGAGGGTTTGGCAGAGGGGAATGCAGAAATTCTGTAGGTAAAGAACTACCTTTTTTAGGACAAAACAAGTAACAAGTTTTGATACATACTTTGCTCCCTCATGGATTTTCCTTGACAACAGAAACAAACTAGAATCTAGTTCTTCAAATCCAAGCTGGGATTTCAAAAAACAAAAGCACATGGAAGATTTGTTTATGTCCTTCATTATTTTTTACTTTTTATTTTTGGAAATATTGAACCTCTATTTTGCTAACATTTTGTTTCATCTACTGAGTTTTGTTTAAGTATCATCTGTAAAACTGGTAATATTAATCTGGTTTACTCTCGGCTACCCAAATGATTCTGTGAATACTCAGACTTCTAAAATGTGCTCATAAATTGAGGTACTACACACCAAATTTCAGCCCACAGGAAACCCTCTGTTGAACCTTAACAGCAGAGTGCAGTGATGCAGTTATGCCTGGAACAGTACCATGAATGTTGGCACCATACTCTTCTTGGAGGTTGTTTCAGCCTAAAGTCTTTCATGCATGATGGTGCAAGTTTCTGGAGGCAGAAGTCCCAGGGGATCTTATGGGAAGAGATTACAGGACTGAGATTATGGCATGTGATGGGAAGATTCCTCAGGGGTGAAGAAAATGTGGTTGTTATATTTTACTGAAATACAATGAGCATATTGTATTACATTACCCTATATAGAAGAAAACCTTCAGTATTGAATTATTTGTTATTTTCAGGGAAGAGGAAGGAGGAGGGAGACAGTCGGGCAGGGGACTAGGCAAAGAGAAATATATAATTGCCAAGACATATGGAATCACAACATTGTTGGCAAAACGAAACATCATGCAAACTGCACTRTGAGTTTCGTTTAGAATTTTTATGAGGTACCCCACAAATTGAAAAACAAAAAAGCACCACAATTAAGCCCTTGTCTTGTCTCTGAAAATTTCTACCCGTACTTGTTTTATATCACAAGTACTTTTTTTACTTTTAGCGGACTCACAATGATATCCTTAATTCTGATCATTCAAATTCTTGTAAAATCTTCTGGGTGTATTCATTTTTATTAAACCAGTAACTCTTTGGCTGTTCTCAAGCTGTAATGCCTTCAGTCCCATCTGTTCGAGTCATACTTTTGAGTGTTTTTATTTTCATACATGATGATTTAGTTTGGACTTGACCCCAGGTTGAGAGTTTTTTGAGATAAATTACCTGGTGTAATTAAAGAATAGTTAAGCTACTAGGGGATGGTTGAAATGGTCAATTACTTGCTTCATTTTTTGCTTCCTAAGCAGGGTAGAAGATCATTTGCAGATTTACCATGACAGTCTCTTATATAAAAAGGAAATTAAAAAAAAAATTTATCCGTGTTCATGCCTCTTTCAAAACATTCCCTTAAACCCTTCCTGATATAATATTGACTAAACAAAACTTAAAACTCTCTTAGTAATTATTAGGGCATCTAGCATGCCATGACTCTACCCGTCATACTGACTTTCTCTGGAAGTCCATGTTCCACTTTTGGATTGCCTGTCTGCAGCCAGATTGAAGAATGTTTAGAAGGTCTATGCATCTCTGGAAACTGGAATAATGTTTTGAAAACTTCTGCTTCCCCTAGTGAGACACATCTGATAGCCCAAAGAAGTTGGAGTTTGACTGAAAGGCAATATAACCTAGGGATAGAATTTTAAATTAGTAGACATTTATATGAATGACTACAGAGTTTGATAACGCAAATAGGTTTCTCATCCACAAAAGCCAAGACTTCTGGCCCACACTTCTTGCATGGAAAAAAAGGATACTTTTTTCTCCACAAACCTGTCAAGCTATCTGTTTTGAACTTTACATAAGTGTGGTCTAAAGTCTTCCATAAGTTTTTAGGTTCTGAATGGCTTAGAGAAGGAGAAGGAAACACCGTAACCCCCTGCACTCTACAGAGCTCTTTAATGGTTGGGTAAATGACACGTCCTGTGGTGGGTTCCAGCGTAAATTGTTAACCTACTCCCAAGGGAACAAGAATAAAAGCAGTACTTCTTACAAATTTAGTTTTAACAAAACAGACTAATTTTGCTGAAAGCAAGTTTTAACTGCCAAAGATCTGTAGTGTGAGGCTTTGGAGCTTCACATCATGGCCCAGCTTGCTGGCAGTCATAGTCAGTCTGGGTCCAGGTTAGGTAATGGCATCTCAGTTAACATTTTCCTGGAACACTCCTAGTGCTCCAAGCATTTCCTGAAATATGCTTCAAGCTCTCACCAGTAATGGATATCTAGCTTAATAAAGTCCAGGGCACTATCAGAAAACATCTTGAATTGGTGCTTAGTATCTCCATTGCCAAGCTGCTGGCTTTTCTCGCCTCTGCCAGACATGACATCAAGACAAACACTGGCTAACCTTTTGCCAGCAGGACAAAGAGCTGTTTACCCTTTTTCTGATCTGGCCTCACTTCCAAATTTGTTCAAGGTTTCCTTGTGTCCCAACTTGAAGAATGACAAGAGGGAGGAAGACTCTGCTGCAGAAAAAGAGACAAGGCCTGGACTCCAAGGTTTCACTGTCTCCTGCTTTCATATGACTCCATATTTGAGAAGCAGGGGGAAGTTCTTGTTTGGATCTGTTCCGCTGTGGTTCAGCTGGGTTAGAGATGGATGGAGCTGGCAAGCCCCTGGGCCAACTCTTCTGTTACTTAAAGTGCTGAGTTAGATGCACTGCAACACACTATAAGGGGACAGAACTCAATCCTCATTTTTCAGATGAGTCTGTAAGGACCAAACTACTACTTAGAAAGGTACTCAATTTGCCATTGCTAATGGAGAACTTCCAGAAGTTCTAGGATCTATCTGAAGGTGCTATCCCGAAAACCTGGATTTATGATTCACCATTCTCTGCATCTTCTCCATATAATTTAAGTCTGTGCTGCTTATAGGAGAACCCTGTTTTGAGTTTTGTGGATATTTGATATATGTGCTGAGCTACCTTTTTCTTCTTGCACACGATAGAGGAAATTTATATATACAGCACGAACTTCTATGAATTGGCTCTCTCAAGTGGACTGATTGCTTTGCAGAAACAATATGGGAGATGCGACATCGCTGTCTTTCTATAATAGGGAACTTTTTACCTTTTTGTTCCCAATTTATGATATTCTACAATGCTACCTTCAAAATCTGAACAGGGAAACGGCCCACACCTTTTCTTTGCATCTACTAACCTTCCTCAGCTGTACTATTTCAGTCTGTCCTAAATTTATTTTTATGTTATCCTCAGTGCTATACTAAGAAACAGCATTTGGGCTGTTCTTATAACTAAACCCACATACTTTTCTATGTTAGCTTACCTTTCAGATAATTTATAAAAGTTATAAGCTGAATCACACTACTAAGTATAACTTTCTGGTTATGAGTCTCTACAATTGTTATTTTTCTTGTTTACCCTATGCCAACTTTTACCCTTATCAGCCAGAATATGGAATTCTTCATCCAGATCAGTGTTTACAGGATCGGCACCTAATCCAATATTAATACCTGATAAATATATTCTAAAATGGCAGACGCCACCAGGAGAGCCAATAAGTAAAATGATTTCAAGTATGCTTTACATACTTCCCAGCTGTTTTCTCTCCCCAAATAAATAAGTAATTCAAACTTTTCTTTTATTTTTCTATTACACAGAGGGAAAAAATCTCATTGCTTTTGAAATTAGTTAGGGAGATAATTATAGATTGTACAATACAACAAACAGTGATGAATTCGAAATAATTTTTGGTACTATAAAAAAATGTCGTGTCTCTAATGACAAAGATTTCTTCGGCAAGACAAAATTAAACTGGTTTTTTGGATTAGAAAGGATATTTATGATCTATTATATATTTGAAGCTTAAATTAAATAAGTGTTTTATAAGGTAGCAGTGATAAATATGCAACCACAACACATACAGATAATCATACCAACATGAAAGTTATTTCCATGTATCAAATAAATAAACTGATTTACAATAAAGCCCTATATTCAACTTTTTTAAATTGAATCCACTTCATCTTGGATCCAAGTGAATATACTGGACAAAATATGTGAATGGTTATGGAAGTTCTTTAACAGCTTCCAGACAAAGCTCTTTATGTGTATAAAGGGGAAAAAAAAATTAAGACAAGATCTAAGGTTTTCTTTAACAGTGCTTGTTTTTTGTTTGTTGGTTCTTGGGTTTTTTTAACTCTGGAATGTAACATAAGAAGTCAGAACCTGAAAGCTTGACATTTGGTTGTTTTGTTTCAAGCTTTTCCATTCCTCCATGTTCCATAAGGAGAGGGAAAACTTATATTTCATCTGTCTTCTTGAAGGCTTTCTGTAATCACAGTAATCTTTTTCTAGATTTTTTTAGACTTGATGTTGTAATCTGGAAATTTATACTGCAAGTCAAATGAGTTATAAACCATGTCAGCTTACTGAACTAAAAGGCAAAATTGTTATTTATGTTTGGATGTATCGTTTTTAACTCCCTGAGCAATGGAAAAAAGTTCTCAACTTTTTCTTCATAACACTTTCATGCTTCTCAAGTAGCTGCCTATCAGTGTGAAGCATACTGTCAAGTACAAATAAATTAGAGTATATTTACTTTAGCTGGCAGAAAACTTGACATCATAAATGAGTATTTGAGGAATAGTGAAGTACAAGGTAACCTTCCAGCAGAGGTTGACTGCACCATTATGTGAAAAAGTTTCCTTTTCCATTAAGTTAAAGGTAGAAAATTAAATTAATACAAAGAGAGACAGAAAAAAAGAAGTGATCTGGATCTGCTTGGAGTTAATCTAAAACAGATTTAGACTCAATTCAAATTAATAAAGACTTATTTGTTATATTAAGAATTAAAAAAAATCAGGTGTTTTATAAGAAGAGCTAGTCAGATTCACTTTTTCTTTTTTTTTAAGGAATTTTCTTTTAGAAGGAAATAAATTGAGAATTGAGTTTAAAGTTAAAATACAGGAGGTCGAAAGTCAGGTTGAATTTTCCACAGCTGAATTATCACATTTCAACACAGGCAAGACTTTGAATTATAAACATAAACATATTTATTATAACTTTCAATAAACCCCAAAATTCCACATTACATTACTAATTTTGTAAGCCTTGTTTTTCTGTTTGCCCAATTTACACACCTGGTAAAATACTAATTCTATGAAAAATTCACTTAAATAAACGTGAGTTAGTATTTACAGTAGTCACTATCATGCACTGTGGTTCACGTTTCTAATAGCAAACATTTCTCTTGAATTTCTCCGTGAAGTTTTAGAAATGTTGTCTTGAATGTTGGAAAATGGAGGAAGAGTAACTGATCACATTCATCTGTGGATATTTTAGGTAAAAATGAAACACAAAAAATGGGTTAAGGAAGAAAACACCAGGAACTAGCTTCTGTGTTGAAGAACATGAGAAGGACTTGTTTCACTCTACAATCTTAACATGTCAGTATGATAATCTTCCATTATTTTAAATTCTGAGACACTTGTGGCTCTTTTGTGGCCACTTCAGTGCTTTAGATTAACTGAATAAAATCACAGAATCACCAAATCACAGAACAGTTGGGGTCGGAAGGGATCTCTGGCAGTAGTACAACCTCCCACGCCCCTGTCACCCTCACTAAAGCAGATTCACCTGGAACAGGTTGCACAGGATTGTGTCCAGGAAGGTTTTTAATATCTCCAGGGAAGGAATACTCTCCACAACTTCTGTGGGCAACCTGCTCTAGTGATCTCTTACTCTCAGAGTGTTTTCCTTGTATTCAGAAGGAATATCYTGTGTTTCAGTTTGTGTTCACTGCCCCTYGTCCTGTTGCTGGGCAACACTGAAAAGATTCTGACCCCATCCTCTTGTCACCTGCCTGTAAGACATATACATGCATTAATAAGATCTCCCCTCAACAATTTCTTCACCAGACTAAATAGGCCCAGCTGTCTCCACCTTCCCTCATACGAAATAAAAAATTCTTACCAGATTTCAAGCTTTCACCTTCACATTTTACTGAAGGAACAGATAAGTAGACATTTCTAATTTATTGGTTTTGTGTTAACTATTTTTATTAAGTGTTATCCTATTCCTCGTATCTTATTCATTTCTGCTCTGAATTAAATTGATCGATTTGTTCTTTCAGTAATTACTGTTGTCTCTTGCCTCAGACCTTCTGTTTCACAAGTCTGATAAAGGACAACAAATTTGCCACAGTTTAACCTTAGCGGGCAACTAAGCATCATCCAGCCACTTGCTTACATACCTCACCCTGGTGGGATGAGGAGGAGAGCTTGAAAAAAGAAAAACCCATGGGTTGCAATAAGAACAGTTTACTAATTGAAATAATAATTGCTATTATGATGAAAATGGAGATTTTAAAAAAGAGATAGAGAAATAAAATGGAAGGAAAGAAAATAAACAGTGATGTACAATATAACTGCTCACCACCTGCTGACCAGTGCATCCTCAAGCAGTAATCAGCCCCTCCTGGCCAACTCCCCACAGCTCATATACTGAGCACAGTGTTAAATGATATGGAATATCCTRATGCAGGCCAGCTGTCCTGTCCATGCTCCCTCCTGGCTTCTTGTGCGCCTTGTCACCAGCAGAGCATGAAAAACTGAAAAGTCCTTGACTTAAGATAAGCACTACTGAGCAACAATTAAAACATGAAACAATGGTTGGACTTGATGATTTTAAAAGTCTTTTCCAACATAAATGATTCTATGATCAGTGTGTTATCAACATTATTGCAATATGAAATCTGAAATACAGCACTGCACCAGCTACTAGGAAAAGATATTAACTCTATCCCAGCCWAAACCAGGACAAAATTATAATTAATTCAATTTAGCATGGCATAAAATAAATTCAGTAGAAGCAGTTATACATAATTACAGCTTTATGCAAGGATGTATTTATTGACTAACCAACGACTAGAATGCCCCTTGGCATCCTAGATGGGCTAGAATAAGATACTGAGTATAAAAAAGCAACAAGTAAAATGTGATGCAAATTGGACAGAAGTGTCGTGGTTTAACCCCAGCCAGCAACCAAGTCACTCAGCCACTCACCAGCTTGCTCACTCCCCTGCCAGTGGGAAAGCAAAAGCTGTACAGAAATGCAAAGRAAAATAAGGAATTAGTTCACTGCTTCCCATGGGCAGGCAGGGGTTCAGCCATCTCCAGGAGAGTAGGGCTCCATCACGTGCAACTGCGATTTGGGAAAACAAAGGCCATCACTCAAAATGTTCCCCCCTTCTTCCTTCTTCCCATAGCWTTGTATACTGAGCATGATGTCATATGATGAGGAATATCCCTTTGGTCAGCTGTAGTTACCTGTCAAGGCTGTGTCTTCTCCCAGTTTCCCACAGACCCCCAACTTCCTTACCACCATGGCAGTATGAAAAGCAGAAAAGGCCTAGGCTCTGTGTAAGCCTGCTCAGCAATGCAAAACAAAGTCTCTATATTATCAACTTTGTGTTCAGCACAAATCCAAATCACAGCCCCAAAATAACCACTGTGAAARAGGCTAACTTTACCCCAGCCAAAACCAGCACAACTCAAAAAAGTAAGAAAGGCATAAGTCTAGCAATAAAGAACAAAAAATGGCCAGAGCAGGTCTGCATTAGGTTGYGTGAGTATGGCAATGGGAGAGACACATTGGTATTTTGATACTTCTGTTTACTACTCAGTTAGCAGATCAAGCTTAAAAGCTGAAGGACAAGACAGGACAATGTCTCAGTCTTTCCTTTGTCAATCCCCAATCCCCAAAGCAAAGCAGCATTTCTGCCACTGTTGTCTGCCGCCTGGAAAACTAAAGATTGCTGCTTTGCTTGGGCATTTCTACATTCAGCAGAGTAGCAGATGGTATTCAAGTTTTCCTCTGTCCTAAAATATCTTGTTATCCAGAACTGTTTTACAGAGAGAAGCCACCTCCATTTAAACGTAAGAAGATCATCTCTGCCCTTTGAGCACCAAACAAAATCCCTTTAATAGGAAATATCACAGTTTTCAACTCTGTATTTTTTTCTGTTTCTTTCCTTCATCATTAGCAACAGGGATAAGAATTCTTTCATATTTTTTCTGCCACAAGACTACCATATTGAAGACATACTGGCCATGGCCAGCTCCATCATTGTTGTCAGTGTGTTACCTTAGGAGAATTGTAATATTCCTGTCAAGTCTAGATGAGATGAATTTCTCACATTTTTTGGTCTTTGAAATTCTGCCTTTGTAAATGAGGCTTCCCAGACATGCTGTGCTTACTGTATGTGTTCCACTATATCGTGATTCCCATGCAAATTGCATTTGTACATCTATTCGCTTCAGAAGGTCTCAGGGGCTTTATGACATAAGGAATTCAACCCCAGACCCAAATTGATTAATCTACTGGATGTTTGAAAGGATTAATATGCATAAGGAAAAATTTGCAGCACTCACTCCTATCCCATCTTTATTGTTTCTAATATAAAATCAGGCATCTGCACGCATGCAATGATATTTTATGCTCAGGCTCTCCAACACTTTCTGGTAGTTTTTACCCTCAGTGAAAAGGGCTGCCACCACTGACAGCGTGCTTATCCACTGACACAAAAGAGAAGCTTTAATGCTTGATAACTTTGTTAGTCAAGAAAAATGTTCTATATATTCATCCTGCAATTATATAATGAATTGCATTTAATTAAAAATTAAGTAAATTAAATTAATTCAATAAATAAAATTAATTTTATTAATTAAACAAAACATTTTAATTCAAATTAAATTAGATCAATATGTTAGTACTACACTGACTGAGTTCCAGAAAGGACAGCAACTATATAAGTTTGAGAATATTTCATGTTTGAGATATAGATAAACCAGAATAATAACATGACTAATTCCAGCTAAGCATGTTAACAGTACAAAATCTGAAAGTATCATCTTTGAGTTGGGAATTAGGTATGTGGGAATGTCTCTATTATATTTGAAGTTCAAGACAGAATTTTGAAGTACCGCATTTTAGAAGTTAAATATGAAAACTGTACTTCTAGAGGTAAACTAGAGAATATAGACCAGAAAATCACACTGGTACAGAGTAAAGAGAACACATAAAGTGATTTGTTTCTAAAACTGTAATCTTTAATATTCATAAGTTGTGTCTGGTATATAAGAACTAAACCAAACCAAGCATGTCAAGTTTACAATCTATGTACATTTACTTTATGAAAAATTGTCGCAGCACTAAAACTGTTTTGAATGTTATGCAAGTCTTTTAACATGAATAGAGTGTGCAGAATCAGAAAACAATATTATAATATATTTTAAGAAGCCTGTGGTAAGGTGTTGTTTCATTCCACTAAAGGGAACAGAAGTCCTTGAAGAGTTTTTGCAAATTTGGGCACATTTCTCTGTACTTACTATTTCTTACAAAATAGTTCAGAAGGCAGTATCTCAGAACTGCAGATGGTGGTGTGGTTGTCTTCAGAGAAGTAAAACATGCCTAAAGCTGTAAAAGAATACTGACAACCAGTTGCAGTTGGAAAAAATGGGGATGTCTCCAGAGCATGCACTAGAACTTGGATCAGTGTCATGGTACAGGCACTTTATGTACCAGAAGATCATAAAATTCCTGGCCAGAACCTGGTGAAGAAATTCCCATTCTGCACAGTTCCATTTTGAACAAAGGAAGCTGCAGCAAAGCTTACATCTGAGGCTTGCGTGACCAAGGTTGTCAATATTCCCTTTTCAAGGTGTATTGTGCATCTGAGTATTTTTCAAAATATTGTGACTATTTTGGGATTTTGTATGTGGGACTAAATGAATGTAACATTCGTATGAGCAGCAGTAYGAAAAAAATGAGGACAACTAGTAAAAAGTAGATGTAATGCTGTATTCTTAATGGATTTCATATTCAATTTAAAAATACGTATATCTGGAGCTGTTTATGAATTTCTGGAAATGTTTGAGTTTTGACAGTTAAGATAGTTAAAATAATTTACAGTTTTCATTTTTTGTGAAACATTTGCAGTACAAAGCATTTTGTCTTGTGAACATATATGGTTAGCACTTCCATGGTTTTGTGTGAATAAAATATGATYTTCGAATGACTCAGTCTGATCCATGAAGTTGTGGTATGTTTTAGCACAAAATAGAATCTGAGTTTTTGTCCAAGTTCCTACCCATCCAAATGCAACTCAAAGCAATATTTCAAAGCTTGAGCAATAATATTTTAGTTCACCACAAACAAACTACTTACAATTAAATATATTGAATTAACAAGACAGAAAAAAAAGTCCATGTTTGGAAAAAATGGGAATGATGACGTACATTCAGGGAGAAAATACTCAAGTTAGCCAAAGTTAATTTTAAAGAAAAGAAAATAATTACATTCTTCTTGCATATGCCTGGCTTGTTATTGAAAAATGTATGTTTGTGTTTTTCATCGTGCAAGTATTGGCAAAATTTGATCTCTGTTGGATGGGATATTTTCACTGTAGTAGAAAAATATGTCTTGGAGGGGAGGATGTCAGGTATGATTAAGAAAAAAACAATGGGCTTATGTTTTCTTAAGGAAGTATATGCTTTCCCTTAGTGAATTTATTATAGTAGAGTTGGTTAATGTCAAAACTTGTTTAGGTAAAGGTTCATTTTCTATATTCAGWACTGTATCTGTAAGGATATTTTTTGTAGCTAATTTAACTCCTCCTTCTAAACGTATTCTGGAAGAATCAGAAATTCCTCATTATCAATATTTTTAAGAAGTAAATAAATACCCTGAATATGCCTTGTCACCTTAAGAAAGATTGTAGTTGTAATTTTCTAATTTCTTTTGTCATAAGTGTTCAATACTTTTGGGTTATTTTTCCTTTCTGTGGATGTAGAGCCCATTATTAGAATCACATGCCAAGAATACTTAAGCTCTTTCTTTAATCACCTTGGAAATACCTATGATTGTTTTGTCTCAGCTTTGTAAGACCCTGGATTCTATAAAGCAGCTCCCTCCTTTTGTGGCCGTCATCCAGCTCTCAACCTACAGGCAGGCTGCAGGTGGGGTCAGAGACACAGCAGGGGTGTCCTGCAGTCCAGGCCRGAGCCAGTCCTAAGAGAAGACCCACAGAACACCGAGGAGATCTTCACAAAATAAACATTTTGACTGAAAGTACATCAGAGGTATGAAAAAACYCCTTAATTTCTCAGGAAGGAAAATTACATTTTAATTATTTAGGTGCCTATTTGGGACTAAGGAGCAATCAATACTTGATAGCTAAGTCATCCATCTCACTAGTAATTCTTCGTTTRGAAGTCCTTTAGAAACACTTGTTGACTGTGATTTGCCTTAACCGAGTCCTTTATGAAGGCATAGAATGCCATACAAGCCAAWTATGTTAGCTTTTACTAAAGTTTCAGTATGGCAAACACTTTGTTAAGGYTTCAGTTTTAACAGGTGAAATGAGTGGAGAACTGGTGCAAATTATAACAGGTGTACTGCAGCAAATCTTTCATAAAAAAAAMCAGAGCATGAAGACAAAGAGGTTTCATGAGACTTAAAATTTCTTTATTAATAAGTTGTGCTAAAATAAAAATAAAACTCCTCACTTGRACAGATGGAAATGAAATATCAAGCATGGCATAGACATTGGATATATGAGTCTGATACTGGCGTATTAATAAGGTCTATCAGAATTTTTCTATAGAAGAGTAGTAAAGAAATAATAGACTAAACCTGGGAAAAGAGGATAAAGAAATAATAGAATATGCATATTAAAACTGTACTGAAAGGCATACGAACAAATGTACTTCAAATTAACTTCATAATGAGTGAATTTGAAATTAGTTTTTGTTTTATTCCTACATTTATTTCTTTATAATGTTTGAACAGAAACYTATAGACTGTTATTTGTCAGTGTGTCAGTTGGGGAAAGCATAAAGTATTGCAAAATTACTCAATTATTATGAAAAGTCACAGAATTACGGAATGGGTCAGGTTGGAAGAGACAACAGTGGGTCATCTGGTCAATCTCCCTGCTCAAGCAGGGTCACCCTAGAGCACATGGCACAGGRTTGTGTCCAGATGGTTCTGGAATACCTCCAGTGAGGGAGACTCCACACCCTCTCTGGACAGTCTGTTTCAGTGCAGGTCTGTTTCAGTCTGTTTCAGGTTACCCGCCAGTAAAGAAGTTCTTCCTCATATTCAGGTAGAACTTCCCGTGCATCAGTTTCTGCCCATTGCCTCTTGTCTTATTGCTCATCACCACCGAGAAGAGCCTGGAAACATCCTCTGGCACGCTCCCTTCAGGCGCTCAYAGACATTGACGAGGTCCCCTCTCAGTGTCTCTTCTTGAGTCTGAACAGGCCCAGCTCCCTCAGTCTTTCCTCATAAGTGAGAATGTTCCAGCCCCTTAATCATCTTGATTGTGCTCTGCTGGACTTGCTCCAGGATCTCCATGTCCCTCTTGTCCTGAGGAGCCCAGAACTGGACACAGCACTCCAGATGTGGCCTCACTAAGGCTTAGTAGAGGGGCAGGATCAAGTCCCCTCACCTGCTGGCAAAGCTATTGCTGATGCATCTCAGGATACCATTGGCTCTCTCAACCACAAGGGCACTGCTGACACTTGTCCACCAGGACGCCCAGGTCCTTCTGTGCAGAGCAGTTTTCCAGCAGGTGGGCCCCCAGAGAGTACTGGTGCCTGGGGTTACTTAGTATGATTAAAGAATTTCAGTGAGAAATACCTGCTATAAGGCAACAGAGACAAAGTAGCTGAGATATAGGAAAGACTCTGACATAAGATTTCCCATCCTATATTGCTATAAAACCAGGTATATGCATAATATGTATAATTAAAAATAAAACTTCTCAGACATATTTTCAAATTAGTTTGATTAATAATTTTTGAAAAAAATAAATGACTTTCAAACACCACGATTTTCATTAATAGGGTAACAGTCAGTTTTCTTAGAAAATGGCCAGTTACTGCATACAACTGTGTCCATAACAAAAATCAGACATGTCATTGGAAAGAATTTCTTATATTTTGCAAGCTTGATCTCAAAACTTTTCACAAACTATAAATACATGATTTCATTCCCATCATGACAATATTAATAAATTTGGAGAAGCTAGTATGTCATCTCTGAAGATACTAATTTTCATTGAAAAGTTTTTGGGTTGGAAAAGTTGCAAAATCAATATCTTCTGCAGTCTTGGGAATTGCTGACTTAATCTGCACTAGAATGACATGAAAATGGGCTTTACAGTCTTTGCAGTCTTTAATTTATATCCTAATCAGGACATAACTTTTCAAAATTAATGGTCTTTTTTATGTGGAGTAATGTAAGTAGATATYGAAGAATGAGACGAAAATAGTCTCACCATTTTATAGTCAGGAAAAGAAGGCAGGAAGTTGTGGTCATGCAAATGCGCTAAGAAAACTTGAAAAGAAACCCCAAGATCACGGATCAAATTGGAGTTTCACAGACCTGGAAGGATATTTCTGGGATAAAATTCGGTCCAGCTGACAGATGTAATGCCTCAGAATATGATAAGCCATGTTATTCTAATAGTTTTCCAAAGTTTATTAGTGCTTCATCCTGCTGATTGTGTTGAAGTTTCATTTGGACAATTTGTTTAAATAGAAATTAAAGTATTAATAGTTCCAAATTATTTCAAGGACTCTAGCGTGACATGGAACCCAAGGAAAGAATGAATCTCTTTCTTTCCTCAGGTTCAATGATCCTGATGAACTGATTAGCTTTAGTAAATGCATAGTCATAATTTTTTCCCCTCCAGAATAAACAATTTTAGGTATTTTTGTAATAATTACTCAGAAAACACCAGTAATCTTGCCAACTATAACTGTAGACGTAATCTATGTTTACCCTTTATTTAACAAGAAATGTTATTTACTCATCCTTTATTCAATAGCATACTATTGCAATGGTTTTCAAATCTTATTGCAAGATATCAATTAAGGCAAACAGAAGTATCCATTTTAAGTAACAGGAACAGTTCAGCTTTCCCACAAGTCCTTATTTGCAGAGTACCGTTGAAGCTGATCTTGTAATCTTGAACAGCTATATTTAGAAAACCTAAGATTTTGTTGGTGGGAAAAATTTCATCTGGGCCTTTGAGTGTACTCTCACTGAATTCAAAAGTAAACTGGCTCAAAGCTCTACTACAAGAAGCAGAACTATGTTCCAGAATTCATTTGTGTATTTGATTTGCTGAGACTTTGTTTCAATCACCTATTTCCTGTTCAATGTGCTTGTATTACTTTATTCTGTTGCTAGTCTTGTCAAGAAACAGATTAGGAACTACAAGGTGCTTGCTGTACTTTTTAAAATCCAGTTGCACAGGCTGAGTTTGATATTTTGCAATAATAACGTGTTTTTTAAGGTTTACATTCCCTTTCAGATAATGCTATTCATTTAAGGACAATTCAGATGGGAATGAAAGTATGGTTATCTTTTCCTCTGCTAGTTAGTAAAACTGGTACTTAAGAAGAAAAAATTTTAAGCCTAATGCTGATAAGTGCTGTTGATCAGCTGATTGTCAACTTGGCAAAGCAGAGCACTAAATTGTCATGCTGTGGGATACATTGGCAGTAACTTAATAGTCTGAAAGTATAAACCTAAGATAATTCCTTTTGTGATTCCTCTGTTATTAGTGATGAGACACAGACACTTAAAGAAAGGGAAGTGATTAGTCTGAAAAGCTTGTCTCTCCACTGAAGGTTAAAAGAGGTTTTCATCTCAGCTATGCGATTTTCAGATGCCTGAAATGGGGAAAATGAATGCAGCTTACTGCTTCTTTAAGAATCTGGTGCTGAGCAAGATAGCATGATGTAACAAGTTCTCTGTACATCCCTTTCCTTTATAAAATGGTGATCCATAAGCACAAATATTTTCAGACCTATTTTATGGTTTAACATCTGATTTCTGCTTTCAAGTGTCACTTTTATATATATATATTTTATATGTGTATATAATATATAATATGTAAAACTCTCTGACGTATAACATCCCTCAGAAGTGAATTTTATTATGGGATCTGGAAAGGCTGTGGGTTGCACCCTTCCTGTATTCCCACATGTTAATCCTTCCCTTCTGATTTTGCAATGAATCACAGAGTGATAGTTTTCTCATGGAAGGAGACAATTTCGTGGCAGCTGTGTGTGTCGCAATACCACTTGCAAAACATAGTATCAGGCTGCTAGTTGATAGTGCTGCAGTATATATATATAAATGCACTGTTATGAAATATATAGTCTGAATGGAAACTCTGCAATGTAAGAGTAATTTTCAACCAAGTATGTGTCTTCCTGAGTCAAGAGAGAATATCTAACTGGAGCAGAACCAGAGTATCAGGGAACTTAAGAACTGTCCAGCTTCAGACCAAGATGAAGCAAAAAGAATTGATCTAATCAATAGTTCATTTTAACTTTGCTTCTCTCTCCTAATTTGCAAAACAATTAAAGAGGTTCATTTTGAGCAGAATGCTATACAAGGTGGAAGTCCAACAGATCTGTTCCTTCTCAGTTTAAATGGTTGCATATGAACCTATTTAAATTCTCAAAACCAACCAGAGCTATTGAAAAAAAAATACTCTTATAGAATATTTCCCATGGCACCTAATACACGAGACCTACAGGACTATCAGTTTATTACTATGCACTTGTTTGTCACTAAGTCAAATCAAGTAAATTCTGGACATCTCTCTGGAAAGTGCAGTAAGTCATGATCAATGACAAGAACTATCACTGCACTATTTTATATCATGATTGATATTATAAAAGTTTTAAATGATGCATTTATTTATTTTATAGTTTCAGAGAAAATAGAGAAAAACATCAGAGTGCTTGCATATGGTGTTTTAGCTATCGTATACTTGTACCCCTTCCCTATTTCTGCCACATAAACCATGTCAGACTTGCAGTCCTGTTGCAAATACTAAAGAAACATATTAATGTTTGTTTCAAGAAAAGAAAAGCCTTATATTTGTTAAAGTAATTGAGAARGGAAAGCTAGATTTATTTACATTTTTATGTGTTCTGAAGAAATCTGTCAAGACTGCCACCTGAACCACTGTAATCCTGAGAATACCTTGCAATTATTTACTTTTCTTTTCTTGTTATGTGTTAAAAGGTTCTCAAGAATACAGTTAGAATATTGTTATATTTATGAGCTGATTTTTACATTTATATTAATTGGAAATTAATTTTCTCATTCATTTTATCAATATGAATACCAGTCATAAAATTATCGGCTGGTCAGATAATTTCATTCAAGAAAGATTGTGTTTCAAGGCTTTGGAGTAAGAATATAGCATTCAACAAAAGCTTAAGTTGTACAAATATTGTAAAAATAAACCCCAGGATTTAAAGTTAAATTTCATTCTTTATTGAGCAAACATAAGAAAGACTTGTATATCCAAAACACAAACCCAAATAACTAATTCCACCTGTGAAAACGGAGAAAGAAGTTGTATAATTTCTTTGTGTTGAAAGAACTTGAACTTCTTTCTTTTTTTATTTCTTTCCACACTAATTTTTTTTTCAACAAAAAGGAGCAATTTATTTGAATTTGCTGTGACTGTGAGTGAAAATATAGGCAGGTTCAGAATGCTGATTGTGTGTTATGCTCTGTCCAATAGTCTGCATTCAATTTCTAAGATGCAGCTTTTCATGGGCTTCTTTAGCTTCAGGTATTTTATATTTATATTATTCCTTTTCACTAACTTTTAATGTGTTTACCTCAATGTCTTGGAAACTGGATTGTAACCAAGAATCTTGTGGATTAAAAGTGATAAAATTGGTCAGAGTCATGAAGGTCTTCTATGGAATTTCCAGTTTCTATTCCAGCTGTGAAAATCCCTGAATTTTCAATCCATGTTCTGTATAATTCCTTTACCAATCGTGGAAAGTGAATATGAAGAAAACTGGGAAGTCATGGTTTTATTAAGAGGGAACACTAGAATTTTTCTACAATGCAAGTAAGATTGAAGAAAACTTCAGTTGTCCATTGATGGTAAACAATACAACATATTTATTGTCACTTGCAGAATACTTTCTATCTGGAAGGAATGAGACTTTCAGTGCCCCTCTCCCAGTTCCAGACCAGACAGAGCAGAGCTAAGGGGCACCATAAYTTCCCACACCATCCTTTTAAAGCAAAGGAAGTCCAGGTTCATAGCTTTCACACAAATGATGGCGTGCTTTGGGACCTCCAAAATCTTTGTATGTTACAGATCCAGGACAAAAACATGGTCTTTACAACTAACATTTCTTTATTTTAGTGATGCAAGGACACAAAAGCAGTCAGCATTTCTGCTGAGCACTTTAATTTCCCTTTAGTTGTGACTATCTGAGGTATTACTGTTTTGAAAAGTTTTCACCATTGTGATGAGTATGCTAAATTGCTGTGTTCTGGTCTTCCTTCAGATACAGGATTTCAGTTAATTTTTAAGATCACTTTCACAAAAGGGTCCACACACAGTATTCCTCCTTACTTAGCCCTTCTTCACAATAACAGAATCTTTAGATCTGGTGTTTGAGACCACTGTGTTTTCAAATACATATAAACTCTACTGCAGCAATGAATAATACACTGTTTTTTTAATCTGTCTTGCAAATGAAATAAAATTATATCATATTATTTAATTATACTCTTCAATACACCTAAAGTGCATGTGTGTCTACGTATATACACATTTTATATAGTATACATGTGTACATACATGGTATGTATGCTAGCACTCTTATCAGATGATGCACCAAAGAAAAAGAATAGATGGACTCTAGGCATCCCTGTGTTTACAGAGAACCTTAATGGAGTTTAAGCATAAGGATAAGTGGAGTGAAAAAATTTCTGGCTAGAAGAACTGAACAGAAGATGTCCATCAACTAGGTTTTGCAGATCAAATTTAGGTAACTGTGGAGCCAGCCAACTGTGGAGAACAGCTGGTGTGAATGCTTTTTACGCTATGGTTACCTAAAACACAGATATGTCACCTTGCCTTGCCATCTGTCATCTGCGTATGGCCTCTGCAGATAAATGGGCTTTAGACAAGATACAGTGGGGAAGAGGTCATCATCTAAGTTTTAGACATGTTACATAAAACTGCAGTAGACTAGATAGAATTGTTGCCACAGAATAAAATAGAACACTGCATCTGTGCCCACTAAAGACAAATTTTAAATTGATTATCCCTCTCTTAATATGTAAAAAATCATGGGATTTCTTTAGTTTTTTATTTACTAGTAGTATATATGTGACAGGGAATTGTTTCTTGGCTGAAAGGGGACAGTATCCCACTCATGAAGGGAGACCTTTGTGGCTTATGGCAYTGAACCCAACTTTCTCTTCTGTTCTAATTATGAGGTTCTCTCTGGGGACTTGGCAAATGATTTGAAGAGTTACAGAGGCTCCACAATTCATTGATTGAGTRTACTGTACCTGTCACTGCTCTATTTCTGACAATTGGGTTTTATCTGTGGTGGTTTTACTATTAGTGTTTTGGAGGTGGGATCTCTCCCTGGACAAGGGAAACTTCTTGACCTTGGCTATCTATTTCTGACAATAGAAGCTTTTGACCTGGATCAGCGTTGTTTTTCATTATTTTTATTGTTTTTGAATGACTCATGTTTAAAGATTAATGAGAATCTTAACTAAAGCTTCAAAGTGGTCCTCAGAGCTTTTTATTGACTGGTTATTAAATATTTTGAGCCTGAATGTCTCATTATTCATATATTGCACATTTTCTCCGCTTTCCTAGCCCATTGTACCAATGGTATATATTGCTTGACAATATATTGTCACCTATGACAGAACATCCTTTGTCTAAATCAGTCCTATAATTTTTTTGCCTCCTGAGATTTTGACATAATTGTTATCAATCTTTTTTCTGGAGATTATTTTTTTTTCAGCTCTATCTCTATATGGTGAGTGAAAAAAATCCTTCACAAATCACTCCTTTCCACCCTACTGCATTAATTGCTCTGAACTTGCAGGACAGAGTGGGGGAGGGAAAAGTGGTATAATTAGCTGGAAATTGTGTGAATGCTACCTGCAGATTATATACAGTTTCTGGCAATCTACTTCATTACAGATGTCTTGGACATATCTCACAATACTGACTGCTCTAGGAAAACTGCAATAATGATTGGAAATATTCTCTAGTTTCCTTTCCTGTGATTCCTATAATGTAGAAGTCTTACCCATCAGTATTATTTTTCTTTTTTTAAACACTGGGTATTTTACATATGATTCCACAGTGAATAAAATGCATCTTTATGTCTGCTTCTCCATGAGTGCTGGAAAAACAGTTCTAATGTAAATGTAAGCCTAGTSTCATTTTTCTGTATTTTCTCATTTTGTTGAAGTAACTGGTATTCTCCTTGCTTGCTTTCTGTGTGTAGTTTTAAATGCCCTGTGTCATGAGTAAATTTGTTCCTGTTYCGTTAACCTRAGTTCACTAGTCCGAACGGGCAGAYGTTTCTGATTATTGYAGACTATTGCAGAATCTGTGACCTTCTCTAATTATGGTTTTCTTAATTTAATTCTGGATTTAAGTTAATTTTTAAGTTGTGAAGAAAGTGACTATTTGTAAAAAAAAGTGTGGAATTTACCTCTTGCATTCATCAAGCTAACATAATTAATTAAGAAAAGACAATAAACAAAGAAAAACAAAAATCTTAACAAATTAATAAAATTCACTAGGCGYCAGAAAGTAGTGTTGCCCTTGCAGCATGCTTCTCTTTGCCCTTCTCCTCCTCTCTCTTTCTCTGCTTGCAGCTATATAATTTTCTCTAAAATTCTGTCTTTTGTAGAATAAGCATCTGACTGCACACCTGGAAAGTACACTGAGTTCACTAATCTTGTTAATGAAATCTGTGGGGCAGTTAATTAACAGATGTTCCCTGTACCCTGYTCTTTTCTAGAAAGAATTTTACCTTATGCTTTTAGACTGACTAAAGTCAGTGTGTTTATTGCAACTAAGGAAGTGTCCTCTCTTTTTGTGGCCATGACAGGCCAGGTCGGTGTTTGTGTAGGTTGTTTCCAAGAGCTATCCTAGTCCAAGTACACCACAAGTCGTTGTGTTCTGACTTATCTGTATCCACACTGAATGGTGTTTGGGACAGTAAGGCATAACAAGTCCCACAGGCCCCTGAAATTTGCCTGAAAAAATCTCCTTTAATGGTAGATGTGCAGATTCCCTTAGTTTTGATGAGGTTGAATTTCCCTTGAGTTTTCTAAGTAAAGATACACAGAGTGTAACAGCAGGACCTGAATGGAACAGTTGGCTGAAAGTAGGAACAGTTATGACAAAAATAAATTATGAGCAATTAATGCAGAAGTAGGAAAAATATGTTCATATAACCAACATGTTGACAAAGTTGCAAAGGAGGTGGTCATCGTACACATGGAGAGCAGAATTGATGTTTTTCTACTAGATTTGCCCTGGTGATTGCTAGCCTCACTGTCTGCAATATCATTTAAAGTCTGGAGGATTTTCACTGGAGGAAATATGTACTATATGCATCTGCATCTCTGATTCATTTATGCTCCAGAGTGTTATAATAGTGTTTGTATGCTGTAAATGACATTCACTGCTGCTAGGTGCATATATGGCTGGCAAACCTCTCCAAAGATGATGAACATGGTCACTTCACTGACACTGATCCATTGTGATGTGACAATTTGCTTGGGTAAAGTATTCTGACATCTTTTATTCCTCCCCTCATTTCTCCCTCTGTCACAAGCTCTGCCTGTCGCAGCAAGCTCACATCGATATGCAGGCTGAAAGGATGTGTGAGCTGAAACCCTGGAACAGTGCACATCACATATAGCTCAGGGAAACAGAAAGTAGCAGAAGGAACMGGATGTCATCACCACGATTATAAAGAGAGATTTTGTCTATCCATGCTCCTGGCATAGTGCAGCAGCTGTCAGGGTGCTTGGAGAGAACACAGGGCCTCAGAACCCCAGCTTTGGTGTTGACRAGATGCAAAAGTCTAGGATACCATGCCTCAACACTTCTCATGAGAGATCTATTGGAGCTGTCTACATAGGGCAGTACAGCAATATAGTGTAGGGTAACAAGTAGGTCTTCTTATTTAAGCTCCAATTCATTCATCAGGTATCTGTAGCAAGGAGTATATTGAAAGAAAACTCTTAGCAAAACACTGCCTTAAAAATTTCACTAAAGATTAAAATTATTGTCACTTGAATTTGTGATAGATTTGGTAATGATAAATTTTAACTGTATCTTCAGATTGCTTTTAACACATACCATTTTAGGAGCTGGAAAGATGAGAATATAGACCAATAATCTATTGTATAGGTCTGGATTAGGAAAAGGAATTGCTGTACATGAGAACTATTTTAACAAATTAGAACTAAATAAATGCTTGAGCTGACCAGTTAGGAAAATATACATGGCAACAAGATAAAGATATTTTCAAGCTGTTGTATGAAGAGGACCAAGTAAAGGAAAACTACATACATCACTTATGAAAGCTTATTTTTAAACAAAATTACTTTGAGTCTTAAATTCACTTTTCATACTAATAGCTAACATACACTAGGAAAATCATAGGCTTCCAGCTGCTGTTTCTAAGCTATTGAGACAATCATCAGTGCAATATCTTTGAAGTGTTAGCTCATAAAGTCTAGTCTGGATAATTTTACCATTTATAGTATACATTTTGATTCTTTGCAGCTCTATAATTTGCACTATACAAACTATCAAAAGCTGTTAGTAGAATACTTATTGTTAGGCTTTGCATAATAAAGATTGGGATTTTGACTAAGGCAACATCATAAACTGCTTTACTATGAAGGAAAATAAAATAGTAATGCACTGGCTTTGGAGAGTTAAACTTTGTGAATTCCTTTCTTGTGATACTGCCATCTTTCCATTAATATTTAATTTGAGTTATTAAATAATTGCATGATTTTTATTTAAGGCATGTGTGCAAATGTTTTCAATGCTTGCAGTGGTCACAATTTCTCATTTTTATTGATGCAGTTTTCTGAAAATAACGACTTACTTTCAAAGGCCACTGAGATAATTTTTTTATTATTCATTGTTTACTGCATTTCATGTTGTTTCTGGGTTTTAAGATGTCTCTGCCAATTCCTCAATTTAAATTATTTCAATTCTGATGTCAGACATAGTAAATTATGAACAATACTTCCTTTCATTAGGAGAAATTTTACTTCATGAAGAGCTGAACCATAGGGGGGATTGGAATTGTGCTTCTCTACTGGGAATACTCAGACACCTTATTTATTGGAAAACATGTTTAACTAATTGGGAATCTGGTTTTCTATCACTGTCAGATGTAGGGTGACATTTTGAAAAGCTTTCCTTAGCAGYTGTGCGGAGTTCAGTGAATAGTTTTGTTAGACTCACAGTGACAGTGAAGCTAAGTGTTCATTCGCGTTCTCCTGGTTCAGATATAACGTCTCAGACATCCCAAAACAATGGTCTAATTCAGTAGACATTTACAAAATTAGTCTTTTTCACCTTTTTGCAGATAGATTTCCTAGTACCATTGCCAAATTTTTTTATTTCTTCATATAACATCTGTTAAGCACCACAGGAAAGGGTTTTCAGTCATCTGGAAGGTTTGAATGATGACATGAGAGAGATGACTTATGTTAGTGTGAAACATGGAGACAAACTTATTGGTCAAGTGTTAGCCACATCAAGACAAAAGCTACTATTACAGCTTTTTTGGATGTTATCACACTGAGAGATGAGGCAGGTCCATGACCTCTCAATGCATTACAGACGCATTTTGTCTTTTGAAAGACATGTTAAATGTCTCCACTTATAAGGAAAAACAGTCTGACCAGAGAATGGCCAGCTTTATCACAAGTGGTGTGAAAGCAGCCATGGGACTTCTGCATTGTCTAGTACTAAAGCCGGGTGAGATACATATGTAGATGTGAGATTCCTGGAGACTCAATTACAAGGGCAAATCAACTTCATATGTCCACATAAAGCCTCAGTTGCCAGCTGTTGGTTCTGTGACACCATGGCAGGAGAAAGTGATCCAAGTGGCACTATTTCCCCTGTACACACTGTAAATAGCTTTTTCTTTGAATATATATGCCTGCATTAAGGAATAGTTATAATTATAACTGTTAGTTATAATTATTCTAACTGCTATCTCCCAAAACCTGGCAAGATTCTCATATGAATAAGAACTGTTTTGCAAATTTGCAAATGAGGCAGGCAAGTTTGGGACTTCTGTGCAGACCTTAATCTATCACAGAAGTATCAYACTGAGGTATCCTAAAAAATTTCTGTATTTGCCAGAATGGTAAATTTTGTCTAGTAAAGGTATTTATTTTAACAATATGTTCAAATTACACTCAACTATTTAGAAACTTGGCAAGTGGATACTTAAATGAATATGTACATTGCAGAAACTCCCACTATATCTTCATTTACCCTAGGATTTGCTCAGAATTTTTTCCTCAGCAGATTTGTGACATGTAAGCTACTTTTCTCCTTATTTATCATAACCTGCAGTTTGTGCAAGAACCTTCCTTTTTGTGCTGCTTTTTTTGTATTTTATGCGACTTCCCACATCACTTTGTGAAGGCCTTTGAAATTCAGTCTACAATTTAAAACATTTTATTTGCACATTAATACTCATGCATGATAGAGATAATGCTGACTTCTGAAAGTAGGTACAGGAYGACACAGAATTGCTCATAGCTGACTTTCTTAGTCTGAACCCATAAAAAAAATACACAGGCCAAATGCAAGGCAAAGCCTAAAACTGTTGTCTTTGATTTGGCCTCTGTTATCAACTGCTAGACAACGCTTAAGTATCTGAATTGCTGCCCAAGTGCCAAGTTACTCATTACAGTAATTTACATTAAAGTGCAAGACCATAACACAGCTGAGGTGCTGTATCACCCCAGGACAGCTCTCCYTACATTTCTTTTAAAGACTTCTGGGGGCTCATTAAGCGCAACTAAGAAATGTTTCAGTGAAGTAGAATCAAAGAATTTAGAAGCCTATCCAAACGCAAAATATACRTGTATGTGTGCATTTGTTCTCTAACTCTGGTTGTCAAGGCAAAGGGTGTCTGCTCTGCAAAGAAAAGCACACCAGGAGCCAAAGGTAACAGCAAGGCAGACAGGACAATATCCACACTGACAGAGGACACAGTCCCGCAGCACCCATATGCAAAAACGTGACCAGGTCTGGTGAAGATGACCATGGTCAGACACCACGGCTGGCCAGGCAGGTCTACAGTGGCAAGAGAGGTCCTAGGTCAAGTCATGAACTCAAGTCAGTAGGTCAAAGTCAGCAAAGCAAGTAGAGGGCACAGACACTCCTACAATACTCTGTCTCTTCTCTCCGAATGCTGTATAACTTTAAATGAATAAAACAAAATAACTTTTTATTCTRGAATTGGTTTTACAGTCATCGTGATTTGGCTTAGCTACGATGAAGCTGGTGGATACGACAGCTTCTTTTCTCTCAGGATAAGTATAAAAATTACTGAAATCTTTAAAGAACAACTAGATTAAATATCAGAACCTGCCACCCAAAATAGTAAAATCTGTAGAAGTAAAATTGTACAAGGGCATTTTAAAAGTTCCCAGAGCAAGCAAAATGTAGGGACAGAGATTGCTTAGAAATCTTCCAATAGACCTGTGTGAAAAAAAACAGATGAAAAAAATCAGAATTTCAGGAATAAACGGAGAAGAAATCTTTAGTATGCTCCTAAATTAGAAGTCATAAAACAGAGATTGGGATCAAGTACTAGTTAATGAGAGGGTCAGAACTCTAAAGTTAGGGCTGTGACATTCCTCATTTAATTTTCACTGAGTTTACGAAAGCAGGCTTCTCTACTCAGGTCTTCTAATTGAACATGACTGTAGGAAAGAACTGTCTGCCCTCTCTCACTGAATCCTTTAAACAGAAATTACCGTCATGCTCAAGTTTATTTCTTATGCTTGAAAAGTGTAACAATCCCCGACAGCAAGTGTTGTTGCAAGCCCCTAGAAGAAGAGAATTTTTAAATGCTATATTATGTCAGAAACAAGATAATTAATTAATTTGATTATCATGCAACTACAAGCAAACTCAGAATTTGTCTTTGAGGAGCGTGCATGTAAGATCTCAGAATCATCGAATAGCTGGGGTTGGAAGGCACTTTTAAAGTCATGTAGCCAGATGTCATCCTCTAGGTCAACAGGGACATATTCAGATGCCTGTCTCAGGAGAGTGCACTCAAGAAGAACTTAAAAAAAAGGCTTCTGACATCATTTAGCCAATTTCCTCTGCCATATCTGGAAATATCAATGCTTTGCTGCTATTTGTAATAGCCTACAGAATCCAAATGGAGAAATACATATACATGTAGCAAGGAAGGAACTGAAAATTAAACATTAAGGACAAGAAGCCACTTCCTAGTGTGGAGCTAAAGGATATTAAGAAAAATGAGAACAGCAATATGAAAGGTCTGACTCTGGACAACCTTAGAAATGTTTTAATTAAGACTTTTATCTTTATCTCCCTAAAAAGTCAGCTTTGTGTAAAAGCAACCATGGAACTCTTTAATAAGTATCATACATGCCCTTATTTTGTTCTACCATAAAATTTACTTTTGTATTTAGTTTTTATATACGGACCAAATGGAACAGTTGTTTGTTAACCCAAATATTTTTCTCTCTCAGAAAAACTGAATGGAGGATAGTTTCTTTGTTTGTAAGTTAAAATCATGCAAGATGATGCAGCACTTCTTTGAGTCACAACTTTCATGCTGCTTAAAGCTACCCCCAGAATACTTTTCTGTATAGCAATGCTATTCACTGTTAATTTTTTTTTCAGCAGTAGAAAATTCATCTGATTTATTTGTGCTTTGAAAAATGTGATTTCACTAGTTCAGGATAAATGTTATAAAATATCTTTTACTCAAAATATTTTGGAGACCTCATATTTTTCTCTCTGGTTTTTTTTCCCCCTCTGAATTTTTAAAAAGGAAAAAGTAAGTTGTTGAAATTCTCAGTTTTTCTGATATTGAAGGCTGGAAGTTTCTTAAACGTCTCAGTCGCATCATTTAGATGGTATTTCAAAATTTATTTTGAGCTGACAACATAAAATAATTGGACTTTTCCATCAGAAATTCAGAGAGTTGGCATTCATGTTTTTGTTTTAAGTTTCATCAAGGAAAGCAATGGAAATTATCAATGATATTGTTTTTCTGAGTAACAATCAATTTCGGGAACTGCAGGAAATAAATTCACTCACTTTGAAAGTGATTTTGTCAGTCAGAAAATCAAAAGGCGGGGTTCAAATAACAGACACCTGAAGCACTATACACACTATGTATGCCTGATATTTACTGGATGATTAATGATTTTATATCTTCTCTCCTTACTTAGAAAATGAGGTAAGGTTCAAGTGAATAATAGGTGGCTAAGGTGAAGCTTCAACAGACAACTCATTACTGATGCCAAAGGAAAGGAGGAACAAAGTTTTGATAAAGTCAAGATTTGATGGATAAAATAAACAACATTTATGACCAAGCATTTCAAACTTGACAGATAAAAAGGCTGATTGAGATAAGCAAGTAGTGGCATAGATGCCAAAAACATCAAGGGGAAGCCCCTTTGAGAGTATGGAAAAGACAGAAAAACCCCTCCAACTAGGATTTGATCCAAGAAGCTCTAAGTTCAGTTGCAAAATCCCACTGGATCTAATGAATTAAGTTGCTAACAGATTTAAGAACTGAATCTACCTGTAAAACTTCAAGGTCTGCACRTGTAAATGAACCTGTTTCTTCCTCTGTCTGGAAATTTTCCTGTGCCTTTTGATGCTGTGGTCCTGTATGAGGAGCTGCCTTATCTCAGGAATTCACTTGGTTCAGCTTCTTTTCTTTCCCTTGCTTTGCTATAAATTAGACAGACAAAGAATTCATTCTCCATTTTTCCTTTAAAATGAGCTAATTATTCAATCTCTCTTGCCACAGTTTAACACCATCAACTGACAGTATGAGTAATTGTTAATTGAGAGTCCATTTAATGAGCTCAGTTTCATGTTATGAGGACAGAAAGTTGATAACTTTGTGTGGGTAATTGTTAACCAAATCAGCTATGTTCTTCATGTTGCAATTTCTTGCTAATGGCCTATAAACAAGCCATGCTGACAGTACAGTTTAAAATCAATTCCTCCCCACAGCTTTTTCTGTTTTTCCTCTTTTTTTAAATTCTAATTCCATAAGATTTAGCAAACGGTGCATACTGCAGGCAAATTCATAGCTCCTATTTTAGATGCTTTAGAACCATCAAGTTCGCTGAAATTAGTTATGGTTATTTGCTCTTGGAAAATCTCACAATCAATGAGAAGTTATCATGTAAAATTAAACTGCGGGATTCAAGACCAAAGAACTTTGAGAATACAAAAGAGTGTTGGACTAGAACATCCACTAACTTTTGTATCCAGGTGCATTCTTGTGACAGAGAAGATATCCTCTACAGCTTTAGTAGCAGATTTAGACCTGGAGTCCCTCTGCAATCCCCTTTTCATGTCTATTTCTTGTGAACAAGAAGAACATGGTCTGTGTCAGGACCAACACAAACAGCAGCATTCCTTCATCTTCATGAGTAACATGTAGAATCTTCATGCTTTACAGAATTACAGGATCCTCTGCAGGAATGGGCTGAAAATCATTCCTTTTGCAGAAGGTGCTCTGCTGTTGATGAGCTGTGTTAACAGGTGAAGGAACCGTGTGAGGAAGTGAACAGGCTGCACAGAGTAAGAGATTGATGATGTTAAAGTCTCAGGAGTCTCAAACTTCCGTTGAAGTGGGTGTGCAGGGGGCCTCAGAACCCTGTCAAGAGGTTAGTGAAAGGCCTGTTGAAGCATTACGTGCAGCATTTTTTGTTACATATATTTGTAAGACACTCAAAACACAAGTTCAATTCCTTATACTTGCTATTCACTGAAAGGTAAGAACTTTCAATTTTCAGGGTGCAAAATGGATGCAAACTGCTTAATAAATGTTTACATTAGTTCTTCTCCACTTGCTGTTCTTGGGCTCTGTGGTAGGGCAGGTTTTCTTAGTCACCTGGTAGTTGCACCTGCCTGAATTACATCACCAATGACTTCAAATAATGCACAAATGGAAAGATGTTAGCATATATTTATGGCAGCCTAAGTCTTGGCAAACATCTGAAAGTTCATAAATATTTTCACAAATACCTGACTACTGCCTGAACTCTCATAAACAGTGGAAAACACCACACCAAACTGCAAGAGAATATTTATTCTGATTCAGTCTTTGTTTCCTTTACTTGATTTTTCATGTGTTTATCAATTCTGTATTATATTAACTTAAGAATCTGTGAGCACAGGAGCTTTTCAGCTTCTCTATTATTCCTATGGAAATCAAGTGCTGATGAAGTGACTTCTAAAACTAATACTTCAAGTTACACATCTTCTGTGATCCCTAGGAAATGCCAATAAACCAACAAGTAGCAGAGATGACTGCATTATAAATAAAAGATTTGCAAAATGCTACATTATGTTTCTAATTGAGATTTAATTTACTCTCCAAGAAAAAATGTGGACACATTCCAATATGTTCACCAATGATAGTCCAAAGGGTTCTGTAATCAAACTGATACTCTGGTAGCATACCACAGACTACCAAGAAATTAAGCCATATGCACAGCATAGAGAAGTGATGTTAGCTTCCAAAGAAATAGGAGAGTGCTTGGCATATGTTTAAAAGTTCATTTGTTCTTTAAGATTAATATTTGAAGCATTTTCTCTCCTCAGTGTACAAGTACAATACATAAATCAGCAACAAGGTCAAGTTTAAAAGACAGCACTTCAGAAGCTGAATACTGTTGCCTTAATGTATTTTATGGAGAAATGCCTTACATAAATATTAGGTGAGCTTAGGGGGATATGTATATCATGAATGTGAATTTCTCTATTTCATTCCCCTGGGGAGCCATAAATTCTGAAAAACAATTGTGTGCAGCAGAAAATTCCTGCAAATTAAGAATATTGGGAGTTGAATTTTCTTCTCAAAAACCACCTCTAACTCAAATTAGGGGCTGTCAGTGTCAGGTTCAAGACAGAGAAGAGAAGCCAGTCCAGGTAGATTTTGACTGAAGCAAAGTGAGTTAGTGGAGCCAGACCATGATTAGATGCATGCCATGATGGCTTCTCTCAGTTATGTCAGGTTTTCATCTATTTGCATCCAAAAAGTTTTTCCTTTTAATGTTGTAACATCAAAGAACACAAAGACTAATCAATCACGGATGAGTTTATCCAATTTCTTACAATGCCCTATGAAGTCTTTTATAATCAGCTTTGAGAATTAGCTCTGTTTCAGTTAGACGATGCTCTGCTATAATTTTTAAATCGATTAAGGCACTGCATAGAGAGAAATTCTAGTGACAAATGGATATAAACTGCAATATGATCATTTAATTTTGGAATATTTTCACTGACGCACTGTCTAATAACATTGAGTTTCTGCAAGAATTCAGATAAGAGAAGAGACCATCCCCAAATGCCGGTTTAAATTACACTTTATATCTTCCTATCTACTGTCACAAATACAAATAATAAAACACAGAAAAAGGTAGTAAGTTAAAGGCAGCATCAATGGGAATTTAAATAGTATGAAACTATTTAGTTGCAAGCCAAAAGAGGGTTTTTTCCAGTAACCTGAATCTTATTGATCTCTTGGATCTAGGTAATATGCAATGAAGTAACATTGAATTTTATTGTTTTGGAAATACAGAAGTTGACTTTTGCCAATAACAACTAGAAAAGCCTTTACTTGCCTTTGGAAACAATCTTGGTTGTCTTTTTATGCACCACAAAAATAGGCCTCTGATCCTTGACTGGACCTCTGGGCTCTACTACAGTGCAAATAATAAAATAGTAGTCTATATGGTACAGAACTTTTTTCATCTAAAAGGATCAGTGTATCAATGTACAGTATATCCCATTCCCCTTCTCTCTGCCCTCACCCAAGAAGTAGCTATTCAAGCTAAGCAAAAGTTTTTAAATGCAAAGAAAAAAATTCAATACCTTCATAAAATATATATCACACCAGGGAATTGCCTCAGCTCCTCTTCTCACCTCATTTGCATTGGACATACTAGGAAAGGCAGACATCCAAGTTCATGTGATTTTGTTTAAGTGAAGCATGTCAGATATTTGCACAATGGGGGATGAAGAAAAAAAATTAAATTTTTTTCCACTACTTGCTGGGATGGATTTAACTGTCCTCATTTCAAATGTCACTCAACTCAGTCTTTTTCTAATGTTATAAGGTTTCCAGATAAATTTATCTAAAGTTGAGACCATTAAAAAGATTCTTCTGCTCTGTTTTTGATATGTGGCTGAAAGGAAAAAAAGGAGAAAGAAAAAGAAAGAAAAAGAAAGAAAAAGAAAGAAAGAAAGAAAGAAAGAAAGAAAGAAAGAAAGAAAGAAAGAAAGAAAGAAAGAAAGAAAGAAAGAAAGAAAAAAGAAAGAAAGAAAGNAAAGAAAAAAGAAAGAAAGAAAGAAAGAAAGAAAGAAAGAAAGAAAGAAAGAAAGAAAGAAAGAAAAAAGAAAGAAAGAAAAAAGAAAGAGAAAGAAAGAAAGAAAGAAAGAAAGAAAGAAAGAAAGAAAGAAAGAAAGATGGAAGGAGGGAGGGAGGGATGGAGGGAGAATTATATGCTTCACACCAAGCATTTTAAATCTTAAAAAAAAGATAATGAAAAAATCCTTCTCATGTCCCAAACTTTCACCAGGTAAAGCAATACAAATATATATGTATTATTAATATAGTAAATATATAATGACTATATCATAAATATATTATTATAGAATAGCAATGTTTGTGAAAAGGACTTCATGTTGGACTTGATGACCTTGGAGGTCTTTTCCAACCTTAATGACTCTATGATTCTATGTTACCTCATTTAAGAATCAAGAAGGAGATTCCTGAAGTTATATGTTCTTCTGTGTAATTTTGTGAAATCTCAGTGTTTGCCAAACCAGTGACTTATACAGATAGCTGTTTAATCAACTAAAAGCAAAGATTTATTTCCTTTGCTCAGATATCAAACTATTATTGAAAGAATAGGATTCCACAATCATTCAGCTCCTTCATTGGAGAACTATAATTTGTCATTGATTAAGAAGGAAATGTGCTGGAAAATGAGGGGGAAAATAATGAATTAGCTGCTACAGAAGACTTCATTTTACCATAATTAAATTAAAACTAAAATTTTTAGGAACATCCAGATCACACAAAATTGACATCTCTTTGCCATTCCCTGATGTAAGAATATAAATCTGTGACACCTATCTCACTATGATCTCTTTTGTCCCTTCTGCATCTTACATATGTATGTATTTATGTCTATCTCATGGTCCTGGTTTAAGAAATCCCACAGCACACAAGATTGAATTATAGCAGACACTCTTTCAGAGTTATTGCAGACCTGAGGCGCCATCATCACTAAAAAACATTCTGAAATTTCAGTAATCTGAATAAAATATATATTGGCAGATTTTCTTTGAAACTTCAGATTTCATGCCATTGGTTGAATAAACCTATCTTTCAGCTAAGGAAAACATAATGAAATCTATTTATTTTCCATTCTTTACTCTGCTATAAACATTTCTTTTTGGTGTCAGGTGATCAGAAAAATAACCACCTTTAGGCCTTTTCAATGACTGTGAAAGTTTTTGTTTCTATTATTCATTTTTCTGCCCTGTTTATTAGTTAACAAGTAGCATTCCTAGAAAAGCCTTTTCAAATACTCTCTTTTTCAGATGTCCAAAAGAGAGCTCAAGATTATTCTCATGACAGAAACACAAGTGATAAAACTAGTTAAAATATTCTGAAAAAATCTCAGAGGTTTTGTAAATGTTTATGAACTTGCTTTAACTGACACCTAAAAAATAAAATTTTATTAAGCTCTAAAAAGTTAATTCAATTACTATAAAAGTAATGATAATTATTCCTGGGAGAAATTTAGAATCTGAATAAACAGGAAAAAAGAAAAAAAAAAAACAACAACAGTGAAAAATTAACCAACCTATGAACCAAAACAGTCCAGCAACATTTGTCTGTTTGGCTATGACAAGAATTTGATTTTGATCTTACTGTCTCACCTACCTTCAATGAGTAGGTTGTTTAAGGATTCTTGAATCTTCCTAAAACTTATTAACTTTTACAGTGTTAAGACACGTATATATTCATTAGATATGGGTGGTTCTCTCCCCAGACTGAACACCAGTTCTTCAGTTGCTCTTAGATGATTAAATCATCTTCCTTCTCTATTCACAAGGACTCACTCCCATTTCTTTGGGCTCTGCTGGACTAATATTTTTTAGGAACCAAGATTCTTTACAAATCTGTGTCAGATACCTTTATAATACATTATAGCCTGAATTACACTGAAGAAAACATTCACTGGGAAATAAAATGGTGGAAGGAACTTCTATTCTATTATATCAGAGTTGTTCTTCCTTTCCCTGTTTACTACCTTGTGAGAGAGAAGAATTTGTATGGATTAGGCTTTCCAGATGGCCCGGAAGAAACCTGTCTCCTGAGTATATTCTTCTGATTTTTCTTTTTCAGTGCCTAGTACGTATGCTAAGTGGTTTTAAAAGTTACAATGTTACATGCACTTAATAATTATTTTAAAATGAAGATATTATATGCTAGCATTAGAAAGATTATTTGAGATTTAATGCTCTACTGGCAGTGTGGCTGGAGCCTCAAAAAAAAAAATTCAAACCCTAGTAGCAGCATAACAGTTTTTTCAAAATATTTCTTATTCATACAAGACGAAAAATAAAAAAGTCTAAACAACATCTTGATTTTGTTTCAGACGTTGAATGAATATATGTTCTTGAAATTTTTTCTATAAAAGGGTCTTGCTTTGTACAGAAAAGAAAAATCCTGTTACAATGTGACAAATCTGACATTAGCATATCTTAATCAATTTACTAAAAATGCTTCAAAGATTGCAAAGAAATATTTGCACTAAAGATGATCAGCATTTCTCAATAATCTCTTATTTATTTGGCCAGCTAGGTTTGGAAAACTCCAAACTCTTTAGCCATCACTTCCCCAAAGAAATAACACTTGGCACATCTTTAGTATAAAGATCTTCAGGGAAAGTAAATGAGGAGCCTGGGAATAGAAATCCTTATGCTTCTAAGGAATCTCTTCTGTTTAGGAATAGGCAAAATCTATGTGGGTTAAGATTTGAAACTAGAGGAATAAGGTCTAGTTCTCTCTGACACAGGTTCCCTAAGCGGTATCATTTTCTCTGTCACATAACCCCTTCCTCTTGTAATTCTTATTTGTAAGTTTGGGGTTTTTTTAATATTCTTGCATTTCAAAATTGTTAAGAATATTGGTTGAAAGTGTACGAATGTTGAACAGAAAATTATCTATACTTTAACTGTTATTACAATTCTTTTACTTTAGTATTTCTATTTTCCCAGCACATTTTTCCCAATTGCTTATTTTGCGGTCCTTTAGTTTCTGGTTTATCAGGAAAGAACACTTTTATCTCTTTACTGGAAGAAGTCTGCATGACTTTCTGCAGAGCTGGATTTGCTCCCATACAGTTGAGAAACTGATGTCAAGTGGTCTGTCTAGCCAAAAGGCTTTTGAAGCCTCCTTGTGTTTGTGATTTATAATGCCTTAGCACAATTATGTGCCACAGAGTTTGTAGGAAACATGATTGTCACCATATACCAGCCCTGCAGGAAATATCCCCACCAGATATTATTTGGAGCGTGAGGTGATTTATTCAAAATAAAATCTGAAACAAACCAGCTTTACCTGTTACCCTCACTCTCTCCCAGTCTTAGAACCACCAGGATGTGCAGAGCCCAAGGAGCCTGTCCAGCAGACAGGTACCTCGAGGTTAATCCAGGTGTGAACTCCAGGATCCATTGTGATGACATGGTGGAAGACGGACATAAGCTGTCAAGTCCTCCTCATGTCTCCAAGGTTTCTCCTAGGATGAGGGCTACATGCAAGTTCCAGATACGCCTTCTCCTGCTGGGATCCTGATGATGGATAGCCAATGGCTGATCTGGTTGCCGTTAAGAGAGGCCATTCAGAGATCCCTGTTCTGTTAATAAGCCCTGACCCCTATCCCATTCCTTCTGATGCATCTACATGCAGACACCCCATTCACTCTTCACTAACCGATTTTTCAGAAAATGTGTTCCAGTCTTCCTTATTATACCGTAACAGACATTTTGGCAAGTATGACTCTATGGTTATGTTTTAAATTACTTAAGGAAAAGTATCGGTGAATATACATAAATCATATACCAGAATTGAGAAGAGCTACAGATGTGGAACAGAGTATCTAATGAGGAGCAGCAAACCTGCGAGACCTATTTTCCCCTGGAGACAAACCTGTTCTTTCTAGACAGAATCACTCACACACAGCTGTGTGCAGATGAATTTTAATTATTTTTGCAAGGAGATTTTATTTCATCTGTATCTGAACAACTTCAGTCTCTGTGTGGGTGGTTTTTTTTGAAAGTTTTGCTGCTTCTTTAGAAATGGAATACAATTTATCAGTCCTCAGCATCATGGAAATGAATGTCCTGAAAAAGTGGAAAGGTTATTGAATAATAGTAACTACTACCTGTGGTTAGCAACATTTTTCATTCTGCAGCATTTTGTTTGTGCAAAAACCCAAACTTCTCTGGAGTAAACTAACTCAAACATCTGAAGGAATAATTTCCGCTAGAAATAAAAGCCTCTTGGGAAATATTCTTCAGGGGATTTAGCTCTTACTTTCAAATCTTTAGTTCCTCAGATGAGATTTGTGTAATTGTAGGAAATATTCAAAAAGCTTCCAGGCTTCAGTAGCAGCTGGGTCAACATCTACTTGATTTTCTCTGGCCTGATGAAATAGTCTCCCGCTGAATAAAATGTTTCCTTAACTCATGTTTTCCTACAGTCTGAGTAATGATTCTTTTTTTTTTTTCCTGGGATTTTTTACTCTAAAGAAAAAGAGTAGCAGGTAATTTCAATTTCCCACACACTTTCTCTCTCTTTTTTTTGTGTTGTTTGTTTGTGGGGGAAGGGTGTGGTGGGTTGATCTTGGCTGGATGCCAGGTGCCCACAATGCTTCTCAGCTGGGAAGAAGGGGAAAAAATAAGATGGAAAAACCCCTCACAGGTCAAGATAAAGGCAGTTTAATAAAGCAAAAGCAAAGGTTACACACAGAAGCAAAGGAAAACAAAAGATTTATTATTTACTTTCCATCTGCAGGCAATGTCCTGCCTCTTCCTGGGAAGTACTGCTTCAGTACATGAAGTGGCTGGTCTGGAAGATTAGTGTCATAAATAATGAATGCTCCCTCCTCTTCCTTTCTCCTAGCTTTTATTACTGAGCAGATGCCATATGGTGTGGAATATCCCGTTGCTCAGTCTCTCTTCTCTCTCTGTCCCCTCCCAGCTTCTTGCCCAATTCCAGCCTACTGGCCTTTGGAGTGGGGGAATGTTGGAGAGACAGCCTTGGTGTTGTGCCAGCACTGCTCAGCAGTAGCCAAACACTGGTGTGTTATCGACACCTTTGTAGAATCCAAACACAGCACTGCACCGTGAGGGAATGCCACAGTGCTGGGGGGAAAGTTGACTCCACCTTAGGCAGACCCTACACGGGGTAGGAGTGTCTGTGTGTAGTTGCTATATTGTGACAATCTATCCACCATCTTCTGTTCCATAATCAAAATTCAAGTTTTCATAATGGTCACCTGAACCAAAGCAAATATCTTTTTTTAATTAATCCCCTTCCCCAAGTATAGCTACAAAGGGAAGCTCTGTTGTTTTCTTTAATGAAGTTTTTTGGGATACTGGATTGAATACTCCTTTACTATCTGACGCACTTGAGCTCAATGCCTTTTCTGCCAGAGGATACTCAAACCCCCACTCCCTGGGAGAGTCATGTGGCCACTAGACTGTGGATAAAAGGAGAACACTTCACTTTTTGTTGAACCTCTTTCATTATGTGTCAAAAATCTATACTGCACTAGACCAGAGAGAAGGGACAAAAAAGCAGCAAGAGTTCATACATGAGTGGATGGGGATTGGCCTTCCATCTATTGGGGAGCTTTCCAGGCATGATTCAGCGACTGTGCATTTTCCACTAAATAGTGGTTGGAAAAAGTCACATAAACATTTCCCTGAACAGGAACCAGGTCTTAGAGTGAAGTAGGTGAATGTTCCAAGGAAAGGTCTACCAGATCTCCAGTTATTCTAAGAAAGGAATAATTCCAGCACAGGACTCAAACTTTGCTCTGCTTTCTGCCCTGCAAAGCCTCTATCAGAGACCTGAGGGAAACCTCTTGGGAAAGAGAAGATTACACTTCGGTAGTCTGGGGTAAACCTTTGCTATGCACTGTGCCACTAGATAAAACAAAGCACCAGTGGGACCAGTAGCTTCGCCTTCAGAGGTCTTGTGAAAATCAATAATTCTTTCAAGAGTGACAGCCATTCTGGGCTGGCTGGCTTTCAAAATAGAAGGGAAAAAACCTGAAGGATCTGGAGTTAGTCTCGAATTAGGTGGCAACTGAGTGAGAAGTTTGGATCTTACCTTTTGTACATAAGTGTAAGATGAGTGAAGTGGGAATTCCTCAGCTTCTCCTGCACATGTATTCTGGCTGTTTTAAATGTTAACTCTGATTCACATGACTACACCTGTAACATTTTACAAGGCACTCAAGGCATTCTTTCCCCYGTAGTGTTGGTAGTTAATGGGTTTTCAGGATCAGAGATTGGTAATGAGCAAAGACCTCACTTTGCAGAAATGTGTCACAGAAGTGGAGCCTTCTCCGGGTTACCCTTTAAGCTGAAATTGTCAATAAATTTCAGCTGGAAGTGCAGACTTCTTTCTGGCTGTGGGGATGGTAGTTTATATAATACAGAGCTGTCACCAAGACCACTAATCCTACTTCCAAAATAAACTGCATAGTTGCTAGCTAGTAAACAAGCTGGGCTATTTGAAAGATAACCATTCATTGTGAGGCTATGTCAGTGAAGGTGTTAAGTAAATTTCCCAAATAAAATATGGCCGTCATATTACACATATTTTGGACTGAGTAGTTGCCTGTACCTTTGTTCTGTTTGGCTTATTTATCGGTGTCATCTGTCAAGAAATACTAAAGTGAATTGGGTAATCTTTCCGTCTCACATATTTCATTTGTTTACTGGTCAATACTTGGATTCTGAACTTGGTGTATTGAAAGAAAACTGACAACATCAAGCCCTAGCTTTGCTCTTTTTAAAAGGGCAGCTAAAATATCCTTTAAGATGAAGCAAGCTTGGGAATAATAGGACATGCTTCTGCATTTCATACTGACTTCTAGCAAAAAAAAGTGAAATAAATGAGGGCAAAATTATAATGCTGAGACACATGAAAACTCATAGCAATCTTTACAACAAGAATTTATATTAGTTATTTTCAGTGCCTTTAAAATGCCTTTCTGCCTGAAATTGAGGGTGGACAGGGTTGAAAATAAAATTGTGTCTCATATTGATATGTCAATCACAGCTAACAAGCACTGTTGGGAGGTAATCTCTTTCAATCAGTTTCTTGCTGGCTGGGAGACAGCATTTATTACTCTGCAAATGAACCCGCCAACTGCTTTTTGCAGGCGGTATCAGGAGGAGACATGAGTTAGAAAGCTGGTTAAGTGGGGTCACTAAGGAAGTGTAAGCGTCTCTAAAGGTTAAGATGAACTGAAAATATCCTCTGTGGGATTTTTTTCCTTGAAAAACAAAAGGAAGAGAGAATATTTTTTTTCTCAAAAATAGTCTGGAGTATCTTGGGTTCTCTGAGATGTATGAAAAATATGTGTCCTATTACAATTAAAAATATTGTGTTTGTGACAAGCTCTCTCTCTCTTCCTCCAACCCTCTCTCCCTCCCTTTCATGCTTATATTGGCATAAAAAAAGGAATGCGTCTTTCTCAGTCTCTTATCCTGGGAAAACCATGAAACAGATATAATTATCACAGCATTTTATGCTTTGGCTGGTATAACTTCTTGTGCTTGTCAAATCACTGAGACCAATAATGTTGACTATAATGCCAGAATAATTATACTGGCAAAATATTTAAGAGTTGTGTGGTAAAAGATAAGTTATATTTCTTTGTTTCATGGATATTACAGTCTAGGAAGAGGGGGAGAAGAAAAGATGTGATTTTCCCTGTTCCTTACAGAATCTGCATAAAAACAAAGGCAAATGGCTGCTCTTAAATTCAAGAGAGGACATGCATTGCACCTTAACTATGTTCAGAAGATTATGATCAACAAGGTATGTCTAGAAATATAAAGGCACAGTGATGTTAATATGACAAATGTAAAAAGTGGACAAGCCTATCTGCTTGCTATATGTGAAGGAAGGCTGCATTTCTCAAACTGTAAACTTTGGTCACTGGCATTAGCATTAGGCTCCTGACTCCTTCAGACTAGTTATCAAAGGCCAGTAGTGTATATTAGTTTCCCACCTTCTATCCACCAGGAAAATTTTGTCTCAGAAAAATGTGATTTTGCATTTCCTTCCATAAGACTGGGGCAGGGCCAYTGTTGCATACAAACAATGTGATGTTGCATATCCAAGTCTGAAAATTATGAAAGTTTCAGTCAGTATAGGTGTTGGTAATGCTAGTGGGTTTTTTTAATGGTATTTCTGTGAGAACAGACCTGTTCTCTCTGTGTAGCAGCTGTTTGTTAAGTTTTCTGTTGAAATACGTAAATGAAGTGAGTTGCAGACTCTGGACATGCTCCAGAGTTACTTTGGGTAATTGGAATTTTCTTTTCCTGTAAGATATTGATGTATCTGTTCAAAACTTGCAAAACCATGCAATTTTCCATGAGTTAATTTCAACGCAAAAATCATCTTTGCTGCAAGGGTTTTGGAGTCCTATGAGAAATTTCTGACCTTTCTCATGGGAACATCCTCACCGTATCTGCAAGATACCGAGATGCTCAGAAACTGAAATAAAAAGCAGTAAAATTGTAAGAGTCCTTCATTTTCTAGGCATTCACTAACTAGGAGGAACATATTTGAGCACCCTTAAGTGCCTTAATTAACTCTTGTGTGGTTTCATGTAGAACTGATTACAAATCAAAACACTAAAATTTTGACCCAAGTGGGCTGAGAAGTGGTTTTCCCTCTCTACAAAACTTGCTGGCATTGAAAAAAGGAATGAGCTTTACATGAGAGCAGACATTAGTCAGTCACTGACACCATAAGTGATATAGAATTTTTTTTTAGTTTGAAGATGAGTACTCTAATTACTCAGTTATAACTTTCAGTCTTGCAACTAGGTTCATCCTGGTTGTCTACAATAAATTTGCAGTGGATCTTGAAATGCCTACTGTGAATGCTTTAACCACCTGGAAATAAAATTGCTTTCACTGACCTAATCAATAATGAAGATTCAATTTTCAATGGAAAATATAAAATAACAGTGTAAGCAAGCAGATTAATGATTTGACCATTCATGTATGCGATAGGCCAGTCAGAGTTAACTACTATATATCCCTTTGGTTAAGAGGTAGGCATGAATTTGTCATTTAGAAAACAAATTACACTGGTTATGTTAATAACAAATCTCTTCTTTTCCATGAACATTTATTGTAAAAGAGATGTTCCAACGAAAACCAAAACAACAGCACAAAAAATCTGACTTTGAATAAATAATTTTCTCTGATTAAAATTATCAGCCACTTCAAAATTGAACAGTTTTTAAGATAGTTTACATGGGGGTTTTTTGGGTCAGCCTAGTCTTCAGTATAAGAAAGAAAAAATCTGTCCATAAATGATCTCCCCTTGCTTTCAACTTGGTAATGACTGTAGCTGGAACAAAGTGCATTTAAAAAGTCTTAGCTGATTCTGTGTGCTAGCTTCCTTAAAATGACATCTGCTTCTACTGTTAAAAGTTGCTAAATTAGTATACAAATCTTTTCATCACTGTAGTAGAAATGTATTTATCAAATGATCTCATCTTCTTTTCATTACAGACCTTAGATAATATTTTTGTTTTAATCAGGAGAAAGATAACATATTATTCAGACTTTTACTCTTTGAAACATGTGAAAACCTATCTTTAGCAAAGGATTTTAGTGAATTCAAACAATTAAATGCTTATTTGTTATAGACCAAATAAAATTTGCATGCAATTTCAAAAGTTCTGGCCGGTTGTGTTAACTGGACATCTGTTCCCTCCCAGAACACAACTGCTGATCATTGAAATGAAGAAATATTTCTTACAATATTTCTTATTCTTTCAGATATAAGGATACTGACTACTCCATTACTCCTGATGTAATGTACTACGTGGTTAGAAAGCAGTGTAAGCTCCTGGTGGGGTTTATCTCACCTACTTTTACATATCTACATTTTTGTTTAAGGCTAAATTTGATCAAATGTAGGCATCTACTTTAAATTGAAATTCTTTGCACAGTAGATTCAAGTACAATGACAACATCTCCATAGACTAAAAAAGATTTAAGAGAATAATTTCACATGTTCCATGAGAAATTAATGTGAGAAATCCACAACAAGCTAGATAAATACCAGTGCTTTTCTGTGGTGTAAATGATCTACTTCAAGGCCAAATACTCAAGTCTCCTCCATGGTCAATGAAGTGATAAAGGCACGTTGAGTTGTCTGGTTATCTCTGAAAATTGACATCCAAAGCTCATCAGATGAATTGTGCCCTAAAAGTTTTACATGGTGGATCCCTTCATTTGATCTAACTGTTCTTATGCCTGATGTAACTATAATAGGGATTCATTTTATATTTAGTAAATTAAATTTTGTTTAAATTTAATGATAGAATTTGAATAACTAATTTGTATAAATGATGGACTGAGTGAGTGACAGATAAAGAGGTATGTAAAGTGGCATTTTGGGGAACCCCCAAATCAACACTCAACTGTCATACTATTGCCCTTGCTTCAGTGGCTCCTCCCAGGCAGTACATGTAACACAAATGGTGGCTGTCTATGCTATTTATTTTGTTAACATCTGTCTTGATATATTTTTCAGGTAACTAAAGTTACCACTAAGTTATATTCACTTGAAAGAGCTGTCTGGCTGTCTCACAAGTAGCCTGAATCTCATATATTTCAAATGCATCCTTGCAGAATTGTGGATCTAGGCACATGGTACTTATAAGCTAGGAATCAATGGTTTCCTTAATAAAAATAATGTGTCTATGCATGAAGCTGTGGAAAGCTCCTCTAGGGATTATCGCCGCCCTGCAAGGACTGCTGTTACATTGAAGTCTACCACTAACATAGACAAAAGATTAGAAGACAAAATGTGGGTTTTTCATCTTCTCATCACTGTCATCAGCAGCAAGATTAATTAATGTAATAAAACTTATTTTCTGTTGATATATCTGAGTCCATACCACAAATGTTGTTGGCATAGTGGTGGCAGATAGAACTTTTTTCAGCAGAATATATGGCTACATAATTTTGCCCGTGATGATTTTTAACATACCTTAAATGTATGCAAATACAACACAGAGTGGTGTAGCCATTACAGTCTTTTGAGGGCCAGATTAGGTCTTATGAATAACAAGAACCATTTTGTTCCTATTAGGAGTATCTAAAGATAAATGTGAAAGAACAGATATTTCTGTACTTCCTAATAAACGTTATGATCAGATTGCCAAGTCATTCCGCTCATAGTCCTCATATTCTCTCACATTTACTGGACAAGGGAAATGAATATACATTAAAAAGTGTTGTATAACTGCCCCTTTAGCATCTCAATTTTATAAAACTTTCTGATGAAAGTTCAAGGGAAGACCATTTTATCAGTAGCAACACAATTTAATGTCAAACCTCTGAAATGCTTTGGGCAGGACTTATGGAAAATCAGACCACATAAAATAAGTTTTTCCACTGAATATCTCACTATTAAGACATATGTTCATAATCCTACACAGGCCTAGGTCCTGCTGTGACAAAAATCATATGTCCTCCGAGTTGTGCATTCTGTGCAGCTATTCAAGATTTATGTTCCAAAAAGAAAACGAAAGAAAGAAAATACTAGAAAATAGAAAGGAAATTAAACACCATTAATCATTATCTTTTTCTGGTAAATGGACTGTGTAAAGTTGCAATTTTTAATATAATTTCAAATATCCCTTAGGTATTGATTCTATTGTGGCTCTATTAGAAAATTAAAGAGCAAGAAAAGATTTTTAAGAAGAATTATTATATCTAGTAGAATAATAATACAGTGAGAGTAAAACAGCAAAATGATGAATTGATTATAGAACAAAAAGTGAAAAAATAATAGGAAAAACTTAGCATTAGCAAGTTAGCAATATGTCAAAATCTTTAAAGATTTCACAGAATTATAGAATCATAGAAATATTTAGTTTGGAAAAGACCTTTAAGAATACCAAATCCAAATCTCAACTTCTCATATGAGAATGAGATCAGTTTGGTCAGCAGGACCTGCCTTTCATAAACCCATGTTGACTGGATCATGCAGAGAAAAAAATTAAATCAATTTTTTTTTTTAATAAAATTACCTCTGTCTGAAAGCTTGGCTAGAGTAAAAAGAGAGAAAAATACAGGATTTAAATAGTGAGTGGGTAGGAAGGGCAAGCACTTTTAAATCTGAATAAAAGTTTGATGAAACAGTAAAAATTAAGGGAAATCTACTGCTTTTTCAATTGGTGACCCTAATTTTCAGAGTATTAGAATGTCTCTTTTTAACAAAGAGACTAAAATTTGGTTAATTGCTGTGCTTTCTTGCTGTATTATTAGCTGGTAGAACAAAAGAAAAGATTTTTGTTTGGGGTCAAAATTTTATGACTGATATTTTAGTGCAAAAAAATGAAATCTGCTCTTCATTTCCAAGATAAGTGTTGAAGAGAAAAGATTACAGAATCAAATTAATATTTCTTTCTTTCTTCCTATTAGCTGCTTTTCATCTCATTCTTTTGTTTGTATAGATAAGACAGCTGCTGTTGCTTTTCTCTCTGCCATAAAGACGTAAGGTATTCCAGTTTTGTATTTTGCAACCAATAATAACAATGTGTTAATAACAATATATGTGTGTCTGTATGTATAGCATGCTGCTGATATTTTACTGTATTACAATGAGCAGAATCAAGTAAACAACAACATTAAACAAGAAAAATTATCATTTAGTACTCATTGATTTTTAGACAGTTAACTCCACAGTTGCTCTTAACCTGCGGAACCTTAACTTGAGTCTCTTCATTTAAGTCATATTTCTTTGCGTTATGATGCAACTCTTTACTTACATCCAGAGCTCACATTTTATGTTTCTGGAGCCATAACAGCCACTTCAAAATAAGACGAAGAATTATATATATATATATAACTGTTTGGCATCTTATGACCTGGAATGGACCTTAAAAAAAGTGTAAATTCTTTGTTTGGATGTTCAACCATCAAAGTCTACCCATTCTTCTGAGAAATTCAGAGAAGATCCACAGAGATTTTCAGAGACAGAAGGTTGATTCAAATTTTAGTTTTTTTCATTAAGACAGGGCTGAAGTTCCAGTTCATGCTCTGAAACAGAGAGATGATAGAATATCTTTAAAAACAATGCTTTCAGTAATGGGAAAACAGTAGATTTCTCTTCTTTGGTCTTGTTCTCAGAAACATCTGAATTGTTTTAAGTGTCATTTTCAAGGACATTTCAGCCTGAGGCACAGTCATTCTTTGTGGAATTACTAATTTGAGTGGTTCAAGTTTAACAAAGCAAATTAAAACAGTGTTTAGATGATATTAGTCATGACTCTTCTCCCATGTGAAAAAAGAAAGTCATATAATTCTAATATTTTAATTCTTTCAGTGTTTTTTATCTCTTCTTCCAAAAGATAGTTTAGAGTTATCGTGAAACTGAATGAAGCTTACCTAATAGTAATACATTGAATTTTGACAGTACTTAAATGATTAATATTAATGTGAGACTTACAGAAATCGGAAATTAAGCTATATATTGACTACACTACTTAATAATTATCTTGATGGGTCTTGTCAGTCTCATTGAGCAAGATGACAGCTTGCTTTGTTCTTCTTTATTGTCCACATTCTGAAAATACTGAACACAAATTCAGACAACTAAAAAGAGAAGATGGAAAGAGTGTCACGAAGATTTTTAAATATTAGGAAATTAACCTCAGTATGAGACACTCATTCATAGTTAAATCTAGAACAAACACAGTTAGAACATAATTACATAAAGAGATGGAAATAATTAACAATTCAGAGCCTTGATTTCACCTAGCATGTTACTTGGGTCTAGTTGCATTTATATACCCACATAAGTCACACTGGAGGATGCAACACAGCTACAATATTTTTCTCACTCTTCTTTGCTTTACAAACTGCTGTTTGATTTATTCAACCTGGAGAAGGCTCTGGGAAGACCTTAGAGCACCTTCCAGTACCTAAAGAGGGCCTACAAGAGAGCTGAAGAGGGACTCTTTGCAAGAGCATGCAGTGATAGGAGAGGGGGGAATGGCTTCAAACTGACAGAGGTTAGTTTTAGATAAGCTATCAGGAAGAAATTCTTTCCTGTGAAAGTGATGAGACACTGGAATGGGTTTCTCCCCATCTTGGGAGGTGTTCAAGAGCAGGCTGGATAGGACCCTGGGTAGCCTAGTCTAGTGGAAGGTGTCCCTGCCATAGTGGAGGAAGGGAGGGAACAAGATGGGGCATGGTTTAATGGTGGACTTGGCAGTGTTAGTTTGATGGTTAGACTCAGTGATCTTAGAAGTCTTTTCCAACATAAATCATTCTATGATTTTGTGATCTTTAAGGACCCTTCCAACACTAACCATTCCATGATTCAATTCTACAATTCTATTCATCGTATTCTAAAAAATTTCTCAAACATGCACTACTGTTGCAAGGGCAAAGCTTGACAGGTCCTGCAGATAATTACCAGGTTGTCTTCACACTACGCCAATCTACTGTGATTTCTTCCCCGGCACAAGAATAGCCACAGTTCTGCCCCACCCCACATATATCAATGTTCTGTTACATTTCAAACAGAGGTAAATATTTTGTCTACAATAACAGGCAGCAATTAAATAAGTTGTTATTTATTTTAAGAATCGCCTGATAAATCAGCTCTTAAAATGTCTTCTGAAGGAAAGCAATGTTTTGTCTAGGGGAGGTATGTGTTTGTTAAGCTTGTGTAATAGGAAGAAGAAAGAAGTTTTATGAGGGAAATGAAGACCTGTTTAAAAAAGACATGTTTCATAAAAATGACTTATTTATTCAAAACTATAACAACAAAAGCCTACTTCTCAGACAACAACTTGATTGGGATTGATTTCTTGTTTCTCAGGAGAGCTATAGTTCACATACACCTTCCTCTGTATGCTGGCTTTTAATTGTAAACAACATTTCTGCTAAAGTGTCACATCTGGAGATATCTGTGGCAGTCTTCAGCATTTCAGCAAGCACAGAAATTGTGTGTTTGGAGGTATACTCCTGTCAGGAATCATAATCTACTGAGAGAAGTGGTAGAAGCTGATGGAAGTATACTTCTATACATTACAACAGTAGCACATTGTGGAAACTGCCCATGGGGAATATTTAGCTAGAAATCTGCAGGGTATTTTTTTCCCCAGAAGTCAAATGCTATTACTCAAAATCTCCTGGACTTAGAGTCACATTCTGGTTTTAATAAATATCCTTCATCTGAACCAGTTGCTTACAGCCACCAGTTTGGACCATTGCTAGGATATCTCAGTGACATCTCAAACAAATGTCTTGCTTTTTCTCTCTAGGCCATGCTCTTTCTCGGGGCCCTGAGTGCAGCAGAATCTTGCTGTCCTGAAATATTTTTCTCTGTACTCAGCCTTTGCAACCTCGCAACAGCCCTCAGGGATTTAGTTGTCCCTGTTCAAAGTTTGCTCTGATGTGGTGCAGTCATGTAATCTTAGATCAGATCTCTGGAAAAAAAAAGCAGTAAGAAGAGATGAAATTAGCATCCCCTTGCCTGGATGTTGATTTATACATACTATATCATGAAATAAAGAGCAATGAGGGGCTATTATGTCTTGAAATGAAACCTTGTGTGTGCTACTTCACAATCTTAGGTTAGAAATGTGTAATGCAATTGCTTTGAAAAATTGTTTTCCCTAAAACTGTATTAGCAAGCAATGTGTCCTTCTCTTTCGTAAGTGAAAATTTCCCCAGAAATCTCAAAGAAAGTAAATTAAAAGACAGCCCTACAGCATAAAAGTGTCTTTGTATTCTTTTATAAAATACATCGTAGTGTTTTTATAGTAAGGGTGTGCAGTCTAAGGCATGATAGGAAGTAATATAAGCCACAATTTCTTGAATAAATTAACAAAATTTTCTGAAGGTTTGTCATATTTTTTATTGATTGGTCACATATTTATGCATCCGCAATTGTAGTTTAACAAGTATGTTTTAACAATGAGAAAACAATTTTGCTCTTCTCTAAGTCTCTTCTGATATGAGAAGACAGGTTTTGTCTTTTATATAGAGCTGGTGAATTCGCCATCTCTGTTACATTATGAAAACATGGAATTAGGTTAAACATTAAGAGCTTACATCTTGTTTTTACAAAGTGATTGTGCACAAAAAAGTATTTACAGCTTCATATTGAACAAACTCCATCAACACAGAGATAAATAAGAATATATGTCTATTTGACTTCCTTTTATGAGCACACAGATACGTTTTCAAGACAGAGACAACCAGGCTGTGAAACCCTAATTCTTAATTCCCATGGCTTTTATCTTTTCCCTATTCTGTTCTAGGCTGTTCCATCTGATCAGGCAGAAGCCAACATAATCAGAGATATTTTATAAATTTCTATGTTTGTTCATTTAAAAGGTAAAGGATATTGCAAAGTAGATTTTTTTTCTAATATTATTCTTGCATCCTTTTTCCTACTAAAAGTTTTGACAGTTGGAATCTGACATGGTATCAGCAAAGAAAAAGAAAAAAGAAAAAGCAAATTAGTAAAATTGGCTATTCTCCTGTGGATTTTCTATCAGGAATTGTGATTCTTCTGGCAATTTCTAAAGAGAGTTTGCTGCACAGCTTATTGCCAGAGACAATTAGTGTTACCATAGCTGTTACACTGCATGCATATATTCATTTGACACATTTTTACATTTCGTAAAAATATCCATTGATTTTAGGTCTTCTGCAAGTGATGAAAAACAGCTACTAGAGACAATTAAAGAGCAGTGTTGTTCAGTCATTCCCATGAAATCCAATATGCTCTCTCTCGTAACCTCTGGTCATTTTATAACGTTCTGTCATTGAGATATGTAAGTGATTATTCTGTTTGCATTAAATTGAGAAAAAGAATGCAATGAGGTTCAATTGCAGGTGCTTAAGAGCCAAAAGACAATCAGGTACCCAAGACCAAAGAAGAATCCAGCTGATGAACAGCAACATAAATATTTTAACTATGGAATAATATTGGACGCAGAAGGGAAAAATTTTTTATATTTTTAAATATTTCTATTTTTATTGCTCACTATATTCTCAGTGGCTAAATGTGACTAAATATGGATTTTGGTATTACTTTAAATGATCACTAGTGTCCTTTTGCTCACTCTAGCTGGATGGCAACATGTTAGTAGGAAAATCTCCTGAGATGTGATACCAAAGAACAGATAAAGGCAGACCAATGCTGAAGAAGCCAACACAGACTCAAAAAAAAAGTAAAAAGAAAAAGGCAATTTTTAAAAATTTATTTTCAGGGCATACAGTAATAATAGTAAATAGCAAATTTATCCTCTAAATAAATGCAGATGGCACACTATACACTGTCTTACACTGCAGGTTAGTTGTGGGGAGGACTACTTTCCTTGCTAAGGTTGCTTATTATGTCAGTAAATCCTGACTATATTTGCACTCCAGTAGATGGTAGCGTAAAAGAGAACCAGATGATGATTAGCCTAAATCAAAATAAATTTAATAATGCTGTGATGGTCTGTAAAACAGTGAAAATATTTATCGAATGTGATAACTTATGTTGCATGATGTTGGAATCAATGGGAGGAAGGTATATAAAGTTTCTCCTTTTGGGATACATTTCTTCTGTGATTCAAAACTCCGGAAGCTGTTTGAATTCATCTCTCTGCAGAAATACATGCCCTAAAGGGGGATTTTCTCTTCGAAAATAATGATGCTTGGCACCTATTCCTCACAGTCTAGAGTGATGAACATCTCTCAAAAAACATCTCATTTTTTCAGGGAAGCATCTTTTATTCTTTATTTCTTGAAAGCTTTCAGTTTCTCAGACTTAGGATTAGGGAGTTGATCTCTTCTAACCTTAGAGGCATTTTTCACTCATTTCCCTTAATTAATCAGGAGTTTTAATACTCTTACTACTGGCATTTCACATGCTGGGTGTTCATTTTCCCCTGAAAATTGTATTTTTCTGGAAAAAGTGTAGTGGCTAAGACTGTGGCCACATTTGAACTAGAAATGCTTGTCAACGTGGCAATACTGGTTTGGGATCCAACTCTTACAAAATGTTTTCCTGGAAGCAACTGCATATTCATTAGGATATTTATATCACATAAATGGCTTCTGCTATTATAGCTGTCTTCATCTAAGCAGTTAGAATAAGTAATATCAGCAAATTTGATCCTCTCACCAATTACACCTATCTAGAAATACAGGCCAGAATACGCTAAAATCTTATCATAGTTGTTTAAATTCTATAAGCTTTTATTATTGATATCTTTATATATATTCAGCAGTGAAAAGGAATAAATCTGTTGAAAACATTGGATTAAATGGATGACAAATTACCCATGCTTCAGTAGCAGACAAAGAAAAGCTTCATTTGTGTCTACTAGGATGATTATATAACTCTGCAGTTCTTTAGAGCAAATGTCTAATTATATAAAAGCTAGATTTTCTTCAATACTCCTTGCTGGTTTGTTATTACATGCATATATCAGCAGCTTGCACTGAAGATGAATTGGGAAAATCAGCAGGCATCCCACTGGATTGACTTATTGGAACATTGCTGCATCTGACTGAGGCCTTGTGAGGATTTATATCTCAAAGGTAACAAGGAGGCAGGCAGAGATTGTATTTAGCTAAAGAATAAATGCCATGTTTGTGCCTGATTGCCCCCAGAGTGTACTTTGTTTCTGAGCCTCTGACTTACCGGAAATAATGATAAAAGGCTGAAAGTCGTGATAAGGGAACTACTTCTTTTAAAGTATGTATTATTGTGATGTTTAGCTTTGCAATGACAGTACTAATTTCTTGGTATATTTTTTTTTTTGTAAACTGTATTGCTTATGCTAAAAAAGGACAGCAGAAAATGTGCTACAGTTTGTTATTTGAACTGCTATGCTAATAGCAAGTATCTGCTATTAGTCACCTTGCGAATTCAGACTTACTCATCAAGTACAGTAAAATTGCTTTTTAAAATTCATCCCAGCTTTCATGGTAAATCTTCAGATATGCTTTTTAATATATTATTTTCCTTATGTTTCATTTTTACCACCATTTATGCATATGCTAATTTTCTTTTATAGAATAGAGTCCTGTGAAAAGCCTAGAGCCCTTCCTGGTTTCTGCTCGTGTTCTTGGCCTGAGAAGGCAATTTACATTCTGCTGTATGTTTCTTCACTCCCACAGGGAAGATGTTCCTTTTCCTTGGTATGTCACAACAATACCACAGAAAAAAAGACTTAATTGGAGAGTGTAACCTTTCCAGAGCAATTTTCCAGCTACTTTACAGAGCTTCATGGATAGCAAGGAACTTGAGAACATTCTTGTAAGATTGTAACTACACCAGTAGGTACAGGACGATCTAAGATTGGTCTGCCCGGCCTAGCCAAGGGAATGTAGAAATGAGTATTTATGTACCTCCCTCGCGCCTGGAATGGGTCAGGAGTGGCTGAATGAGTTAGCTGGATGGGTAGTATATGTCTGTCCTGCAAAGGCGAGTTGTTTTAGTTCAGGTGCATTTTCTTCAAATGAAGCTGCATTGTTTTTAAATCTGAATTTAGACCTACAAGAAGCTGTTCTATGCAATATAGGCTTGTCAGACATACTTCTTCTAGCTCAGACTGCTGATCTTAAGTTTTTTTTTTTTTCAGTGTAGATATACTTTCAAAGAAATCATGAGTATTTTCTGCTTTTTTCACTCACAAGCCAAGCCTAAACTTCTGTCAAAGACATTTGTTTCTGTAGAAATGCTGACCTTTTCAATGCACTGGCATTCACCCAGGCACTTACACACTTGTCTCCTTGGAGTAAAGACATGTTTGGTTCAATTTTGAACAGCACAGACACTTCCTTTCATACTTCACCACCTTAGTTTAAGTGTTCTCCAGGTGTCAAACGAGAGACGTACTGAGATCTTGACAGGTACGGAAGAGTTAGAATGATATAAAATTACCTTTGTAACAATATGTCTGTTGCTGTTGTAGTGATACAGGCTATTTATTTTTATGTAATGACTTTGCAACCTCTGTGTCACAGAGGAGCATCTAAAGAATTCATAGCTTTCTTTCTTTTTTTTTGTCAAGACATTAACGGGGAATATGAATAAACGTTTATCCTTATGTCTTTACAAGGGATTATAATAATGGGTTATAATTTTAGAGCATCTCTGAAGAAATCACTTCTGATGAGCTGGTAAGAAATTAGAAGTGAAAGAGTAAGATTAAGATAGGAAAGAAGTAGTTGAATAATTACTAGCAAAAAGTAGCTGTTTGTAAAATTCTGCGTATGTGAGAGCAGATTCTTCCCAGAGAGAAATAGAGGATTTTGTTTTATGGTCTATCCAGCTATTACCAATAGTTTCTTTCATGGACATWTTTTTTTTTTTTTTTTGATTTTTATTTTTACAATAAGACCTTCAATGGCTTAACAAATTGGCAAGTAGGGTTTAAGTGTAATCCGCAACAGAAGTATTAGAAACTTACAGAAGCTCAGCAACATGGTGAAAACAAAAGTAAACAGGAAACTAGTACTTCAATCAGCCAGGAGCTGAGAATGAGAATGAAGTGCTGTAAAACAAAAGGACATTATTAAAGTTGTTTGGATCTTCTACACAAAAAACAAACAAGCAAAAACCTGGAAGAAACCAAACCTCTTGTTTTTCATTAACATTTTAATTCTTATTCAATCTTTTCTAGACAGCAGAAAGTTTCTTCCCTTTGTAAATTAAATTCACTTGTGAGTAATGCCATAATGTCAATCGTTAGGTTGGACCAGGTGAGGAAAAYACTCAGACTATTATATCCCGAAATACACGTTTCCTCTTTCAGACTGCATGGTACCTGCTCCCTATTTTGTCACCTTTGATGAAATGCATAGAACTAAAATGAGGAAGAATCTTCCTTTTTTATGAGCCAAATTATATGCTAGAGTAGTGAGGAGCAGCTTTTTTATGAATTATTTCATTCCTTTTGGAGTATCCTAGAATCAGATTTTTAATAAAGGACCATCTTTGAGAGCTTCCTTCCTGAACACATAAATGAAGTCTCAAAAAATGTATTATCCTTCACTTGGAAAGTTTTAAATTAAATAAATAAATAAATATGTGTTCACATATTTAAATAAATATCTGTTCTGTACTTCAATATTCATGAACAGATGCTCCCAACTGGGGCTTTAGCTTTCTCTGCTCAAGAAACCTGCAACTTTGTAAAATGTCCATTGTAAACAAAATTTTTCTGTCTATATCAAAGTAACATTAGAAAAATTCCAGGTGCTGGAATTACACTTTTTGGTCTCACCATGTCTTCTTTTATCTGACAAGTGTTTGTCAGTTGTTGGTGCATGTCTTTGGCAAGTGTATCAACAATGCGAAGGACAAAAAAGTCTGCTTTATTTCCTCTCTTCCTGTCTTGGTGTCTTACAGGAACCACAGTGGACAACACAAAAATACCCCAAGTTATGAAGAAAATTAGGAATTTATGGGTTCAAAGATTTTAGCAGAGCGTTTGTATGTAATTTCCTTTAATCACATGATGAAGAAAGGTATGACATTTAAGTACAAAGGAACTGTGAAATTTTTTTTGTCTATTCTTACTTGGCGAGGTAAGAAGAAGTTTTTTATTAATCAGCATTGTGTGTGCAACAAGCATATAAATATTACTGCCCAGTGTGCAAGCATATCAGCAGCCGTTTGTCTTCTTTGGTTTTGAATTCCATAAATTTTTTTCCTTTTTGTTCTTTTTTTTTCTTTTCCTTTTTTTTTTTAAATTTGGGTAAGTTGGGGTTTTTTTCTCCTCAATTAAGTGTTTTACATGATTTTAAATCAGTTCCAGCTAGGAAGTTTTACAGTCTTAATGACATCATCATATAACTTTCTATAGAATAGAAAATTTCAGTGATTGTGGTTTGCTCTAGTAGCTGCTACAATAACGTCTTTGAAAATGGTAGATAACTGTTAATGACTTTATACATTACCTGTTCTCAGTGTCTCTATGTTAATTGGATTCATGTCAGGATGATTAGCTATTTAAGTGATCCTTTTTTCCCAGTGGGAGTTAGTGTGTTATTTATAAGAAATACATTCAGATTTATTCTATTCTTAAGTATTTGTATTCATGGTTTTTTTTTTTTTAATTTAAAAGAAGGCTAGGTTGCATATAGTTATCCCTTTCCTGACTACTTTTACCTCAAGTAATCATTATGCAGTCTTTGCCCTATTTTAGATCATCTACCTGACAGTCTATTTCTTTTTATGGATGTAGTAAAGACAGGAMGGACAAGTGGAGTGATTTGTCCAAGGCGACTAAGCAACCTAGAGCAGCAGACTCATGAAGGTAACAAAGGTCTTCCGAGACACACAATGCTCAATCTGTTGATGTGTTCAGCCTCTTTGCTAGAGAAAATTGCTGTTACATTTGCCTTTTGTTGCTCTACAGAACCAATGCATCTCTCAGGGAATGAACCAGGCTTGGTTCCAGCTGGCACCTCATCAACCGAATTCCTAACAGTCAGATTGCAGGGTCTTTGTAGGAGATGTGTGAGCCAGAGAAAAGCCAGCTTCACTTTCAGAGTCTAGGATGAGTTTGAGAATGGAACAGTTAGAGGGAAATACCACAGCTTTTTTACATTTAAACTGAGAACTAAGCAGAAGTAGTATGGAAATCATTGAGAGACAATAAACGAGAAACTCCCAATCCTTTTTTAATTATTTGGATTTTTATTTTTGGACTAGTTAACACTTTAAGGATTGCAACTGCCTTGGTCTGACTATATCTACTTATCTCTCCTTACCAGCCTACTAACTCCATACACGAGAAATGAAATCCTCAAGATGTTAAAGGATACTTGCCAAAAACCTCTACAGCTCTCTAACTATATTTCTAATAATATTTTAATAAAACAACAAAAAAAAATCAAAACTACTTTTTATTTTATCTGTTGTTTGTTTGCTTAGAGATGAGGAAAATATTTTTAGGAACAGTTTATCTGACAAATTTAGTTCTTATGTATCATTCATGAAAAACTGCATATTTAATCGTTTGTTCACTATTCATAATTGATTGAAAGTAAATGCAAAAAAAAGTAATGAAATACGAGATTATTAAATCTTTACTTGTTTTCAAGGTAGGAAATATAAAACATTAAATACTAAGTAGTGGGAAAAAGACCCAGATGTCGGCAATTTAGAAGCTGTTATAAACACTTGTGTTTATTATTCTCTTATCAGTCATGTTAGTTATTGCTCAGTGCAATGCGATCGCAGTTTCTCTTTCTTGATATGAATAACAGCAATAGAGAGCAGTTGTAAGCAATCCACTGGATTCCAAGGAAGGAAGGAAGTGTGCAGTTCTCTGTGGTTTTGGTTTGCTCTTGTTTTCTCTATGTCTATATTACACATTAAACAGGCTGTGTGTCCCCCATCAGACCYGTGCTACGGGAAGAAATGAAGAACCAATTTGTTCTAAATGGGCTTGGGCAAACACTTTTACTTTGTCAAATTAGCCAGAATACTTGATTTCAAATTTATGCCAACTTTTATGGCGTTTTTATGTTCCATGCAGGAGAGCAGAAGAAGCTTCATTTGGCATGAAGCTGCTGATAAAAACTTAATTCATCAGGGTGCTTGATCATATCTGAAAACAGCATAATAGAAGCAGTCTGGACTGGCACTCTACATCATTTAGCCACAGTTTTTTTGATCTGTCACCAGAAGCCATGCAGACAGTTTAACATATTGTCACACCACAGCCAGATACAGCTTTGAATGAGATAATTGGAGGGCTGGAGACAGCCCTGTGCAGCTGTACCAGCATTGTGCTGATAGCACTATCTTGCTTTTGGGCTCCTAACTTAGTATTTCAGCTTGACACCTCACTGAGCAGTGTGGACATGCAGTGTTCTGGGACCTGAGTGGACAACTTGATTTTGGCTGCATGCTAACAAAAAGCAAGAGATTTACTTTGGTCTCTCAGACTGTCTTTCCTCATAGCTGGAACAGACAGATTTTTATCACTTTCAGTTTGGGCTGTGTCTTCAGACAGAATTTTTGAGCATATAAAATAAGATTAGGACCAGATCTGCTTTACAGTTTTCTATTCTTTTTAACCAAAAGGATTGGACTATTACAGTGTTAAAATAAAAAACCACCATCAAACCAGCACATTTTTTTTATATAATCAAAAAAAAGTGTACTTGCTTCTTTGAAATGATTAGTGAAATGCTGATGAGTTACCATAAGCAATGGTTTCATTGCTACCAGCTATTTTGTATATATATATATATATATCTGATGTTTCAATGATTTATCAGAGATATTAAATATTTAATACTTATTGGCTGAAGTAAACGACCAATACCCAATTAAAATCACTTTAGGCCATTTATTCCAGGCATCTGTACAGAACAAAATGAAAGTTTTTAATCAAAATTGGCTTGAAAACAGTTTATGAACAGAAAACTCCATTTTTATTATATAATATACTCACAAAAAGCTTTTTCATCTGCTTCTTTATGGGTTGGAAGTTTTATTGTGTCTGTGAAAAGGATGGGAGGAATCACAACCTCTACCTTTAACTGCTCATAATCTCATGCTCACAGAGTGTTTGGTTGCTCATAAGAAGCTGTGTAAATATTCATGAGTATTTTGTGACACATTAGAAACAGTATGGTTGTTCTAAGCTAAAAAATTGAAAGTTAGAGCCATAAGCAAACAACAAGGGTCAGCAATGCGATCATCGTTCTTATGACATTGTCAGGAAACCAGGTTTTAGCATTCAACTCATGTATAAACAAAGTTACCAATAATCTCTAGCTCATACTCTTCACAAACAACTTACTTTCTGAATTTCTGACATTATAAAACCTAATACAGTGGTGAATACCAGCCTATTTTTTGCCATCACTCACACTTTCTGGTTCTCAAATACTTCCTTTTAGCAGTGAGGGTGATTGTATGAAACACTACAACGCTCACATCCTATTGAAACATTTTTGCTTCCACTAAATTGCAAAATAACCATTTATTTGTGTTAAAACAGCTTAATATTTTGGCCCTCTAGAAGAATAGCAGAACTATGTCTGAAATACCTGTTGCATGTGTCATACAGAAGTTACCAATTATGACAGGTTCAATACATTTTCTCTTCCTGTTCTAACTGCTGTGGAAAAAAGTTAATTGACCATTATCCAAAAGCCTAGCCATCTTTTCTTTTCTTCCGTGTCATGCAATATGTTCTTCTCTTGGCATAGGCTTTGATGAATTTCCAGCACTTGGCTTATATCCCTTCTTTGTGAGATAAAGTATGCATCCAAAATGTTGAACCAGTGCTCTCACAGCTATTCAGTAGCCAGAAGAGAGTTCTGTAATATAACTGCAGTTTCTAGAACTTTTTCATTCTCTTGCCTTGTTTAGTGAAAGAATTTGGTCAATGTCTAACTGGCTTTCAACAAGACTAAGCATAATTTGATCCAGTTGAGATCTTCTGCGTTTGCTGTAATGAAATGCTTCAAAATATGAAAGAGAGATCACTCTGTGCTGGGTTTTGTTTAGATGCTGATACTCTGCCAAAGTATAGAAAATGGAAACATACTTTCTGAAAATAATCAATCTTGAAAGGGGTCAAACTGCTTATTACGTTATGGTATTAGGCTGATTTAGTTTGTTAATACATTTGTACTGTTTCAACAAATGTTTCAAATGAGCTCTTTGGATTCATACACGAATATTTTAACAGAGATCCTCCATCAGGGGTTACATGGCACAAAACCTTTCATTTACACTCTCAGCTTAAATACCACATGGCACTGTTTTTTCTGCTGTTTACAGGGTATTATGCACATTTTGTATAATACTGTAATTTAGAATCATGGCTTATTATGCTGACTTTTTATATCAGAACCTCAAGTCTTCCCACATGAATGTGATTAAAACTACTCTAAGCAAATCTTCCACGATTGTGTATACTTGTTCAGAATGCTGCCACCTGTTAAACAGGTCCCTACCAGTTGCCTGTAGAGCACACTAATTGCTCACCATACAGACCAGGGTGGAGGTGACACATCTGTTCACATTCTCTTATGGTCAAACCACAAGCAGGAAAGGAAATATTTAATGATGTATTTCATGTTGCTGCTTAACAGGAGAGGAAAAAAATGGAGAAGGAAAGCTAACAGCTGTATAAATTGTGCAAGATTCAACATCTGGCCTGTTATGTGGCTCTTTCACAGGTTTCAGCAATGACCATCGGTGGTTGTGGGGAGGGTCTCTGTTCTGCAGCCACGGGGTGATATGGCAGAGCACAGACTGGACATACAGTAAGATCCAACAAGGAGGTTAGTGGCTAATTCTGTAAAAAAAAACACCAACAGGAAGCTGGGATTAACATACGCCTGGCAGAATGCCTATGTTTGATAATGAGGTACTTCTGCCTCCATGAGGGGGGTCTGATATGGCTCTAGAAACCTAATTAAAAACTCACTGCTTTTTTCTAGGATGCGTCCATCAAGACTTACTTGCCTCATTAGGGTAGCTTATTATCTACTTGCTGCAGAGCTGGGGACACAGATTCTGACAGGTTATATTCCTGTTTACCCTAAATCTATGCATAGAAGCACTTAATTTGGTGCATCTATAAATCTTCATACAGATTTATTTGCCTTGAAGATAGGGACAAAAGATCTGAATTTCAAGGGAAAGCATTTTCTCTGCCTCCAGCCACTATATGTACTGCACAGAGTTTAAGCACTACGTATGCTGCACGTACTGCATATAGTTGGAGGCATGTATAATGGTGTCATTTCAGTACTAATTTTCAGTAACTTTGTTAAGTGCTTTACTAAAATCCTAAAAGCTGCTAGAGATGGTTTTGGGTTTTACCAATGTAGCTTTGGGACAGGGAAAGAAAAGATAGTTACAAACAWCCTTTTTCATGATTAAAAATCCAACATCGCTACGAGTATTTTAGCCCCATTATTAATTACAGCTGTAGAATTGAAAATGCAGTCTTGTTGAATGAAACGTGCATGTTTTATTTTTTATTCTTAATAACTATGGTTATGTTTCTCATGGTAATGTGGAGAAGGATGAGGTAATAATGCTCAAATTTCAGGTTAATTGGAATGTTTTTATCTGACGATATTTGTCAAGTTCTTAAGGTATCGCAGAGATGTTTCTGCAGATTTTGCKGAACTCACATCAGCATGTTCTTCATTAATTATACATTCTGTACTGCACARCTGTCATGAAGCCGTTTGGAAATAAAATCAATAAACATTTTATATTTTTTATATGGAATAGGTAGGTATAATGGCCATTCATTGYGGTCCATTTTTTTGCTGTAGGACTCAAGGGAGACAATGAATATTTTTGCCRTGCAAAAAGAAGTAATCTTTTTTTCCTAGCTGTTCCATGGAGAAGGTATTTTTACTTTATCAGCTCCATGGTATTATTTTTTCACTCCACTGTCTTCAATCAACTAAACATTTAACTGTAGTTTAATTTTATTTGCTTTAGTGACTGCTTTCCATTTTTCATTAAATATGTATTATTTTCTTCTATGAGGAAATGCAACCCTTAAATCATAATTCTGAGAGTTTTTAAAGACTCCTACTTTTATAAATAGAACAATTATACTTATGATACTTTGATTTTTATTCTGATGTGATGGAGTGGTGCATCTAAAATAAAGAAAAAATATTTTTGATTCATTAGAATCAAGCCTCAGTTTATCATAGGTCCTTGGTATATCCTTTGCAAGTATACACCTGTGATTAACTGGAACCATGCTCGGAAACATTGGTTTAGAATACTCTCTACAGAGAAGCATTTTAAAATAAAATATTTGCATACATGCCTTGATATTTCTTAAAAGAATCTATAATAATCTTGGTAAAAACCCAAACAAAAAAAGAAAGAAAAAACCCTATTCATATTAGTTGTTCTGGAATCCTGTATGTCTAATAAAAATGAAGAAATGGGCAAAGAAATAATATTTTCCAAAGGGAAACAGATAAATGAAAATTACTCCTGTATTCATATTTGAAATATTTTTATTGAATTACTAGATACAAATGATACCACTGCAGCTATTTTTTTCCTAACACATCTCTATTTTTAAAATTATTTGCTATGATTTTGCATTAATACTTTTGGTTTTAGTGCGTTTCTTAAACAGTATGTATTAAATTTACACACAGGCAGAAAAAAAGTCCAATCCATTAACTCTCCATGACAAATGGTTTAATATAGATGAAGTAGTCATTGGAATCTTTCCTGCAGCCACAAGAAGCTGCTAGCTTATCAGCTGGAAACAAAGAAGCATCATAAAACATTTCTCAGTCAAGCCAAGAAGAATGATTTGATAACTAAGCCCTCCAGTAATTGAAAACATATAACCCGTATACTTCTGAATTATAGCTGTGACTAATCTTTTACGAAATAAGTTTTTTTCCTCCCCAATGCTTGCTATAGTGCAGCAAAAGTGCCTACGAGTTAGAAAGATGCTCTGAGATACAGCCATCATTCAGGATAAGCAAAGTTACTTCYCTGGATGCCAACTTCCTCCCCTCCCACCAGCAACCATAGAACCGAAAAGGCAAACTGGAAAGTGAYGTAAAAATTGCATTTTGCGATCTTTCTTGAAGTCATAAGTCATTTTATTTGCAGTTCTATCCTTCAGGTGTTTACATGCATGAATACAAAAATACAAAAGGTGAATACATGAATAATACAGTTATGARCATTTTGTCATCAAATATTTCCTTAATTTACGTGAGTTAAAGAATGGGGTAATACAGGTGGAATATTAAAATTTGGACTTAGGTGAATCAGTTAAACTTGATGAGTCATTAGCAGTAGTTACGATTTGTCAGAAACTTGTTCTTTGACCTGTATGGGATAAATGGGTGGTCTTTTTCATGGGCCTACCCAGATTGCAGAAAATAGTGTCACAGTTGATAGGATCTGGCAAAAGGGATGGATGAACTTCCAAAGACCCACTGTATAGTACTATCCAGATAATTAGATCTCAGAGCTTTATGAACATCTTAGTACAGGATGAAAATGCCCTAAAAGGCAACTTTTAGCCATGCTTTTTATCAGACATTATTTTTTATGCAGGATACTCAGAATGATTCTATTAACATGGGAGCAGCAAAGATATCTTGGATCAAACTTTTCCATCCTTGCTACAACAGGCAACAGCATTTATTCATWTTCCCTTCATAGCATAAAACTCTATCTCGGATCATCAGTCTCCGTTATGAGCCTTTCGACAGTTTCACTACTTCAGTTTCTCAGCAGGACACCACACTGTAATTTCCAGCACGATATCCACTGTGTTACATATTACAGTGAAAAAAGGCCTTACAGTTTTGTAACAAGTATTGTTACTGATTAAGGATGGTTTTAAAACGGCTAAAAAAGTATTCAGCATGTTATGTCATTGTTCCTAACAGGATTCTTTTAGTGTTTTCTATTAGCACATTACCATCAGGAGAGATGTTATAGCGTGGGAATTTCTGCTTTCGGATTCTTTTTGAATTCTTTTGTAAAAAGACATATGGGAGACACATTTTTAAAACTCTAAAGCTCAAATATCAAAAGAAAAATACAAATACTAACATAGTTAGCAGATTTTTTAGAAATCCTTGCTTATGCTTGGATTAATAAATTTTTATTGTGATGTATCCAGTTTAGGTTTTTATTATGTTTCATATTAATATTTTGCATCTTACAGAAAGAGTTTTCTTTGCTAATTTAAAAACAATGATTTAATTTTGTTGAAAAATAAGCTTCATAAAAAACTGAATTTATTAATACATGAATATTTCAATTAAGCAAGTGTAACTCTATTGAATTCTGCTCTAAGCAATTGCTGAAATAACCTGTGAAAATGACTGGAAATGAAAGAAAKTGTAGTTCAATCTCTTCTAACTCAATACAAGAGAGGAATAGTTCACCAGCTTTACTTTTGAAGCAAAAGTAGAGCAAAATCTCTAAAGACAGGACAATTACAGGGGAGAAACAAAACATTTTTTTTTTCCCCAGAATCTACTGTCTAGACATCAGTGAGTTTCTTCAAGGAAGGAGCAGATTTCTAGATGAGAGATTTTGCCACCAGTTAAGAGTCTGAAAAAAAAGACAGCGGAGCTTCCTTTCAGGCTGTAGTAACAGAAGTTCTGTGAGTTTTTAGAGGAATAGAAATCAGGGCATGGGTTTTTTTTCTACATCTTTTGTGTTTTATATATTTCCTATTTCCTGGTGTCTGCCTGTGTTCTTGAATGATTAAATTCCATTCCTATTAGATCCTTTCTGTAAGTGGTGTTGAGATAACTTGAATTTTACTGGTTTTGATAAAATGAGGATGTATTGATTCCATGATCTTCTGCTTTTGTTCAGTTATTAGAGTTATATTGTACTTCAATTATTAAAAAAACAAATAAACARACCAAATCAAACCAAACCAATCAGCCAACACCYCCACTTCAAAACCCACAAAAAACCTCAAACAAATAAATAAACGAAAAAGACAGAGCAGTATTTTCCCCTTCATGTCTCTTTATCCTTGCACCCAGATATCAAGATACACTTGCCTAGGAATTTGTAGAAAGATACTGTTAACTTCTATAGAATGCTCATTTTGTGCCCATTCTCCATATGAGGATTCCTGATGCCTAAAGAATGTGAAAGATTGAATTTTACCAGTAGGCCCCTAAATCTCTTATCATTAGATAAATGCCAATGCAAATGTCACAAAAGCAATCCTAATTTAAAAAATAAACAAAAAGAAAAATGGCTGTTGCATTTAGCAATAGTATAGGACAATAGCTACCACATGCTCYTATATCTAGTAATGTGTTACTTGGCTTTATATTTTTCCTGTGCTCTCTTCAGTTTAGAAGGTTGTCAAATTAAGCTAACTCTAAAGATTTTTCACACACCTCCTCAGGGGACAGAACATATTCTTTTGACAAGCCCAATCCTTAGGCATTGTTTTCCCTGAAATGAGTGTAGATTCGGAACATACATTTTCCTTCCTGAACAGAATATCTGTTGAGTAGAAACTCACCCCTGGGGCTTCAGACACCTTCTTCCTTGCTCTTGCCCTGCACTACCAAATCTGATAACGTGGTGATTTATCACCTAATCCCTGAATACTCTGTTGTGGGGATACAAACCCACAAATGGCAGGTAATGGTGACTTTTGAAGACCTCTCCTAGATGGCTGGGTTTCAGRAAAACATAATAGTTATGTAAAAAATTTATTTAACCATTGATTTTCTTTTCCTCCCTTTCATATTTGTATCATCACTTTTTTTCAGTTCTGTAGACTTAGAGTGTCATGAGAGATCAGTAAGGCTATCTTTAGTACAGATAAATGACTTTCAAAAAAAAAAAAAAGACTAAACTGTTCAAAATTGACACTTAGAAGAATTCTAAAAGCCTATTTTTAGTGAAAGTAATATTTTTCAGTCACTCAACACTTCCATATCAGAAGATAACAGAATTTGTATGAGCTTCTTTAACCTGGTTTAATTTAGGATAAATACTTAATTCAGGATAAATATTAGTGGTAATAAAAAGGAATAGGATGCTACTAGCATGAAAATTTTAAGTGCAAGAATACACAAATAATACTGGGATTTCTGACTGGGTTGAAAGAGTCATGTGTTGGATAACATTTAATCTTTCCAGAGTACAAATGAAGAAGCAAATTTATTTAGAGAATTCTAGACAATTTTGAGTTTAAAATATCTATTTGTGCAAAAAAGTTTTGAGTTTAAAAGATCCACTTCACTGTGCTGAACAAACAAAAGGAACGTATCACATACAACTTGCCCTACAAAGGACTGGTTTTGTGGGCGTGTATTTGTTTTTATGTGTTTGTATGTATTGGTACCAATTCCATAGTAACATGTTTAAGAAAGGGTAAAAAAGGCTGCACAACAGCTTCTGGGAAAGAGGAGTGAGAAAATATAAGAGGAACAACTCTGCAGACAGCAAGGTCAGTGAAGAAGAGGGAAAGGAGGTGATTCAGCTGCAAACCTGTAGAGAAGATCATGGGGATGCAGGCTGAATTTCTGTAGCCCATGGAGGTCCAYGGTCAAGCAGATACCCAACCACAGCCTGTGGAGGACCTCATGCCAGACAGAGTAGGTGGATGTAAGCTGAAAGAAGTTGCAGCATGTGGAGGGACCATGCTGGGGCAGGGAGGGTCCTGGCAGGACTGTGACCCTTTTGGGAATTCATGCTGGAGCAGTGTTCCTGAAGGACTGCATCCTGTGGAAAGGACCCACACAAGAGAAGTTACTGAAGAACTGTATTCAGTGAGAGGGAGCCTATGATGGAACAGGGGAACATGCAGAGGAAAATACGGCAGAGGTGAATTGTTATGAACTGACTGCAACCTTCATTGCCCATCTCCCTACACTGATGGAGGAGAGGAGGTGGAAATATTCATAGCAAAGTTGAGTCTGAGAAAAAGGGATGGGTAGAAGGAACATGTTCTCAGAGTTGTTCCAATTTCCCATTAGTGTACTCTGTTACACTTAACTTGGCAATAAATTAAATTCATCTTCCCTAAGTCTGTTTTGCCCATGATATTAATAGGCAAATTATCCCCATGTCCTTACCTCAGTTTATGAGCTTTTTATTATATCTTCTCCCCTCTTAAGGAGAGGGAGTGATAGAGTGGCTTGGTGAGCACCTGGTAGGCAAGTTTAACCCGCCACTAGTACTTATCCTTCTTCTATAGCATGTCAAAAGTCACTTACTGAGATTTCCTGCTTTTATTTTAGACAATTAACATGCAACAACACCTAGTGTCCTCTCTCTGTTAGGATAATTAAAAATAATAAAATCAAAAACCTCTTACCAAAGCAAAAGGAGAATTACTCAGACCCTCTACATAATATTTTCAACTTTGCTTCTCCTCTATTCTGTATTTGTCTGTATGTTAGCAGGGAAAAGAGCAAGTCAGCACAGAACGTTTCCTGCCTGTCCAAGGCTTCCACTGCTGACCTCTTGTTGCATTGTGGTTAATATACATCCCCACTAAGAACTATTATGTAGGACTGCAGAAATAAAATGCAAAGCCAAAATATTGTTCTATTTACACAGTCTGAATGATAGAGACAATGAAATTAATATTATGTTTTTTAAAGCTTAACAGAGACAGATGGTAGAAATATCTGACCTGAAAAGTTTGTTTGATTTGGTAGTTTCTATGCCCAGACAAATTTAGGAAACAACTACCTTTTATTGAATGGGGCTTTTTTTTACTTTTTTTTTTTTACATTGAAATATGACATATATCTGCTCGCCTCAAGACTATTGAGGCAAAAGCATATAGATACATATTATACTCAAATCATGGTGTAAGAAGTTTTTGTCTTCAGAATCTCAGATTACTTTTATATTTAATTTCATCAGAAAACAATGTTCCTTTGTTCCTCTCAGAGGGCTACTCTACCCTCTGGGATGATGTGAATAGTTTGAAGGAATGTAGAACCACTATACTCAAGGGAAATGTCTGTCTCGAATTGCCCTGCAAATCCAAGTGTGTATTGCAAGTCTTCTCATCCACCCAGCCAGTCCCATTCTGCCTTCAACCTTTCTCAGAACTTAGGGAACAGGGATGGAGTTAACAAAGTCTTGCATGGTTTGTATTGAGAACCTGATTTTCAAGTATTAATAGTAGTCATCAGACAGAGCACTTATGTATTATTGTGCCTTTGTGCTCGTATGCATATAGTCCAATGAAAATCCACACTTCTGACTCCAACGTACATATTTCATTAAGTCCCTCTGTCAATAAATTACCAAATTTTTACAAATATTAAGCTTAGAAAAATGCCCAATAGCCAAAGTCAAAAACTGAACAAATGTGGGAAAAGCTTGAATACTGAGTGGAAAAGCTTCTGGCCTCAGATTTCTTTTTAAAACAGCATGAAGAAAGCATTTATAGATTGGCAAAAGGCTGAAGCAAATGATTTATTGTTTGTGGTTTTAATCTTTATTTTTCATATTAACTAGTATGTTTCATTTGCTTTGCAATGGGGAATGTAGAACAGTCATTGATAATATTTACTGGTCCATTAGTCCAGCTAGGGGAAAAAGTTTCTTCATGGAGTTGAGAAATGTATCACAGCACAAACTACCAATGAATCTGCACAGTGCAATTAAAGCAGTATAAATAAGGCCGGAATAGTCTGAATTTTGGACAAATTGGTTTCTCTGTATCCTAGTCAACAAGGTACTGACCTTCTTAGCAACTCTGAATTGGCATAAATACCTGATTGTTACTTCCACTTGTTCTCATTTTCTCTGTTGCAGAGTATGGAGCAAAGTACTTAAAGAGGGCTGTATGGAAAAAGTAGTCTGCATAAAACTAGAATAATAAAACAGAAAAGACAGTAATAAAACATAACACTTAAAGATGTTCAGATCTATCTCATGTGGGCTTTACATAATGACTTTAGAGGAGTTACTCTATAAGTACGCTGTTGGATGTCACTAAACCCACAGCATTCAATGCAGAGCTAGTCATTGTCTCCCACAGAGTTTTGAGTCACAAATTTAAAAACTAGAAGGATAATATAAGTACATTACCCTTCCAGTCTGTAGAAGACATAAATCTGAAAGAAGATTCTAAACAACTGTGCAGCTCAGCAGGGATATACACATATTCTCAAACTAGAAGTATTTTCTTTATTATGCCATTTCTTTCCTATGGACAATCTCTCCATGTATATAAAGGTAGTGGGAGAATGAAAAGGAAAAACAATAGAAAAAACAGTCACAAGATTTGTGACTAATCTTAACAAACTCTGGCTTAATTTACATTTGAGGTGTGTTTTGGGTTTGCATGACCAGGTTTTGGTGTGTGGGAGGCTGCAGGGGTGGCTTCTGTGAGAAACTGCCAGAAGACTACCCCGTGTCTGGCAGAGCCAATGACAACCAGCTCCAGGACTGACCCACTGCTACCCAAGGCCAAGCCCATCAGAGAAGGTAGTAAGGCCTCTGTGACACTTGAGAAGGACAAAAAAAGTTCTTTCACAGATTTAACTGTGCTCCAAGAAGACAGGAGTGAAAATGTGCAAGAGAAACAACTCTGCAGACACCAGGGTCAGTGGAGAAGGAGGGGCAGGAGGTGCTCCAGGCACCAGAGCTGTGGTGCAGCCCATGGTGAAGCAGCTGTGCCCCTGCAGCCCATGGAAGAGACCCATGACAGAGCAGGTGCATACGATGATCACAGCAAGCCCGCCCTGAAGCAGGGTCCTGCAGACCCCTGGAGAGAGCAGCCCATGCTGCAGCAGGTTTCCTGGTAGGACTTGGGACGCTGTGGGGGACTCACATTGGAGCAGCTGCACCCCATGGAAAGGGACCCACACTGGAGCAGTTCCTGAAGAACTGAAGCCCATGGGGAGGAATCAAGTTGGAGAAGTTCATGGTGGACTGTCTGCTGTGGGAGGGTCCCCATGCTGGAGCAGGGGAAGGACTCCTCTCCCTGAGCAAAAGCAGAAACAATATGTAAGGAACTGACTGCATCCACCATTTGCTGTCTCCCTGCCCTGCTGCCAGAGGAGCTAGAGCCTGAAAAGGAGGGAAGGGTGAGAGGAAGTTGAGTTTTTAAAATTTCTTTTAGCTCTCATTATCCTGCTCTAATTTTCGTTGGTAATAAATTCAATTAATTTCCCCAAATCGAGTCTTTTTTGCCCAAGACAGTCATCAGTGATCTCTCCCTGTCCTTATCTCAGCTCATGAGCTTTTTGTTTCTTCCCTGTCCAATTGCAGAGGGGAGTGATAGACTGGCTTTGGTGGGTACTTGGCATCCAGCCAGGGTCAACCTACCACAAAGTGAATGCCTGGGACATGTTTACCTAAACTGAAGTGTTTATTATAACACCCGTAATACTATTCCCAATATATATGTTTCAAACAGTTAAAATTTTGAGGAGTTCTCATAGTAGTGGGGTATTTTTGGTTTTTTTGTTTGTTTTCTTGTTTGGCTGTTTGATTTGGTTGGTTTGTTTTGCAAGAGTAGAATATTTTTTTATATTCGTCAGCCTGTTTGGGAAGCTCTTGTCTCCTGTAGTACACATTTACCAATGAAAAATTTCCTTTTTGATAATGGATACCATAAACTCTTCTTACAAGCTTCATTATCTCTTTCAGAGTAGTGCATCTACTCAACTGCACAAGACCACAAAGTTCTTCAAAACATTATAATAGACTCAAATGTTTATGTAAATCAGAGTTGTAGGGAAGCTAACCTTTTGAAAAATCTGTTTGTTTCTCTCTTTTCCAGTGGTAGTGGCAAATTCAAGCAAAGCCTGCTGTATTTATAACCCTATTTATTTATTTTTACTCCCCATTTTAGAACAGTTATTCTAGATTTTCACGTGAAAATCTCTCCACCACCAGAATATATTCTATATCACCAGAATATATTCTCCAAAAAGTGAAATCTCAACCTCGCCTCACATGTCATATTCTTTTTAATGCAACACTTCTCAAAGTAATATTTGCAGCCTCCAAAACTGAATTTCCATCACAAATCCAACTAATTCTCTTTCTAGTTTTCCACCAGGAAAGGAAGGAAGGAGAAAGCAAAAAAGAAAATAGCTTGACTTTGGTCCTAGGAAAAGATTATCTCACTGTGCTGATTCCTTCAAGATTTCCTGAGAAGCGTCTGAAGCATTTAGAGCAAAACCAGCGTTGAACCCCCTTGTGGAGCATTGCAAGTAGTCATATGGGGAGGCAAAAAGTGCAGAGTTGCAAATCTATGCTTATAAAACCTTTTACATATTGAATAAGCTTATCTAAGACTTGATTTTAAGCTATAAGGTAAAATTCACTCGGCCTTACAGGCACCTTCCAATTTCTGTACACACTGGAGGCTCAAGTATTTTGCTACTTTAGCAGCATGTAAGTACAACATGGGTGAGACAAATTACAGTGTGCTATTACCATTGCTGCCTCATGGAAACTGAGCTGTTGCTGAAGTACATGGTACAGTACTTCCTGGTAATACCACAAATGGTTCCTGTCACCACTGGGTTATTAAGAGCTTTTGTGACATTTAGATATTTCATTGGGTTTTTTTTATTTATTTTAAATTGTTTTATTACACTTTCTGTTTACACTTTGATAGCTTTTCTAAAGCAAATAATAAACAGAGATGTCTTTTGCACTACRTACATAAAAGGAAAGGGCTTGTCTGCTGTATATTCTAGCCTCCCAGGACTCAGATCAGAGAGTTGGCTTAATTCACTGTCATTTAAAACCAGATGTTTTTTTCTGGCACACTGTCTCGCAAAAGCAGCAATGAAATCCATCAGATAGTACTCAGGGAAGCTCTAGTGCATTAAATTAGATACCACAAAGTAGGAACAATGAAGAACTGAAAATAAATCTTAAAAAGAAATGCACATAAACAAGACACATTTTCCTCAACCCTCTACTGAGTGACGAGTTCAAAGGAGGTCTTTAATACAGCTTTGCCAACAAGACGGAAAACTATTGCGTACCTTGAACGTAAGTGCTGATGCCACGTACACTAGTTTACACAAGTCTAGTTGTACACACACAGCAGTTATAGTCCTTGCTTCCAGGACAGTGTAAAACTACATGCACTGGTTTGGAATTGTAGGCTTTAATACAGCTAGAAGCTTTTGTAGAAAGTGAACTCTGTATTTGTTCTGTATGGCTGCTGAGCTACTGAACTTTAAAGCAGTTTGGCCCAGATCAGCACCTGGCCCCTTGCATTCTCTACAGATCAAACAGGACAAAGTAGACCAGTGTAAATATAGGGGGATGGGTTAGGAGGTTCCTTTCCCTTTCCCTCTCCCTCTCCCTCTCCCTCTCCCTCTCCCTCTC